>JAGDYQ010000383.1:0-459931 GCA_021962125.1 Bulinus truncatus | reverse complement strand
CGTACATCGTAACAGTGATATAAGTAGATAACAAGTGTGATGTAATTAGATACAAAGTGTGGTGTAAGTAGATACCAAGCGTCATGTAAGTAGAAACAAAATGTGGTGTAAGTAGATACCAAATGTGGTGTAAGTAGATAACAGGTGTGATGTAAGTAGATACCAAGTATGATGTAAGTAGATACCAATTGTTGTGTAAGTAGATACCAAGTATGGGGTAAGTAGATAACAAGTGTGATGTAAGTAGATATCAAGTGTGTTGTAAGTAGATACCAAGTGTGGTGTAAGTAGATAACAAGTGTGATGTAAGTAGATACAAAGTGTGGTGTAAGTAGATAACAAGTGTAATGTAAGTAGATACCAAATGTGATGTAAAAAGATACCAAGTGTGATGTAAGTAGATACCAAGTGTGGTGAAAGTAGATACCAAGTGTGGTGTAATTAGATACCAAGTGTGGTGTAAGTAGATACCAAGTGTGGTGTAAGTAGATAACAAGTGTGATGTAAGTAGGTACCAAGTGTGGTGTAAGTAGATACCAAGTATGGTGTAAGTAGATACCAAGTGTGGTGTAAGTAGATAACAATTGTGATGTAATTAGATACAAAATGTGATGTAAGTAGATACCAAGTGTGGTGTAAGTAGATAACAAGTGTGTTGTAAGTAGATAACAAGTGTGATGTAAGTAGGTACCAAGTGTGGTGTAAGTAGATACCAAGTATGGTGTAAGTAGATACCAAGTGTGGTGTAAGTAGATAACAATTGTGATGTAAGTAGATACAAAATGTGATGTAAGTAGATACCAAGTTTAGGGTAAGTAGATACCAAGTGTGATGTAAGTAGATACCAAATGTGGTGTAAGTAGATACCAAGTATGGGGTAAGTAGATACCAAGTGTGATGTAAGAAGATAAAAAGTGTGATGTAAGTAGATACCAAGTGTGGTGTAAGCAGATAACTATTGTGATGTAAGTAGATACCAAATGCGATGTAAGTAGATACCAAGTGTGGTGTAAGTAGATAACAAGTGTGATGTAAGTAGATACCAAGTGTGATGTAAGTAGATACCATATGTGGTGTAAGTAGATACCAAGTGTGATGTAAGTAGATACCAATTGTGGTGTAAGTAGATACCAAGTGTGGGTTAAGTAGAGACCAAGTGTTATGTAAGAAGATATCAAGTGTGGTGTAAGTAGATACAAGGTGTGATGTAAGTAGATACCAAGTGTGGTGTAATTAATTACCAAGTATGATGTAAGTAGATACCAAATGTGGTGTAAGTAGATAACAAGTGTGATGTAAGTAGATACCAAGTGTAATGTAAGTTGATACCAATTGTGGTGTAAGTAGATACAACGTGTAGCGTAAGTAGATACCAAGTGTGATGTATGTAGATTCCAAGTGGTGGTGTAAGTAGATAACAAGTGTGATGTAAGTAGATACCAAGTGTGATGTATGTAGATACCAATTGTGATGTAATTAGATACCAAGTTTGGTGTAAGTAGATAACAAGTGTGTTGTAATTAGATACCAAGTGTGATGTAAGTAGAAACCGAGTGTGATGTAAGTAGATAAAAAGTGTTATATAAGTAGATACCAAGTGTGATGTAAGTAGATACCAGGTGTGGTGTAAGTAGATAACAAGTGTGTTGTAAGTAGATACCAAGTGTGATGTAAGTAGATACTGAGTGTGATGTAAGTAGATAACAAGTGTGATGTAAGTAGATACCATGTGTGATGTAAGTAGATATTAAGTGCGATGTAAGTTGATACCAAGTGTGATGAAAGTAGATACCAAATGTAATGTAAGTAGATAACAAGTGTGATGTAAGTAGATACCAAGTGTGTTATAAGTAGATAACAAGTGTGGTGTAAGTAGATACCAAATGTGGTGTAAGTAGATACCAAGTGCGATGTAAGTAGATACCAAGTGTGATGTAGGTAGATAACCAGTGTTATGTAAGTAGATACTAATTGTGATGTAAGTAGATAACAAGTGTGATGTAAGTAGATAACAAGTGTAATGTAAGTAGATACCAAGTGAGATGTAAGTAGATACCAAGTGTGGTGTAAATAGATACCAAGTATGATGTAAGTAGATACCAAGTGTGATGTAAGTAGATACCAATTGTGGTGTAAGTAGATACCAAGTGTGGGTTAAGTAGAGACCAAGTGTTATGTAAGACGATATCAAGTGTGGTGTAAGTAGATACAAGGTGTGATGTAAGTAGATACCAAGTGTGGTGTAAGTAGATAACAAGTGTGATGTAAGTAGATACCAAGTGTAATGTAAGTTGATACCAATTGTGGTGTAAGTAGATACCAAGTGTGATGTATGTAGATTCCAAGTGGTGGTGTAAGTAGATAACAAGTGTGATGTAAGTAGATACCAAGTGTGATGTATGTAGATACCAATTGTGATGTAAGTAGATAACAAGTGTAGTGTAAGTAGATACCAAGTGTGGTGTAAGTAGATACCAAGTATGATGTAAGAAGATACCAAGTGTGGTGTAAGTAGATAACAAGTGTGATGTAAGTAGATACCATTTGTGATGTAAGTAGATACCAAGTTTGGTGTAAGTAGTTAACAAGTGTGTTGTAAGTAGATACCAAGTGTGATGTAAGTAGAAACCGAGTGTGATGTAAGTAGATAAAAAGTGTTATATAAGTAGATACCAAGTGTGATGTAAGTAGATACCAGGTGTGGTGTAAGTAGATAACAAGTGTGTTGTAAGTAGATACCAAGTGTGATGTAAGTAGATACTGAGTGTGATGTAAGTAGATAAAAAGTGTGATGTAATTAGATACCATGTGTGATGTAAGTAGATATTAAGTGTGATGTAAGTTGATACCAAGTGTGATGAAAGTAGATACCAAATGTAATGTAAGTAGATAACAAGTGTGATGTAAGTAGATACCAAGTGTGTTATAAGTAGATACCAAGTGTGATGTAGGTAGATAACCAGTGTTATGTAAAAAGATACTAATTGTGATGTAAGTAGATAACAAGTGTGATGTAAGTAGATAACAAGTGTAATGTAAGTAGATACCAAGTGAGATGTAGGTAGATACCAAGTGTGGTGTAAATAGATACCAAGTATGATGTAAGTAGATACCAAGTGTGGTGTAAGTAGATAACAAGTGTGATGTAAGTAGATACCATATGTGATGTAAGTAGATACCAAGTTTGGTGTAAGTAGATAACAAGTGTGTTGTAAGTAGATACCAAGTGTGATGTAAGTAGATACCGAGTGTGATGTAAGTAGATAAAAAGTGTTATATAAGTAGATACCAAGTGTGATGTAAGTAGATACCAGGTGTGGTGTAAGTAGATAACAAGTGTGTTGTAAGTAGATACCAAGTGTGATGTAAGTAGATACCAAGTGTGATGTAAGTAGATGACAAGTGTGATGTAAGTAGATACCACGTGTGCTGTAAGTAGATAACAAGTGTGATGTAAGTAGATACCAAGTGTAGGGTAAGTAGATACCAAGTGTGATGTAAGTAGATACTAAGTGTGATATAAGTAGATACCAAGTGTGGTGTAAGTAGATACCAAGTGTGATGTAAGTAGATACCAAGTGTGATGTAAGTATATACCACGTGTGCTGTAAGTAGATAACAAGTGTGATGTAAGTAGATACCAAGTGTAGGGTAAGTAGATACCAAGTGTGATGTAAGTAGATACTAAGTGTGATATAAGTAGATACCATGTGTGATGTAAGTAGATAACAAGTGTGATGTAAGTAGATACCATGTGTGATGTAAGTAGATGACAAGTGTGATGTAAGTAGATACCACGTGTGCTGTAAGTAGATAACAAGTGTGATGTAAGTAGATACCAAGTGTAGGGTAAGTAGATACCAAGTGTGATGTAAGTAGATACTAAGTGTGATATAAGTAGATACCAAGTGTGGTGTAAGTAGATACCAAGTGTGATGTAAGTAGATACCAAGTGTGATGTAAGTAGATACCACGTGTGCTGTAAGTAGATAACAAGTGTGATGTAAGTAGATACCAAGTGTAGGGTAAGTAGATACCAAGTGTGATGTAAGTAGATACTAAGTGTGATATAAGTAGATACCAAGTGTGGTGTAAGTAGATACCAAGTGTGATGTAAGTAGATACCAAGTGTGATGTAAGTAGATACCACGTGTGCTGTAAGTAGATAACAAGTGTGATGTAAGTAGATACCAAGTGTAGGGTAAGTAGATACCAAGTGTAATGTAAGTAGATACTAAGTGTGATATAAGTAGATACCATGTGTGATGTAAGTAGATAACAAGTGTGATGTAAGTAGATACCATGTGTGATGTAAGTAGATATTAAGTGCGATGTAAGTTGATACCAAGTATAATGTAAGTAGATACCAAGTGTGATGTAGGTAGAAAATTACTGTGATGTAAGTAGATACTAATTGTGATGTAAGTAGATAACAAGTGTGATGTAAGTAGATAACAAGTGTGAAGTAAGTAGATAACAAGTGTGATGTAAGTAGATACCAAGTGTGATGTAAGTAGATACCAAGTGTGATGTAAGTAGATACCAAGTGTGGTGTAAGTAGATAACAAGTGTGATGTAAGTAGATACCAAGTGTGATGTAATTAGATAACAAGTGTGATGTAAGTAGACACCGAGTGTGATGTAAGTAGATAACAAGTGTGATGTAAGTAGATAACAAGTGTGATGTAAGTAGATACCAAGTGTGTTGTAAGTAGATACCTAGTGTGGTGTAAGTAGATAAAAAGTATGATGTAAGTAGATACCAAGTGTGATGTAAGTAGATAACAAGTTTGATGTAAGTAGAAACCAAGTGTGAAGTAAGCAGATACCAAGTGTGATGTAAGTAGATACCAAGTGTGGTGTAAGTAGATACCAAGTGTGATGTAAGTAGATACCAAGTGTGATGTAAGTAGATACCACGTGTGCTGTAAGTAGATAACAAGTGTGATGTAAGTAGATACCAAGTGTAGGGTAAGTAGATACCAAGTGTGATGTAAGTAGATACTAAGTGTGATATAAGTAGATACCAAGTGTGGTGTAAGTAGATACCAAGTGTGATGTAAGTAGATACCAAGTGTGATGTAAGTAGATACCACGTGTGCTGTAAGTAGATAACAAGTGTGATGTAAGTAGATACCAAGTGTAGGGTAAGTAGATACCAAGTGTAATGTAAGTAGATACTAAGTGTGATATAAGTAGATACCATGTGTGATGTAAGTAGATAACAAGTGTGATGTAAGTAGATACCATGTGTGATGTAAGTAGATATTAAGTGCGATGTAAGTTGATACCAAGTATAATGTAAGTAGATACCAAGTGTGATGTAGGTAGAAAATTACTGTGATGTAAGTAGATAACAAGTGTGATGTAAGTAGATAACAAGTGTGAAGTAAGTAGATAACAAGTGTGATGTAAGTAGATACCAAGTGTGATGTAAGTAGATACCAAGTGTGATGTAAGTAGATACCAAGTGTGGTGTAAGTAGATAACAAGTGTGATGTAAGTAGATACCAAGTGTGATGTAATTAGATAACAAGTGTGATGTAAGTAGACACCGAGTGTGATGTAAGTAGATAACAAGTGTGATGTAAGTAGATAACAAGTGTGATGTAAGTAGATACCAAGTGTGTTGTAAGTAGATACCTAGTGTGGTGTAAGTAGATAAAAAGTATGATGTAAGTAGATACCAAGTGTGATGTAAGTAGATAACAAGTTTGATGTAAGTAGAAACCAAGTGTGAAGTAAGCAGATACCAAGTGTGATGTAAGTAGATACCAAGTGTGGTGTAAGTAGATACCAAGTGTGATGTAAGTAGATAACAAGTGTGAAGTAAGTAGATAACAAGTTTGATGTAAGTAGATACCAAGTGTGATGTAAGTAGATAACAAGTTTGATGTAAGTAGATACCAAGTGTGAAGTAAGTAGATACCAAGTGTAATATGCCGAGGTTATAGAAACAGATGAATTATACACTTCATCTGCCTCAATGGTCCGCTAGGGTTAAGGGAACTTTACATTTTTTTTTTTTTTATGGTTTCTAAATCTTTGTAAAGTCAGTAGTTAAAATTGAATAACGTACCCTTCTTTCCCCACACTTTGTCAAACGCAGAGCATGTCTCTGAATGTCTTTCAACGGCTTCATCAAAATCATCAGATAATTTACCTAGTTGACATATTTCCGGAACGCAGGCAAAAAAATTTTCATAGCTGTTATTTCTTTAAAAAATTGTAAAAAAATGAAGAAAAAGTTTAATGGACTCTAGAAAATACAACAACATATATTAAAAAAAAACACATACATTAACATATTTTACATAGTACGATATCTTATATAAAAATAAAAAAGAAAAACAACATAAATATCTACATGTTTAGAGATGTATTATTTACTTACCCACATAATTTGTTGTATTTTTCTTTATCGTGAACGGCTGAGTAATATTCAAATTCAGCGTTTTCAAATTCCGATACGTGTTTTAAACATTTCATCACTCCTGTACAATTCGTTTTTATCTCCTCCTGGGCCATAGATGTATCTAAAGACTGTGTTTTAATATATACATTCATTTTAATTTTACTGTCAGAAGTATATATATATATATATATATATATATATATATATATATATATACAATTACGACTGAAATTGATTTGCATGTTAGTAGAGTAATCTAATTTATCTGGTAAATGATAAATCCCACCCATTACAACATTAAAAAAAATACACTATTAAAACCAATGTATTACTTTATTGGGAATCATATACCTAAATGTAACAATTAATGAGACAATTGAGTACTTAATGTTAACCACGAAGACTGAAAGAACGAAACACAATAAGAAATACACAGTCAATGGGCATAGCAGACAGTAGACGAAAGCAAACAATTGAGCAGACTCTTTAGTTTGAAAAACAAAAGATGGGATATTTTAAAGTGCAAAACAACAAGCTGTTACAAACAAATATATATTTTTTTTTTATTTTATTTATTTTTGTATTTGTATGCTCGTTTATCAAACAATTAAATATCTCAACCAATGAGAAAATAACACGTTAAATTGGATAAAAATGCATGAGTTTTATCCATATTATCGCATGAATAATCTCTATATTAAACCTTCCACAAGAAAACAACTTGAATTTTTGCAAGTGTGCAGTAGTCTAGAATAATTTGAACTACAATACACACACAATGTATTTACATTATTCTAACCTAATACAGTATGGGCTAATAAAACTATTCACTACGTTAGTATATCTCACAGAGAAATGATATTGGGACAAAACAAATATGAACTAAGAACAGCAGCGTCAAAGTTTAAGAACCAGTGAAAGAAATACATAATTTTCATACGGAATTTATGGTGATATATTTCCTAAAACTAAATAATGTATATCAATCGTTGTCATAGAAAATGCTAGAAAAAACTCAAATTAAAAACCCTTACTTCTACGTTGTGGAAATCACTATAACAAGCAAAAATAAGTGAATGAGCGAAAAAGTGTATTAAACAGCATGTTTTTTTTTTCATTTGTTGACAAAGTTTTATTTGCTTAATCAATGAACAATGAATTATTATTTAAGTGTCAAAATAATATTAATCTCTATAAGTCTGTCAAAAAATGCAGTCCAATAGTACATATACTACAAACATACAGGTGTGGAGTATTGTCACTGTGGTTGTATGGATTGTTAATAGAAACAAAGTTTTACATCGCTAACAAAATGACAAAACATATCACACATGTAAAATAAATGTATGACTTAGGGACGAGGTCTGTTAAAGGTCTAAGGCATTTTCCTTATCAGTCAAATGGTTCATATCGTCCTGCAATGTAAGTAGCGATGAGTCTAATCGTTTCACAAAAAAAAACTCTTTGAAATTAAATTTATGTATTTGTAAAGGATGTTTATTATGTGAACTGGTTTATAATGAGAAACTCAATTCATGTTCCATGGTTCATATAGTTTATTAAATATACGCTGAATTATCACAATGACTGATAATCAATCTCCTCAACTCAATAAATAAATACTTATTAACTTTCCAATAAACTCAACTGATTAACTAAACTCATATACTCTGATACACTGAAACTGCTGATACACTAATTAACTGATGATCATCTAACTGAACTCAGAACTGAACTCGAATACTCTCTCTCTCTGTACTCAACTGAACTGAACTGCTGAACTCCCGTATCTTCCTAACATCCTCTTTATATATTTTGCTTGTATCATACTCGAACATACTACGTCGCTCTCTCTCTCACCTTCTTAGACATTACTATTTACAATAAACATCATATTTATACTCTCGAAATATCTAGAGTCTTTACACAACTATACCATGACACCTCCCCCTTTTCATGACACCTCCCCCTTTTCCTTTAAAAATGTTATACATTTTTTTCTTAAACACAATTTAGGTAAATGCATAGTTTCAATAGTATGTACATATAGCATATATACAATATTGTGATTTAACATCAACATAAAAAGTATACGCAATCATAGATTAGATTGATATAAAAATAAGCAATGTAATGTCTAACAAAACTTATGTTAACTTAGGTCAATGTAGATAATATATATGGTATGTGGTTATTTGCCCCTTTTATGGATTTAATCTGAAATGAAAAGTCCTGCAATAACAGTGATCATCTAGTCAACTTTGAGTTTTTATACTTTTATGATTAAATTCCAATAATGGTTTATGGTGCTTAGTTTTGTGTTGGCCCAAACAAATGCCTAAAATTTCAATTCAATAATTGAGAATTTCTTCTCTGTTTCACTTAATTCCCTGATTAAGTATTAGACATGTTTATTGATATGGTGGTAACTTTGCATCAAACATGCAGCCAATGCATATCTAGATGCATCTGGTGCTAATACGAATTTTAATCTATAGGTGGCAAAATAGTGGCGACTGAAAAATTGTCAGGAACAGCAGGTGCCACTCTTCATCGCTTTCGTCGACCTCACAAAGGCGTTTGATCTAGTAAGTCGAAGCGGACTCTTCAGCTTGCTTCAAAAGATTGGCTGCCCCCCACACCTGCTTGCAGTGGTCATGTCCTTCCACGACAACATGCATAGCACGGTTTGCTACAACGGCGCAATCTCCGAGGCCTTCCCAGTCAGCAGCGGAGTAAAACAGGGCTGCGTCCTTGCACCTACTCTCTTCGGCATTTTCTTCTCCATGCTCCTCCAATACGCCTTAAAGGATTGCAGCGAGGGTGTTTACATCCATACAAGGTCCGATGGCAAGCTTTATAACATAGCCCGCCTCCGTGCAAAGACCAAAGTCACAAAGGTCCTAATCCGCGAGCTGCTCTTTGCTGATGACGCAGCATTGACATCACACACTGAAGACGGACTGCAGCAGCTTGTCACCCGCCTCTCCCATGCATGTAAGGAGTTTGGACTGACTATCAGCCTGAAAAAGACGAATGTCATGGCACAGGGTACAGATACACCCCCAAGCATTGACATCGATGGGCACACCCTAGAGGTCGTCAAGAACTTCACTTACCTCGGGTCCACCATCTCCAGCTCGCTATCCATAGACCCGGAGATCAATTGCAGAATCGCTAGGGCAGCCACAGTCATGGCGGGACTAAAGCAACGTGTGTGGGAAAACCCCAGCCTCACCGAAAATACCAGATTGCGCGTCTACCAGGCCTGCATACTTAGTACCCTCCTCTATGGATGCGAGAGTGGACCACTTACGCGAGGCTCGAAAGGAAGCTAAACAATTTCCACATGAGGTGCCTGCGACGTATACTGCAGATAAAGTGGCAAGACAAGATCCCCAACACTGGGGTGCTGGAGAGGGCCAACATGAGCAGCTTGTTTGCAGTTCTCAGCGAGAGACGCCTCAGATGGCTCGGTCATGTCAAAAGAATGGACGCAGGCCGCATCCCGAAAGACCTACTCTATGGCGAGCTAGTTACCGGCCAGAGGAAAACAGGGCGACCTAAAATGCGCTACAAAGACACCTGCAAAAAGAATATGAAAGAGTGCTCCATTAACCCCAACTCCTTGGAGAGCCAAGCAGCCGACCGCCAGTCCTGGAGGCTCGCTGTCCGGAAGGTTTCATTGCGCGCAGAGGCTGAGCGACAGGATAATGCTGCCCTGAAAAGAACAAGACGGAAGCGGAAAAAAGAACAGCTACAACATCAACTACAACAACCAACCAATTTCAAGTGTGACAAGTGCGGCAGGGATTGCCACTCCCGAGTCGGACTGCACAGCCATTCCCGGCGGTGTTTAGTAGACTCAATTTAGCTACACCATCGTCTCTCGAGACGGACGGATGCCGACGCCGACGAGGTGGCAAAATAGTGGCGACTGAAAAATTGGTTTTATTTGTGTTACACCCAGCTGTGTGTTACACCCAATTGTGTGTTACACCCAGTTGTGTGTTACACCAAGTAGTGTGTTACGCTCAGTAGTGTGTTACACCCAGGGCCGCCGAGAGCCAACAAGGGCGGCAGGGCAGAACATCATTGCGAGCCCTGTAATAAACAATGAGTCGTGAAAAAATTTACACGGTCGGGGGGCCGGGCCCCCTTACAGATGCGGCCCCTTGCAACGATCCCCTGGTCCCCCCTCTCGGCGTGCCTGGTTACACCCAGTTGTGTGTTACACCTAGTTGTATATTACACCCAGGTGACAGGGACAGTAGAAAAAAAATTCAGCCCCCACAATAAAGTCCCTGTGACAATTTTTATAAATTTGTATCTGTCAATGAGTGGGTTCAAAAAGTTTATTAATATCTATAAAAACAACAACAACGGCAACATGGCCACTCTTTTTCCGGCTGCTACGTCACTGTCTCTACTGCGTCATCGCGTTCACTATGTAGACCGTACGGTGCGCACCGAGAGGGTCGTAATACTGCCCCCTTTTAAATCTGTCCGTCCCGGACAGGTCAGTTCTCACAACAGTATCTGTATAGTCTGTCCACTTGAACCAGAGCTCTGTTCTCAGCGTGACCGTTGATGCTAGCTAGGAGCATGTCTTTTGTCAGGCTGTGGAGGATGATTATCCCCGTGGTGGGGCGGGGAGGATCGTGTTCGTCCCCATAGAAATCTGGCTGTTCACCAGGTTTGTTTTCTCGCAGGTGCAGGCGTTCGGGATACTGACCTCCATTGATGAGGCCCAACAAAATCAAACTCTTGTTGTTGAAGAATAACATGACGATGACGAAACACACGTTTTAGCAGTAACGAAATGTTTTGCGTTCGACAGAGCTAGGATGAATGTATACTGAACTGACCAGATTAAAGTCAATGGTCAGGTTCATCTCTGTCCTCCTCGTTCCTCTCTACCTTTCGTCTCTGCTCCCCAGATGGCTCATATCGGTTCACCAGTGACTCAGGTGGTTCTTAACAATTCACTAACGTATCAGGTGGCTCATCACCGGTCACCAAAATTTCAGGTGACTCATCACATGTCACCAACGTCTCAGGTGGCTCATCACAGGTCACCAATGTATCAGGTGGCTCTTCAAAGGTCACCAAATCTTTCTTGTTATCGAAGCGCGGCAGATTGTGCACGAAATTAAGACCTGTAGGGATCTTGCCGTTGCAGTGCCAAACGTTGGCACTAGCATAAGCTCCACTGTTGTGGATTTCCATGCATTCGTGGCTTTTGTCTAGTTGTGGTTTGTTGTTCTTGACGTTGTTTTTATCAGACTCTGTTAAGTTGTCTGGATATTCAAAGTAACCAGGGCAGCGGTAGCAACAAGCTTTCGGACATTCTGCAGACCGATCATTCTCACAGGGGCTCAGATCGCTAGGCGACTCTTCTTGGATTAGTTCCTTCTTGTGCGCTACGTTTTGGATGACCACATCATCAGGTATCACGTCGTGGGTGACCACATCCTTAGGTGTCACTTCGTGGATGACCACATCGTCAGGTACCACTTCCTGAATGACCACATCCTCAGGTACCACGTCATGGATGACCACATCCTCAGGTACCACTTCCTGGATGACCACATCGTCAGATACCACTTCATGGATGACCCCATCCTCAGGTACCACTTCATGTATGACCACATCTTTAGGTGTCACTTCATGGATGACCACATCGTCAGGTACCACTTCCTGGATGACCACATCCTCAGATAAAACTGGCCGCATGTCTAAGTCTGCTTCAATGATTAACTTTGTCTGCCTCTGAGTCATGTTTTCTTTTGTTGTCGTTTCATTTACTACTTTCACTTTTGGTAATTCAATCTTTGCTTTCTCGATGTTACCTTTTAAACCTTTCTTAATGTCCTCTATTTCACTTCTTAATGTTAAATGAAATTCTTTCATTTCATTCCGGCATTCTTTCATTTCTTTTCTTAACTTTGCGATTTCAGAATCAAAACAGTGGCTCTCCGGGTCCATTCCCTCATCAATAAGAGCTTCATGAAGTCTATTAAACAGTTGTCTGTTGCCGTAAGTTTTTGCGGGAGTCCTGTGGGTTTGGGTTTTGTTTGAGTGGGACTCTCCCGGACTTGAATATGATTGCTATTGAAATTTCTTTAAAAAGCGCCTGTAAAAAAGTCGCTAAAATATTTTAATTTATTTTTTAAGGTGGTTATAGTTTATACTAAAAATGAACAAGTGATTCCTTATTTATAATCTTCGATTCGACTCTGTGTTTTTAATTCGTTAATGCGCATGCGCAGTTAATTATATTTTGAAGTGATTTTCCATTCGTTAAATTTAAATGTAAATCTGAATGTTTTTTACTTCTCTAATTCTATTTTTTTTTAATTTTCAAATAATGGGTAATAAAGCAAATATTCAAAATTTAGTTTACGCAAAAAGCGAGCGTATTCAATTTTACGTAAATAAAGATGGTAAGTGCAATATTTGGAAAAGTTTCAATTGTTTGCGCTTGGATGGTGAGGATGTGCCATTCGCGGTATGTACAAGATGCGATACCATTATAACTTGGAAGGCACGCGATGGTACGAATGGTCTGTAGACGCATCTCGAATTTTGTAAAAACAGATCACCAGTTCCAAAAAATACATCAATGGCTTGCTTCATTCCAAGTCAAGAGAAGATTGTTAAACAGGTTCCAGTTCGGGTTAAAACAGAAATCACAAAGATCATTGTTTCAGTGTGCGCTAAAGACATCAGGCCCTTTTCATTTGTCGAAGGCTGTGGTTTACTAAAATTGGTTGCAAAGTTGATAAACATTGGTGTAAAATATGGGAATGTTCCTGTTAATGAGATTTTGCTTTGTGCCACAACTGTTTCAAGGCATTTGGGTAATGTTGTGGAGAAAGAAAAAAATCTCCAGAAAGTGTTAATGGCCTCTTATTTTTACAAGGACTTAAACTGTAGAACTGTTTTTTTTTTACTTATTATCTTAAATGTTTTTCATGTATGTTTTTCGATAGGATTTCTACAAACAAATTTTTAAACCATTTTTAAGAGTTATCATAGAATATTTTTTGACGGGAGCGGGTGGGGCTGGGAAAATTTTTCGCGGGAGCGTGTGGGATTGGGAAAAATTTTCGCGGGAGCGGGTAGGACTGGGGGGAATTTCTTTTGGGAGCGGGTGGGACTGGTTTTGAAAACGCGGGAGTGGGTGGGACTGGGTGTGATTTTGACTCCCGTGCAGCTCTCTAGTTGGAAGGTCCCTTTCTCCTAATTCTTCCTATAACTCTCTAATTAAAAGTTCGTTTAATTTCTTACCGAACATTGTAAGACTGTTCCGCCTCTGACACCAATGTAACAACTCTTTAAAAATTATGTTTTTAAAATCAAAACAACACAGGCTGGCGTGGGTTCCAAGAGTTTACTAATATCTATAAAAACAACAACAACGGCAACATGGCCACTCTCTTGCCGGCTTCTACGTCACTGTCTCTACTGCGTCATCGCGTTCACTATGTAGACTGTACGGTGCGCACCGAGAGGGTCGTAACAATATATATATATATATATATATATATATATATATATATATATATAGAGAGAGAGAGGGAGGGAGAGAGAGAGAAAGCGAGAGAGAGAAGGTAGGGGGGAGAGAGAATAAAGGATGGTTGGAGGGAGGAGGAGGGAGGGAGGGGGAGATGAGAGAGGGAGGGAGAGAGGGGGGGGGGGGGGAGAGAGAAAGGGAGGGAAGAAGAAAAAAGGAAGGAAGGGGGAGAGAGGGAGTAGGGAGGGAGAGAGGGTGGGAGAGAGGGAGGGATAGAGAGATAAAGAGAGAGGGGGGCAGGGAGGGAGAGAGAGGAAATTAGGGAGGAAGGAAGAGGGCCAGAGGAAGAGGGCCAGAGAGAGGGGGATAAGAGAGGGAGGCATGGAGAAAGGTGGGAGGGAAGGAGAGAGGGAGAGAGAGGATGGAATAAATGGGAGAGATGAGAGATAAAGAGTGACAGCGGAGGGAGAGAGATGGAGGAAGAAGGGAGGAAGGGGGAGAGGGAAGAAGGGGGATGGAAAAGGGGGAGAGAAGTGTGGAAAGGAGAAGAGAAAATGGGAGAGGGAGGGAGGGAGAAAGGGAGGGAGGGAAAGGGAGAAAGAGTGGGAAGGAGGGAGAGAGAGGAAGGGAGAGTGGGGGCAGGGAGAAAACAAATGGTAAACAGAAAACTTTATTTTAAACCCGGGCAAAGCCGGGTACTTGCAACTAGTAGAATATAGATTGTTAAAACAAATTTCATTTATTCAAAAGACTCTTAGACTGCCCGACGTCGCCCGCGGTCTACTGCTAGAGTGTTTGATGTTTTACATTTATGTTGTTTTCTACCCACATTACTTCTTCTAATCTTAATAGCTAGACTTCTTTCTATCACAACATCGAAGGGGATAGTCTTCAGTCTCTGACAGAAAAGTCGCTATTATGGCAGTCGCTATTATAATGCGGTCGCCATTTTGACAGTCGCTGTTATGACAGTCGCCATTCTGATTACGTCGCTCATTTGAGGTCGCTGTAATGACAGTCGCTGTTTTAACGGTCGCTATCCTGCCCTTGTAGCCTCTATAACAGCTCCGCCTTCTACATTAAAAATGTTGTGTACAAGGAAATATATGATATATAGTTGTTCATGCAATATCAGGTAATCTCTAAATTATTTATTTTCTGAAAAGTATTTTGGCTACAATAATCTATTCATGTACTTTGGGCAACTGCGAGTTTACAGACTAATTATTAACGCACTCAAATATATTTTTCAAATATATTTTTCACTATTTACAATTGTGTGCCTACTCGCCGGTCCGGGTACCGGGCCTTTGTTATATATATATATATATATATATATATACATTTATATATGGTGTCATTCCTATTTTAAATAAAGATGACTCAAGCTTTTAACTTGTTCAATAAACAAATATATCTGATTTTCTCTAGAAATCTGTACTGTAGATTATGTAATACATGTTTTAAGAAAACACAGAAAATGTAATACTAAAGATGAAAAACACTACAATCAGTTTTATGTTTTTAACAATAAATGAGGTGAAGTGTGATTTTTTTTTGCATGTTAATGGTATCTAACTTCACAAGTATTCAAGATACTAATTTTCTGAAATAATAAGAAAATTTAAATAACTACGCAGCAATGTAACCTACCGCAAAACGCAGTGGCTGCAACAACTATAAACAACAAAGTGTACATTGTCAACTACAGCATACACGAACTGAAGGTCTGTAAGGTTCAGAATACTTGTGGGCTGTTACGTACAGTTTTCTAGACTAGAAATAAATCCGTTTAATTGACTAAGTCCTCTTCTCCGCACGATACATAATCATCAATGATTCTCAATTTTTTTTAAGACAGAAGACTCAATTCTTAGTTTACATGTGTATCCATGACGTATGTTTTATTTAATGAGTCTCCTCTTCAGATCTCTTTCAAAGAGCAGCTGAAAATTGTATTAATCCTGAAAAAAAGTATATTTTGTACGTCGTAAAGTTGCAAATCTCCAATTATGTTTACAAGACCATTACTTTTTCAAATTTTTAGATACAAAAGAATAAATGTTTCTATTTTTTTTCCATAAAACCAAACATAATGTGTTCCCAAATTACATCGTTTTATTTGAAATTTTTAATAAAAATAACAAGAATATTTTATTTTTTTTAAACTGTTTATTGATATTTTTAAATATAATAAATCCACTCAATAATATTTTAATCCAAAAAAAATTGTTAAAAAAAAAAAAAAAACTAATAATCTGCATTATAGTAAAACAATATTTTACCAATTTTAGATGAAAAAACAATTAATACAATTATTTTTACAGCTAAAATCCCATAGACTTTGGGAAAAACACTGGTAGTGGTAACACTGGTCTCTGCTAAAAACTAAGACTACAAATGCTACCAATTGTAATGTTCTACATTTTTCATTGTGTAGCAACTAAATATTAATATACAAAGTGCAATAAGCAATATAATCATTTATAATAAAAGTGCAGTGTGTGTTGTTGGTTCCACCAATAGTATTTGATAAAGTATCAAATGACCAGCTAAAACGAAAATTCAAAATGGCGTCTTCTCCGCGTCTCGATTCGATATTTCTTTTTAAAAAATCTACAGTTTTAAATAGTTTCTGTGGTTTTTATTATGAAATGTAAAAGTCCCAAATATAATATAATAATAATAATAATAATAATAATAATATATACTATTATTCAAATTATAAAAATTTTTATTTCAACAGATATCACTTTAGCATCGTCAAACGTCAACGAGTTCGTAAATAGCAAAGTCAATATTATCGAGAATTTTTTTTTTAAATAGTACATTAAAATTATTACTTATATCCTGTGACGTGGTGGCTAATGGATAAGTAGCTTGTGGTTATTTATTATGTTGACTATCCAGGTTCGATTCCTATCATGGACATATTTTTTATTGTTTTATTTTTTTAGAAAACATCATATTAGTTGTTTTAATGAAAATTAGCTAATTAAATCTCTATGACGTTTTTTATTGAACTAATTTATCATTCAGAATGTTGTAAGAACAAGAAACAACAACTATTTACATTTTTAATTATTTTATAACTTGAAAAACAAAAAAAAAATGTTTTGAAAATCAAAGTTGAACACAGAGACGTACTTAGGGTGATGTGGGGGGGGGGAGAGTGTTCAATATTGAAAATCCAGCCGGACCCCAGCTTGTGAGGAGACCCCCAACATTATTTTCTACATTAAATATTAAGTACATTATCTCATGTTATGGTATCGAACGTCAAAATGCAGGGGCCTTGGCTCAGCACTAGCTTTAAAATAGTCGATCTCTATGCAAAGGCTTTGCAGGGTAAGCTTCCGACCTTACCATCACGTGACTTGCTTTCGACCCAGAAGAGGATAAACAGTGTTTATTAAACACCTTGAATTATAGTAGCAAATAAAATATAAAATTCAGCCCGTCACTCGACGGGATTAAACAGTTATTTAATAAAATGTTTTTTTAAAAGAAAATATTTAATGAAATTGTATTTTTAAGTAATATTTAAGTAATTATTTCAGAAATTTTTTTGTAAAAAATAATAAATTTCACACGTCGTTCGACGAGCTAAAAAACTAATAATAATATAATTAATGTAGCTGATTAGTTAATAATCATTTTAAATTGGATGATGCACAAAATTTATATAATATCTACTAAATGGTGATGATTGTGTTTTATTTCCGATTTCACAACAATTGAAACGTAAAGGTTTTTCCCAATCATTTGCTTTACTTTTTTAGCAGAATGTAAGATATTAAGTATAATTAATGGTGAGGTAATAATATAAAACTGAGTTATTAAATAACACTTATATCAAGAACAAAACAAAAAAAAAATATTTGTTAAATATAAAAATATGTAAAAAAATTGTCATTACACTGTATTAAAGCAAATTTATTGTATATCGTATATGTCATAATAATGGAGACTCACGATTCAAATCTAAAGTAAATGTGTACAACATTTGTAAATTTCTTAATGCTTTAACAACACACTGTGATTATCATATTTTTTTATAAATCTACACATTGACGGACATTAGTCAATACTAAAGGTCAACCGTGCACCCAGTAGGTCAGATAGAATATGTTTTGACTGCAACTGTCACGTAGTTAACACAATTATTACTGAATCCTAATGTTATCTACATTATCGATTCTCTAAATAAAATACAATGTCACGTTGACATTATCATGAGCATGCAGATGTTGAATTAATCTTATTTAAGCTTATAGTTGATTACTGACATGCACATTTGTTAGACAGCTTGGTTCGTTAACTGGCTGTTAGGTTTTGAACGTAAAAAAAGATATACCAATACTTGAACTATATTCTCATAAATGTGTTGTCTGTGATCAACTTGTTTATGTGGTAAATTTGGCGTTCACGTTTATACAAAAAATAAATTATAAATTTGCTTTCGGCTACGTGTGTGTCCATATTTCATCTGATAATTGAAAAAAAAACTGGTTCACAAAATATGTAGTGGCTTTGTTTTGAAAGTCGACAATTATATGTAGACTAGTAGTCCTTCAGCGTAGCATACGCCGATTATTTAATCAATATAATTACTGTAAATATTTTTTTTTTTTAATAAGCAAGCAAACAAAAAACAGGCTGACATATTCAGAGAAAATACATGATATGCAATTTTGAACTTTGACCGATCATTTGCAGACTTTATGGTCACTATCTGGTACCTTCCAGCAACTTGTTTTTTATTTTATTGTTTACAGATTTTTAGTTCATTCTTTGGATGACTTGATTGTCAATGAGCTGCCAAACTTAATTTTCTCTTTATTGGTTAGATATATTTTAATGCCTTTTTTTAAGATTAGAATTGTTTTTCATTCAGATTCTAACAAACATATATATTTCCGGGGGTGGGTGTTTTAATTTGCATTGCTTTTTATTTTTGGTTAACTTTGTGTCTGCCTCAATCTACCACTTCCCCCAGCACACTATAGTGTTATTTTGATGTAAGATATTTTTTTTTTCATTCAGGCCGTGCCAGTCTCCATATTACCTGTTTTGTGTATTTTTCTTTTAGACTTGCTCAACACAACTTAAGATTCTTTTAATATAACCTTCATCCTACACTATTCAGTACATATAGATGTTAGTTAATGTTTTTTTTTGTAATGCGTAAATATTCTGAAACAGTTAACATTTGTTTGTAATTCGCCATACATATTTAAAATTTATTTAATCGGGATTTCCCCCTAACAAAGATATAAAAAAAAAAGATTTCACCATATCTAATAATTTATTATCTACACTTTAGCGTTGAATGTGTTCTCTTGACCCACATTTAGCCTAATTTTAGCGCCGGGCCCAGCCACAACATTTTCACATCTTATTTATACACTTTTTTTTAAATTCTAAAATTGGAAATTAGTTCAATTATACACACATAATTGTATTATTAAATGTGTTTTTAATTTTTTTTTTATTTTTTTTTTACGATAATCAGTCGACATATACTATTTTATGTACATCATTCCCTCATTTTCCGCGGTTAAACGGCTACATATTTTACCATAATCTGGTTTTATAAAAAAAATTAGAAAAGAACGCGAGTTGTCGAACGTTGTTGAACGCATCTTGCTTTCTGTGACATAAACGGAAATTCTACAAACGCGAGAAATCTATATAAGCAAATAACAAACGACTGCATTCAATTCTACTACGTACACAAATTTGATCGATGGGAGTGAGTATACCGGGTTTAAACTTGAATGTGACCCTTGGGATTTTTGCATGCTCTTTTTAAAGTCCACCAATTCCTTCCAGCAGTGCCGTAGCAAGCTTTACTCGAACCCTGGGCACAATAACTTTGTAATAACTTTTATGCCCCCCCACTCAATTCGAAAACCATATAATAGTATATATATATAAAATATACAATTTAGCAACCCTTTGTGAGTAGTGTCCGGGGCACGAAGCCTCTTTCCCACCCCTCGCTACGTCTCTACCACACAACTTTAACTTAAATCGGTAACTGATATAAATTCGGGGGAGTAAAGGCGGTGGGCGTGGTACTAGCCGCACAATCCCTATATATGCTGAAGTTAATTGAATTTTTCATCAAGCATTAAAAAAACGTAGGTCTACATATTAGCATTTCACCAGAAATATAGTAAACAAAATTAATTGTCTTTCCTAGCATCTCCGCACATGTTTAAGTTGCCAAAAAGAAAAAAAAAATGCCGGTTAAAGCTTACTTTTTTTTGCAAAATATTGTTAGTCGAAACAAAAGTGTGATAATTCAAGAAATAACACATGTGCTGTGTTTAACGGTATTATCAATTTCTAAAATATTTTACACTTATATTCCATTACATCCAATCTAACATGCTACTATCTAACTTATCGATACTTGCGTAGCGATTTTTTAGTGTCCAAAACAGTTACGATGTTCACATATGATATGTCTATATGTTTACTATCATTAATTGTTTTTATGTACAGTTTTTTCTTTTTTTTGTGTGTGTTCTTTAGCAAAACATATAACAATAAATGTACTGCAAGTAAGTATTCCAACATCTGAGCACATTAAAAAAAAATACATAGAAATTAATTAATTTATAACAGGTCGTCTTGTTTTTTTTTTTTTTCTATTTATAAACATTCTGCCGGTAACACAATCACAAACAATATTTAGTTTCATGAAGTAGGTGTCGATTATTATGAGGTAAAACTGTTTTTAATTATTTTTTTTTTAATTTTCAGGAACACAAAGCTTTGCCGTATCCAACTGGCATTCCAAATATAATGATACGACAAAACTCCTTATAAGAATAACAAAAGCACTTTAATTCGTAAAACATACAGACTATAATCTAGAAGACATGATCAATACGCACCAAATAAACTTAACATCAACAAATACTTTATTCTCTGCGTGTTTCTTTGTGCTATCTCTTTTTGAACTTCATGAACTCAAAGATAACATTTTCTGTATCTACTTTAAATTTCAACTATCTTTTATTACTTGACGTTTACTACTCCATTTATATGCCCTTTTATAGACATCCTAGAATAATAAGTGGGCGGCTTTACAACTAAACAAAAGGTGAGAGCTACTGATTGGGTTTTTTTTCACGCCAATATCATAGCTGAATGAAACAGTTTCATCAGTTGCATTTATGAATGCATGTCCTTACAAATAGCCAGGTTACAATAATATATTTTAAAAAGGGGAACAATACGAGAAGGAGTGATCATAAGGGATATGACAGTTATCTCTTTTATGTCTATAGTTACAAAGTTTTTTATTTATAAATCAAACAGCTTTTGTAGCTCTTCACGTTACGTTATGACAACAAATTTTGTTTTACGACTCATAATACAATATTTCTTTCTATTTGCTAATATGTTTTAAAATCTTAAACTATCAATACAATTGGTAACTGTAAATATATTTTAGTAGAACGTTCTTTCATTCTATATGTTATTGTTGTTACCTTAATATGTAATATGATGTAAAGAGAAACAATTTAAGTTTTTATTATTTTGTTATTTTTTTTTTTAAATTACATTTTTATTCATTTAATGTTTTAAACGGGGCTAATCATTTTTTTAAAACAACCTATATATATATACTCTCTCTCTCTCTCTCTCTCTCTATATATATATATATATATATATAAATATATATATATATATATATATATATATATATATATAGATATAGTCATGGGTATATATATTTTGTAAAACAGTTGTAGAATTATTTTTTGTATATACTTCTGTGGAACTTCCTCTGCTCTAAAAGGTGTATAAATTGTAATATAGGCATGGTCTCTTTGGGGTTGATATTTCTTGAGTTGATGTATATTTATTATAATTTGTAAATTAAATGTCCAGATACGTAACACATGTATAGAATACATATAAAGCACTGAGCAGATATATATATATATATATATTCTTATTTATTACATACATTCTCAATATGAAAAATGGTGTGAGAACAATATCGTGAGAACATCTCCTAATCAGAAAATAAAGTCGTCTGCCTCTGATATCTTCTAATGTCCCACTTCCGCTAAGTGGCCATATAATTAACTAAATAAAACTCTAGGTAAACTATAATTAAAGTAGCCTAATCTGGTTATTACATATACATATATACACACAATCATATATTCACTTTGTGACGACTTCATTTCTCTACCCAGACGTACGTTGGTTATTTAATAACATAAGATTTATTCCAAGTCTACAATGTACAGGTTTTAATGGGACCAGGCTAAATCATTCTTTTTTTTGTGCGTACAACCGATCAACCCTCACGAGCAAACTGTTCTTCGCTGCATCAACAGACATGGCCTTCTCTATCGACCAACTGTAAACTGTTATTGTACTCATTTATAGTCTGTGTTCTTTCTGGGTGTGCGTTTCTCCCCAACTAGTACTCGTCTTACCGAGTCTTAACAACGTATGACTGACCGTTACTCCGTGAGTTTTGTTAAATGCATACCACCCTTGATGAATGTAGCAGTAGTTTCTCAGCCAATATTGAAGTTGTAGGTCATTGCGTGGGTGTACAAGTGTAGGTTCGAATGACAGTATTTCACCAATCGTATCAAGACAGGGGTGAACGAACGGAAGAAATGTTTAAAATTGGACGAATCTCATGAATTCATCTTTTATCTTGGAGTTAGAAGTGTGAATAGGGGCGGGATAAGGGGTAAAGTAGATTTATAACTAAATATACACACACACATATATATATATATATATATATATATATATATATATATATATATATATATATATATATATATATAAATTATAAATCTACTGTCATCTTTCGAGAGCTGGAAAACAAAACTCGTTCAGATTACGTGATTTCCTCTAAGTTTTACTCTATTATCTCTCTCAAATAAATTATACTCTCAAAGTTGTATACTTATATCTGTCTGTATTGCATTCCCTTATCAAAGTTTAACACAATGTTTTGTCGGCTACATGATCACATAATTGATTAAATATGCATGAAATATGTTAAATAAAATGGAATACATTATTTTTATTAAATAATATTAATTGATTAATATTAAAAAAAAATAAAAAAAGAAGAATTACTGATTTTTTAGCCAACACACAACCCAGTGTAGTGAGAACTATAGAATTATTCTGATGTGACTCAAACAGTCTGACCTATGGTTGTCACTGACCATTGGTCAGCGGATCAAAATGTCTGCTAGCACATGAAGCGTAATATTAAAATGTCACACGCGTTACTGAGGCTAGGGACAGTTCAGTTGCATTTATTGATGGTTGAGCTCGGACTGCATTGTAATTTATTGAATATATTATTTCACTTACTTAAGTCCAATCAGCTTTAAATGGGTATTTGACTTATAGGATGGAGAGTAAAGGGGCTGGGTGTTGTTCTAACTACATAATCCCTTTATATGCCGAGTTTACCGACACAGATGAGATCTACACTTCATAAGTGTAATTCATTACAAATCAATGTTATAGCAGAGTAAAATATAATGAAGTGCATTGCACATATATTTTTTTTAATGTGTTTATTTGTACGTTCTTTAATTTGATTTTAGGGATTTATTTGTACTGGCCACACGTGTTGGTCAGTTAACTATAACTAAAACGATAACTATATTGATTGACTTTAGTTAACTATAACTAAAACTAAAACTAGAAAGAATTTTTAACTATAATTCAAAAACAACTAAAATGCTTGCCAAAAAAAGCTAATAATAACTATAACTAAAAAGACTTTCATAACTAATCAGAACAAAGTTTTATAATTTTTGATACACGCCACGCATTTCATTATTATAATCTTATTATTAATTGTGGCCTAAAAAGGTGAATTTATGTATTCGCGTTATTTTAGAGGGATGTTAAATTAGCGGAATAGCATGCGCAATCAACTTTTGCTTTATTTATTTCCGATCTTAGGTTACTAATAGTACAAACATAAAAAAAGTGGGCACTGTAGGGTTAAAATGAGCAGAAGCCATATTTAAAACAACGAAACAAACAACCTATTCATAATTGTAATAATTGTGACTGGAAACGCGGATGATTGAAATCGGTGACTGTGGAAACAATTTTTGTTGAAATCGGTGAAATATGTGATTCACTGAGTGACTGTGGAAACACACGGTTAGTGAGGTCTCAAAATGTTAATTTTTTTTTTTGTTTTGGCAGATGTTTTTTTTTTAATTTTTTTTATCACTATTTAATTTTAAATTATAAACATTGATTTTTATGCCGTAGAAATTGTATTTCTATATGTCTGCCACCTCACCTACTTTAGATGATTTTAAACACCACACTAAATCCGGCATTGAAATGAATGGGCGACATGACATTTTTTTAAACATCTTGATAATTATAAGCCGATGGCAGTTGAATTTTTTACAAATACTATTTTAAAATTATATATGGCTAAAAATGCGTTTTTATATTTATTTTGTTAATATTTTGATGATCGGAGAAGTTAGATTAGACTATTAGAGCAACATAGCACTACGCCAACACGAAATACGTAAATAATGTTAATTTTCACGCAATTTAAACCAAAATTTGAAACAAAAATCCCTTTGAAGGTTATTTACAAGGGTAATCTCTTATTTTACCTACTAAAATAATTTTGATAAATATTATTGATACTTTACCTCTATAAACATTCCAAAATCATAGTATTGATTGTTATTTATTAAAAGAATAAGAAAAAAATAAAAAAAATGTGTTTAAATGCATTAAATAAATTTAAAAAAAGGTCCTCTATATTCTATATAAAATACTGCCAGCCATGTTAAGAGATGACCTGAATTGTTTACAAAAAAAGGCAGCTGCAATCTACAAGATTATTAAAAAAAACTGAAAGATAAGACCGTACCTTCGGAAAATTTATGCCCATCACTTAAAAGGGCATGACCAAAATTATTTAAACCAAATTTATGTTAGGGGGATAGCTTCTCTTGGGGCCTCTAGGGCCCTTTATCTTATACCGCTACGTATAAGGTGTAGAACGGGGCCCTAAAAATGACATACTTATTAATATAGCTTATATAGTAAAAAACGGTACCCTTACAAACACTGATGTATGGCTCTCAAAATGCATGACCAAAATTATTTAAACCAAATTTATGTTAGGGGGATAGCTACTCTTGGGCCCCTAGGGCCCTTTATCTTGTACCTCTACGTATAAGGTTAAGAACGGGGCCCTAAAAATGACATACTTATTAATATAGCTTATATAGTAAAAAAACGGTACCCTTACAAACACAGACGCTTAGCCCTCAAAAGGCATGACAGAAATTATTTAAACCAAATTTATGTTAGGGGGATAGCAACTCTTGGGGCCCCTATGGCCCTTTATCTTTTACCGCTACGTATAAGGTGTAGGATGGGGTCCTGAATATGACATAATTTCTAAAATAGGCTATATAGGTAAAACGGAGCCATCAGAAACGCTGTTGCCCAGCCCTCAGAGGGCATGACCAAAATAAATCAAACCTATCATATTAGCCTCCCATCAGTTTCACCATCATTGGCCTGTCTGTTACGACCACTTCAGTATAAAGTATGAGCCTATTGGACGAATACCGCGTATAGGGGGATAGAGGGACTTGGTGGCGGAGTTTATTCACACTCTGTAATTATACATGAACAACATAACCCTGAAGTCCATACTCAAAATATCGAAAATCTGTGGATGAGGGCGAAACGAAAATTAAGAAGTCAATTTGGGACAAGCGAGGCTCTCTTTGATTCATATTTACAAGAGTTTGTGTTTCGAAATCAATTTAAACACCAAGATGAGTTCTCCACTATTCTTTGCGTAATTAGTGAAAACTACAATAATTAGATAATAAAGTTTTACTTGACTTCTTTACCCTTAACATATATTTAATTTGTTTCAATTTTTTTTAACCGTTTGGAGGTTGAATAGTTATTAAGGCACTGTTTTTTTCTAGTATAACATATAAACAATTATGTAGTTATGTCATTTGCAGTGATCCCTTTCTACACATTAAACGTAGTGACAGAAAAAAAAAAGCCCATCGAGCGTCAATGATATCTATCCCCCTCACATAAAATTGGTTTAACTAATTTTTTTGTCTTGCCCCATGAGGGCTAAGCATCAGTGTTTGTAAGGGTACCGTTTTTTACTATATAAGCCATATTAATAAGTAAGTCATTTTCAGGGCCCCGTTCTTAACCTTATACTTAGAGGTACAAGATAAACGGCCCTAGGGGCCCCAAGAGTAGCTATCCCCCTAACATACATTTGGTTCAAATAATTTTGGTCATGCCTTTTGAGGGCTAAGCATCAGTGTTTGTAATTTTTTACTATATAAGCTATATTAATAAGTATGTCATTTTAGGGGCCCGTTCTACACCTTATACGTAGCGGTACAAGATAAAGGGCCCTAGGGCCCCAAGAGTAGCTATCCCCCTAACATAAATTTGGTTTAAATAATTTTTGTCATGCATTTTGAGGGCTAAGCGTCTGTGTTTGTAAGGGTACCGTTTTTTACTATATAAGCTATATTAATAAGTATGTCATTTTTAGGGCTCCGTTCTTAACCTTATACGTAGCGGTACAAGATAAAGGGCCCTAGGGGCCCAAGAGTAGCTATCCCCGTAACATAAATTTGGTTTAAATAATTTTGGTCATGCATTTTGAGAGCCATACATCAGTGTTTGTAAGGGTACCGTTTTTTACTATATAAGCTATATTAATAAGTATGTCATTTTTAGGGGCCCGTTCTACACCTTATACGTAGCGGTACAAGATAAAGGGCCCTAGGGCCCCAAGAGTAGCTATCCCCCTAACATAAATTTGGTTTAAATAATTTTTGTCATGCATTTTGAGGGCTAAGCGTCTGTGTTTGTAAGGGTACCGTTTTTTACTATATAAGCTATATTAATAAGTATGTCATTTTTAGGGCTCCGTTCTTAACCTTATACGTAGCGGTACAAGATAAAGGGCCCTAGGGGCCCAAGAGTAGCTATCCCCGTAACATAAATTTGGTTTAAATAATTTTGGACATGCATTTTGAGAGCTATACATCAGTGTTTGTAAGGGTACCGTTTTTTACTATATAAGCTATATTAAAAAGTATGTCATATTTAGGGCCCCGTTCTACACCTTATACGTAGCGGTACAACATAAACGTCCCTAAGGACCCCAAGAATAGCTATCCCTTTAACATAAAATTGGTTTAAATAATTTTTGTCTTGCCCCATAAGGGCTAAGAATCAGTGTTTGTAAGGGTACCCTTTTTTTACTATATAAGCTATATTAATTATGTCTTTTTCAGGGCCCCATTCTACACCTAAGATATAGTGATAAAAATAAATGGCCCATTGGGGCGTCAAGGGCGTCTATCCCACTAACATATAATATGTTTAATCATTTTATTCATGCCCTATGGGAGTCAGGCTTTACTGCTTCTCATGGTACTGTTTTTCCTATATAATCCTTTTTAAGTATGCCCCATTAGTTTCTTCATTGTAAAATGCTAAATTGGCAGCAACATCACTGGAATTCGGTCGTGTTTTTTTTTAATTTGTTAAACAGAAAATATATGGAACGAAAGAAAATAGTAAAGAAAAGTGTTATAAGTTGCAATTTGTTTGCGATAAAGTAATAAAAATGAACAAAATATTGTCTAAAATGGATTATATTGATGTGAAATCATTAATACTATGATTTAGTAATGTTTATTTAGGTAAAGTATCAATAATATTATCAAAATAATTTCTGCACGTAAAATAAGAGATTACCCTTTTTTTAGTTCCATCGCCCATGTAAATAACATTGTGTATTATATACACAATGTTATTTACATGGGCGATGGAACTAAAAAAAGTTCATTCATTTTGAAGCTAAAAACAAAAAAAGACATGGCAAGCTTAGTATAGATATTTTCTGGCATAAAACGTGTCAGTAGTGTATGGAAATATTAAAATATGAAAAACAGGAAGAAAAATTGTACTGTAAAGTAGTGCTTGGTAATGGTAAAGCGTGTGCCATGCCCGTTGCCACCAAAACCCAACGAATCTCAGAAATCATTTGAAGAGCCATCATCATGCTGAATATGAGGAGATTAAAGCAAGAGAAGCGGAAGAAGTTGAAGCCAAGAAGCAACAAATTGAAGCAGGTAAAAACTAACATTGTGTTCATTGAGTTGAATGATTATGTTTCAAATCCATTAAAGGTGTAAATCATGGCCAGTAAAACAACATAAATATTTTTTTTTTATATTTGAATCCAGCTTCAGGTGGTAATCATTCAAATGTAAAGAAACAACAAACTTTGCCAGCAACTGTCAACAGTTGTAAAATACTTAAAGTACCTTGAGTAAAGAATCACCACAGCATAATGACAGGATAAACTATGTTGCAAACTAGATAGTTCGAACAGGTTTACCAGTCACTTCTGTTGACGACCCAAGCTTTCGCAAAATGACCAAAATTAGATCCGAAATTCAAATTACCAGGTAAGCCTAATGTAATAATAAATTTATAGAGAATTTAAAAATATTTTATAATAAATCTTAATTTGCCAGCTGATAGCAACAGTTTACAGACACTATATGTACTAAATAAGTAACTTACAATACATGTTAATACATGTGATTGCCAAACTTTATTTTAGTTGTGAAAAGTTATGTGATAGCGATTCAAAGTAGTACTTTTCTACCCAAAATGTATGCAAGGTCTAAATCACTTCAACAAATGATAACTGAGCAGTGGCATGATAAAATTGTTAAACTCAAGGAACTGATTTCTGCTTCTCGTAAAGTCATAATCTATATCGATGGATAGTCCAAAACAAACTTGTCTGCATCTTTCTTGGGTGTTTCTGCTTTTTTTTTTTATTCTGTGAAGTTGGTGGTTAGACACGAAATGCTACAACTTGTCCAGCTGCGGCATCCACACACAGAAGAAATGTTGGCTGAAGCTCTACATCAGTGCTTGTTGGACTTGAACATTACATCCAAACAAGTGTTGATGATTGTCACTGACAGCGTAGCCAACATTTCCATCAGATTGCTAAATGAAAAAGAAATGGCTGACCAAGAATGTGATGATAATGAAATCAGTACAGAGGCAGAATATATTTCAAATTCAGACAATGATGCCATTTATGCTGAAGGAAGTGACACTGATACTGAAGTAGAAGTCAACATTGATCCAGTACCGGCAGACTTAGTTTATTCAATTGAATTAGAAGTGTTAGACAAATCTAGTCATATGCCTTATCCTAGAATGGCGTGTCTAGATCACTCGCTTCAGCATGTGGTGAAAGAAGCATTCAGCCATTATAAAAGCCTCCTTACTAAAGTTAGACACATGGTAGGAAAAAATAGAAATTCAAGTAAAGGGATAGAAACAATTAAACAACTATGTGGCAAAGTGCTATTCAGTGATAACAGTATCAGATTGAACAACACTTACCATATGATATCTCGCTTTATTGAACTCAAAGTGTGTGTTACTGAATTACTGGCTGAGATGAAAACTGACACACTGTTGATTAGCGAATGGATGCGACTGCAAGAATTGTATGATCTGTTGAAGCCGTTTGCTGTGCAGACTGATAAACTTCAAACAGACAGTCAACACTTTCTCATATAGTGCCTGCAATTATCGAGCTGCAGTGTCACCTACAGTCTTGCAAGGCATCAAATTCAGTTACACCTACCATGCTGAGTGATATGAAGACCAGGTTTAGCTGCATTATGAATCCAGCTGCTGACAATTTCAATCCAATACTAGCAGCAGCATGCCTTCTAAATCCATCGTTGTCAGTTACTATGATGATAGTAGACGAAGAGTTGAAAAAGCTGCTTGAGGCTGCCAAAAAATACATAATAAACGAGGTTTGTGTGACTTAATTTTACTCCATCAATTAGATATGCCAAAATCGCTATGCATTAATTATAGTTGTGTTATGTCGTTTAGTTCACTGCTATAGAATTCAATCTACTATCTAGTTCTGTAATGATGGTAATGTTATTATTGGTAGTGGGTGGTAGCACTTGCATGGCATGTTGTATAAATACACAGATTTTGAATAAAAACTGACAATAATTTAAATTGATAAAAATACAACAGCAAATTGTGTTAAGAGTTTTATTTTTGAGGTATTGGTTGCAAGTTGGTATATAGTTAAATACTGATAAAAATAGTATTCTAATGTGTGCTTGTCAGTTGACATGCCAGTAACCAGTATGTGTACAAGTACTATATAATTATTTGTCAATCAACTGATTCAATTTTAATATTGTGCACATGTTAAATACAAGTTAAACAAGAAAGAACAAAATCATCACATGAAATTCAACTGCAGCAGCAGAATACTCTTCAGATTCAGTTTCCAAACATGGCAATGCAATTTTTTTGCATCTGACAGTTCCACACCTCATCAGTTGCAGTTGCCAGAAGTTAATGTTGCCACCGGCATGATCAGCAAGTACATTGCTGATATTCAATGCAATGCAATCACAGACAATGCCATACCATTTTGGTTGAGAAGCTGTGCGAAGTCGTACAGTCAACTTGCACCTATAGCTCTAGACCTATTAGCAGCACCTGCTTCTCAAGTATTTGTTGAACGGCTGTTTTCAGTATGAGGAATGCTTACCGCCTGGAGGAGGAACAGAAGGGAGAAGTCGCTGGAAATGAGAGTATGGCTGAAAGTCAACCGTGACTTGCTGAACGAAATTATATAATTAAAAAGAATTAGAGTCAAAACAGACCAACACGACGGTGCGTCAAACGCACGTTTGACGTACTAGACACGACAAGCCATTGTCGTGTTGTTTTTCGACAAAACACACTGCCACGACGTGCGTTTTCTAAAGTATGCTCACTGACCTAAACATCGCAGCTAAAATACTGGTAAAATGTGAACTGACCTACACAACGAAGCGCAATTTTTAGACAAAGTATGCTCACCAGCCTATATAATGATGTCGACATTGTTGTGAATGTCAACAGAGTTTAAAGCAGCTGACAGTTACAATGTGCACTAGACAAGAAGAAGAAGCTTTATTATTGTTGGCATTGGAAGAGGATGAAAGTCATTCAAGGTTGTAAAAATTAAAAAAACTAAGTTAACCTGTTTTTTGTTAATTTCTTGTGTAATCATTTTAAAAGCTAGCTTTTATAATTTTAATTATTCATAGCCATTTTCTGTAGGCTGAGTTTCAGACTAAAAGTATACCTCTAATGGTGGATCTATACTTACAACTAAATGAACTACACATGTCTGTAACACGGATAGCAAAGTGCAGCTCTTAGAGCTTATCTAGCTGATCCATAATTAATTTAGTGTATATATAAATGTATATATGTGTTTACAAGGCCGTAGCCAGAAGTTTGTTTGGTGGGGGGGGGTGGTGAGGAGAGTTTTATATAAGAAAAAATTGAAAAGCAATGATAAAGAAGTATATTTTATAATAGATTTTAATTTTTAGAATAAATTTGGGGGGGGGGGTGGCTGCAGCCCCCTCCCCCCACCCCAGCTACGGCCTTGTGTGTATTTATAGGACTATGTGTATGTATGTATATATTAATGTGCGTGTATATATATATATATATAAATGTATATGTATATGTGTGTACATTTATATATAAATGTGTATATATATGTATACATATAAATGTGTATATGCATATATAAAACTTTGTCAACAAAATTTTCAGAAATTGACTATACTGCAGCTTTTTAAAGTATTTTTTTTTTACTTTTTGCATGGTCACTCCTGGCACATAATATGTAATAAAAGTCATCAATTGAAATTCATTTTTATATGACAGTACCAATCTTTATGAAACTATTATTACCTGTCTAATTTATTCTGTCAATGCTGACTATAATATAAAAGAGGATATTGAACATAAAATAGGCTACTATAAGTTGTTAATTTATGCTATATTTTTTTTTACAGAAAGAGAACAAAATGGATTCATGAAATAAATCAATAAAGAGAACAATCTGGTGAATTTAAAACTTTGATGCACCTTTTAAGAAAAGATCCTGCAAGATTTAAGATATATTATCGGATGACAGAGGAATCCTTTAATGAAATTCTGTCTTTTATCAGGGAAGAAATTAAGAAGCAGGATACAAACTATCGAAGTTCTATTTCAGCTGAAGAGAGACTTGCTGTTACTTTAAGGTATAAAATTTAGTCTAATAAACAATAAAAACAAACTCGAGTTAACATCATTTTAATTAGAAGCAAAAACGGCTTGATTATTATTAAAAAAAATATAGGGACATGCCTCTGATGTTTCTATAATCATTTTTGATGTATCAAGAATTTTAATTTCAGTTACAATCTGTTTAAATCTTAAACGATGATGAAAATTTTTCGTTCAACATAACTTTAAATGCTTCTAATATTCTAATACTCATGTGTAAGTATGCCAATGCTCACAACAACATGCTGTATTTGTTTTCGTTTTATTTTTTAAGTTTTATGGTCTGTTATATGCTAACTAATCACCTAATATCACGCTAGTTATAAACTTTTAGCAGAACATTATTGTAAGTGTATAAATAATAAAAAAAAAATTGAAATACAAGTTAAATATTTTGTTTTTCAATTAAAAGCATGGTACTATATAAATCTTTTACTCTCAGCTGATTGAAAAAAAATAATCAGCTGATATGAGAGCACATAAATATAATACTATAGTCTTTTGCTTTGTTTCATGTTTAGTTTATATATTTTATTATTACATTTAAAACATTATTTTATAGCAAAATAAAAAAAAGAAATGAAAAATACTTAATTTATAATTACATTATTTTATTTGACACAGCTTCAATGGCTATGGTGAGAAAGACACTATCCCTAAGTCACCTCTTTCATTTCTGCCAGAAAGGGTTCCAGGAATTCAGTTGAAAGAAGTTAGGACAAGAGATAGTGCAAAGAAGCTCTTACATTCCATGGATTTCTTCAAACTTTACTTCACACTGGATATAGTAACTCACATATGCCAGTATACTAATGATTACTCAAAGATTCATGGACCACAAAAAGTATGTATTTACAAGGATTGGTTGGATACCAGAGGAATTTTATAGCTTTTGTGGACTGATAATGTATGCAGGAATAGATAAAGCCCCCAGTATTGACATATTTTGAAGTAAAAAGTCCCTTTATAATGGATTGTGGGTTCGTGCATTTATGCCTCATGACAGATTTAGAGCTATTCTGAGTTTCTTAAAAGTTACAAATCCAGAAAATGAAGACCCTAATGACTAATTATGTAAAGTAAGAACACTACTGACATACATAAAAATGAAATGCAAGACATTGTTTCAACCATATGAAAATATTTCTATAGATAAAAGAATGGTTAGAAATAAGGGGAGGTATTCGTTTCGACAATACATTAGAGATAAGCCAACAAGGTGGGGGATGAAATTATGGGTATTAGCTGATTCATCAACTGGTTACACATAAAATTATGATATCTATTTAGGTAAACAAGAGAATGGACCAAATGGATTAGCTTATGGGGTAATAATGAAGTCAGTTAAATCTTTAATCAGTCAGGGTTACAAGTTATTTTTTTACAATTTTTATACTAGTGTTCAGCTACTAAAAGATCTATGGCAGTTAGGTATTGGAGCATGTGGTACTATTCTGAGAAATAGAGAAGGTTTTCCGGCTGGTCTTAACAATATTAAAGATTTAAAAAAAAATCTGAAAGAGGGTATATTAGATGGTAAGAGATAATCAAATTTTAACAGTTCAGTGGAGGGATAATGAAACAATTTCTGTAATGTCAAATTTCCATGATTCAAATAATTACATGACAGCCTACAGACGAATAAAAGTAAATGGACAGTTTAAGAATATAGAAGTTAAACAGCCTAGCATTATTAATGACTATAATAAATATATGAATGGAGTTGAGAATAGTGACCAACTGATAAATAAATATAATGTTCTTAGAAAAACAAATAAATATGGGAAGACAATTTTTTATTCACTTATTAGACATTGTTAGAGTAAATGCCTATATACTTTTTCTAGACTGGAGGAGTAAAAAGCCAAATCTTAAAGAGTTACACAGACCTAATAATTATGGACAATTGCATTTTTTTGAAGAACGCATTAGAGACTTGGGTAACATTTCAGAAAGTGCTCCAGTACCTCTTGCGACTAAGCCACCCCCTTTTTTTAAACATGCAATAGACCCAATAATAGTAAATAAACGTGGTAACTGTAGATTGTGCTACTCAAGTGACAAGGTTTTGAGAAGAACACATGTTAAGTGTAGTGTGTGTGTGAAGTTTTTGTGCTTTATGAATGATGGGAACTGTTTGTCACAGTATCACAAGCTAATTTAAATTAAATTTTATTATTTTTTTCACTATACACATTTGGGATACCAAGAAAGAATTTGTGATATCAAGAAACAGTTGACTCATTGATGTGGAGAAATATCTGAAAGCTACAGGTGTGGAGGAAAGAGTCCATGTATCAAGAAGAGTGGAAAGGAAAGCTACGTAGATTTAGTTTGCAATTTTTTAAAAATGAAAATTAGATAATAAACTTTATTTAAAAAAAAATAATTTCTAAATGCCTTGTTTTCAAATTTAGATTTTTGATCCTGAATTTAGAGTAGTAGTTTATGTAAGCCAAACATTTTAACTAATTATATATCTTTTCTTTTTTTTTTTTTGCATTCAAACTTGATTATAACTTTGTTTTATGTTATTAGAATTATCAATAAATTAAAATCAATGTATGAAAATATCTAAATATTGTGATTAAATATTGATTTAATTAAACTACCATTTAATTATCAAAAGAATATATATTTAATATATACTGAGAAGAAAAAAAAATGTTATGAAAAAAAAAATTGAAATTGCCATTTTATGTGAATAATTAAAGCAAATATGCATATTTGAAAAAAATTCACCAAACATTTATTTTTTGAAGAAATTGATTGAAAACTAAATATTTCCTTTCAGCAATAAATGTAGATTAATAAAATGTCTGAAGAAATGTGTTTGTTTTTAATACTTGTTTTTTGCCTTATTTTCACAAAAATAAACTGCACAGTTTTAAAGCCTACCCACAGTAGAAAAAATTGATATATAACACATTTATGGGCTATAAAGGAAACAGACAATATAGTCCAAAATGTGAGAACACCTGTTTAGTAATGAAAAATGGCCAAAAACCTGTCGTCGATTAAGAGTTAAATCATTTATGGTTTTTAAATTGTGAAATACACGTAATTACTTTTTCAGATATCTTGCCACAGGCGATTCATATTCCACAATAGGGCATAGTTTTAAAATGGGCTTTTCGACAGTGGGAAGCATCGTGAAAGATGTTGCTAACGCAATTTGTAAACATATGCAGCCTATTTTCATGCCAGAGCCCACAGAAAGCATATGGAAAGAATCTGCTGAGGGCTTTGAGACACAATGGAAGTTTCCCCATTGCGTTGGTGCCATCGATGGAAAGCATGTGACCATAAAATGTCCACCAAACAGTGGTTCAAAGTATTTCTGTTATATGCACAAATTTTCAATTGTCCTTATGGCTATTGCTGGTTATGACTATAGGTTTTTGTGCATTGATGTTGGTGGCTATGGCAAATATAGTGATGGAGGCATATTTGAAGCCACCAACATGGGTAGAAGATTTGATGCAGGAGCTATGAATCTCCTCAGAGCTTCACCATTACAAGTTAGTGGTAGGGACGAAGAGTTTCCTTATGTTTTAATTGGTGATAAAGCTTTTGGTTTAAAACCATTTTAATGAGGCCATACCCGTTTAAACAGGCTCGCAAAGACAGAAGAAAAGAAGTTTTTAACAACAATCTTTGTAGAGCTACAAGAATTGTTGAAAATGCCTTTGGCATTTTATGTCAAAGGTGGAGAGTCTTTTTTAGACCAATGGCCATAGATGTAGAAACTTCTATTCTTGTTGTCAATGCTGCTTGTGTTATGCACAATTTTTTAAGGTCAAAAAAGACAAAATATTTTTGGAATTGATTCAGAATTACCGAAAACAAATTCCCTGCTCTCTGATATTGCTAGGGATACAAGAAGGGCTACTGATGTTGCTTTTCAAACAAGAGAAAAGTTTACTGAATACTTCAGTTCCAAATAAAATTTGTTCATGTACTCTTTTTTATTATGAATATGATACTGTATGTTAACTTATTGACTACACTTTATGTTATATTATTTGATGATATTTAAATCTGAATAATGAATGAGTGACTATTATTTTAATATTAAGTGTTTCTTTATCTAATTTTCCCTTTTAACAAGAAAATGTTAGGCATAATTCAGGAAAGAATGCAATACTTAGTTTTAATTTTTGTGGATCCAATAGCAATTTCTATAATGTGAATTTTTTTCACTTCTTTTATTGAGATGAAATATCCTATGTAAGTCTTCATTTCATGCCATTCATTATTTTGTTAACTTGATTCATCACTGTGTGAGACTGGTCCAATAGAAGAGGGTATACTTGGATAAACTAGAGTCAGCCTCTCTTTCGTCTTTTCATATTTTGAAATGACTTTCAGATTCCAGGCAGCCATCCGTCCAAAGTTGATCTGCAGCTGCCACAACTGTAGTGTGGTGCCCACAATTTGTTCTGATCTCCCATAACCATGCCAAAATAAGCATGATATGCAGTAAAGAATTCTTTACCACTGACAATCTTATGTTTAGTTTGTGTTGGACTAATTTTGTACCCACAAACATGACATAATGAGTGAGGACAAAGCTTGCAGGATCTACTAGACATATTCACCACTTCATATAACAGTTGTAATTAGTTAAACTAAAAATAAACAAAAGAATATATTTAACTCATTCTCTCAGTAGCTTTTGTAAAAAAATCATTCCCAAAATGTGCTAACATTTATTTTAAAATGATTTACATGTATACCTAAAAAACTAAAATCAGGAAAAATAATATTAAAAGTGGGATTATAGAAAAAAGACACAAAATATACAAATCCACTGACAGTAGATCTCAGGAAGGAAAAACAAATCCACGAGCCACTGTTAGTGGCTCAGCATATATATATATATATATATATATATATATATATATAATTTTATAAATGCATCACACATATACGAAAACTCCGAAATATATCTTATGGTTTTTCTCAGGAAATCTTGATGATAGAGCATAACCAATGGTACCACTGAAATCAGCATACCAAAATTATGTAAGAAACATTAAAAAATCAACATAAACATTGTGTAATTAAACATTAATCAGCCTCCTCAAGCTGTGACATCTCCTCTTCATTAAACATTTGTGCCAACTTTAGCCTTAATGCAGCTTGCCTCTTTGGCAGAAGATTTTTATAGATATCAGCATATGCTAAAAAAAATGGTCAACTCTGTCTAATTCTGTCTTTTTTGATTGTTGAAGATAGTCGATTACCGCAGCAACTCCTGATGGTTTGGAGTTTTGCTCCTAAGATGACCGTCTTCTTTTCTTTACATTTTGTCTAGGACTGATATCTGTGGGTACATTACACATCGGTTCCGCCTCTAATGTAACTATAGTGTCTATAGGTGTTGAAGACCTAGACATTGAAACATCAGATGGTTTACTCTGACTTAAAAAGTCAGTCTCTATAGTCAGACATTGACTAGACATATCTATCGCATCTGTGTAATTGAGACAGGACACATTGGAACATGTTGGGGCGAATGCAACATGGGGACGCAAAAACTCCATATTATTTGCCCATTGCCATTTATTGTGTGGTTTAGCAGCCTGTCCAGTTTTTGTTATATTGTTCTTAGAATTCCTAATGAAGCTGTCTCTCAGATTTCGCCATTTCTTTTTCAGTTCGTCTCCTGCAGAGATAATAATTTTTTTAAGAATAAGCAAGTAAAATAAATTTAAATATTTAAGAAAAATATTTGTATAAACAAGCTCACAGAATGTGTACACTATTTTAAGTATTTGCACAAATCTTGGCATAATGGGCGTATTAATGGGGGAGGGGGGTGGGGGCAAGGGGGCATTTGCCCCCCTCATACATTTTGAAAAAATGTCATATAAGAGTGGGGCATTTGCTCCCCCCCCCTACATTTAAAAAAAATGTCAAAAAGTTGTTATTTTTATATTTGGCATTAATTTTTATCGGGTCTGTCCAAGCCTTATAAAGTCATTTGCTGTTAATAATCGGAGATATTTTTATTTATTTTTTTAAAAATTAAATAAGGCTTTGAATTATTTTAAATTGCAAAAAAAGAATATATACCTAAAACTAGGTCAAAAGGGAGTGGAAATATAACCAAGCAATTTTTTTTCTAATAGTACATTAAAACTGAAGCTTAGTTTGTGTGATGTGCTGGCAGACATTTATTTATTTTTTTTTTTAATTGAATATTGCCTATGGGCTATTAAGTGATTTGTTATAGTCAGAAGCATGGGCTTAATAAATAATAAAATCTGAAATGGACTTGTTTTTTTAAATATGACTTCTTACAACTTTTTTAAAGAAATATTAATAAATGTAGTATCTTTCTAGCAACAACTAGTTATTTTCAATATTGAGTTCATAAAAATTTAAAATTCAATTTGAAGCACCTATTTAAATCTATGCCTTGAAGTACTTAAGTAGATGTAATTTTCCCACAAGCTATTTTTTTTTTGGAGCTTTTTTGCAAGAAACATCTTAATTTTATTTCAAGTAATGCAGAATAATAATTTTTTTTTAATGTTCGCATTATTATGTTACCAGTGGCGTAACCGGGACGGGTGGGGTGGGGGCTTCAGCGCAAATCATCATACATTTTACAAATACTATATAAACTGTATATTTTTTATATGTGAGCTGTGAGCCCCCCCCCCCCCCCAGCATTTTTTCTGGTTGTGCCACTGTATGTTACCAATACTCTATTACTAGGAAATAAATATTAAAAATAGAAAAAAAAAAAAAGAATAAAAGGCCAGAGAAAAAATAAAGTATCTTCTTTATTTGCCATCAATTTTCAGATCAACAAGAAACCAAGGGTACAATGGTAACGCCAAAATAAATACATTGAAATACATTAAGTTTCTCCACGATTTCATATTATTTCAATGCACATAATTCTTTTCATGCACTGACCAAAAATTAAGTAATTAAAAGCCAAGCAAATTATTAAGGGGACGGGTGGTCGTGCGGTGTAGAGCGCTCGACTGTCGACCGGAAGGTCCCGGGTTCGAATCTCAGTGAGAACCTTAGGACTTTTTCAGGTCCTGGTGAAAGTCCCAAAGTCCACCCAGCTTTAAATGGGTACCTGACTTTAAGTTGGGGGAGCTTTATACATCATACATTTTACAAATACTATATAAACTGTAAACTTTACTTTTTTTTTTTTTTTTTTACAAATTTTTAAAGGGTACAATTATTTTAAAGACCTGGAATGTAAAGAATTACTTTAGACCACTTTAGGTCCCATTTCTTAATAGTTATTACAGTTTTTACATGTGCACAATGATTTTCATAGAAAATAGTCTAAAAATCTATGTCACTATATAATACCAACAATATTTTATATCATAAAACACTGTGTTCCAAGTCACTGATATCTGAACATACACAAAATGTTCTAGCCTAGCTTAAAAAAAGTGCGCTCAATTAAAGAACACATAAAATGGAAAGGACATTTTATCCCAGTTTTAATGGTGGATAACTTGTTTATGTTAAAAAAAAAAACTCTTAACATAGTGATACTTAAAAATGTTAGATAATATTTTAGTTTCTAAGGCATATTAGCATTGAATATTTCAGGGATTATGTGAGATAATAAAAGCAGTGACAACTGGACTAATATATATATAGATATTTAAAAAGATAATTTGAAATGAATTTCAATAGGCTACATCACGAAGGCAGAATAGACTGCAATAGAAATCCAACAAGAAATATATAAAATGTTTTTTTCTTTTAAAAAAAAAAGAACATTTTTAGGAAAATACTAAAAATGAACATTAAGTTTTTGCACCAGTGAAAATATTTCTGTAAAATTAAAACAAAATATGTTGAACAATGTATCCAAAAAAAATAGATGGTATGATAAGTTAAACTATAAATAACATGTAAAATTCACAAAAAAAGAGCAATGCGCTCACTCAAAGGGCATAAAAATATCATGACTGATGTATTTAGAAGACTATCTCAGTATAAATGTAATAAATTTAAATGGAAAAAAATATATACCCTATCATAAAATATTTCATGAAATGATTATTGCTGCAGTATGCAAAATAGAAAATACTGCATGCAGAGCATTTATATGGATTTCAATTTAAAATTATGCGGGTTACAATAAAAGGAGAATAAATGGTAGAAAAAGATGCAAGCAAATGAATAGGCATATCTAAACTAAATTATCAATACAACACAAAAAAAACTAAACTGATAGTAAATAGTGTTAAAAAAAACATGAAATGATTATAAATGCCTAAGTTAATTTAGTACTAAAGATTTATTTAAAATCTTTGTCCAAGACAAAAGGATATACAAGAACTTATTAAAACAATAAATGATTAAAATAACAGAAGTTTTAGGAAAATCAAACAATAAATAACACACAGAAAATAATAATCTGAACTAAACAGTGTTAATTTTGGCTTATGAAGTGAAAATTTTAAAAAATTAAGAAACATAAAAACAAGAAAATAAACTTTTCTATTATTGAATTACAACATATATCTTACATCTCCTAATTACCTTTAAAAATAAAAATTCGCACAAAATAACTTTATAAAAAAAAAAAAACAGATACAACAATGTCATGAAATGTTGAATATTAATGCAAACTTATATAAAATGAAAATATGAAACAAATAAAAAAAGTGTTCAAAAATATGTACATTTATAAAAAAATTTCATGTCATATTCTAAATATCATTTATACATTTGTCACAGAACCATTCTTTATGGCACCACTCAAGACAACTCACATTCAATACATTGTCCAGTTGCTGTATTTGTGTCACAAGTTGAGCACTGCCGAACAGCCACTTTCTTTTTCTTATTGATGACTGTAACATTTTCCATGCTCTATCTGAAAGAGGGGGACGGATGGTCGTGCGGTAACGTGCTCGACTGTCGACCTGAAGGTACCTGGTTCGATCTCCGGTGAGGACCAAGGAAATTTTTCAGGTCTTGGCTCAAGTTCCCGATATATCTCCCGTGGTGCCTCCATGGCCATTGCACTATCGGCTATGGTGGGGATGAAAGAAGGGCACCATAAAACCGTCCCATTAGTGGTTTATAGGATCTAAGGGATTTCATCTCATCCTTACAGGGACTTTACACATCTGAAAGGAAAGGTTTCAGAATATCCTTTATGACAAGTTCATTTATCAACGATGATGGCTAAGTTTACAGGCCTTGTTGGCGATATATCTTCAGGTCTTCCTCCTACAAGTAAATGACCCAGCAACACTAAAAATACAAAAATAGAGGTGAATTAGTTCAAGACGCGGTATACAACATTTTGATTGATGCAGAATAAAATGTATACATTGCATTATAATCGAACTTGTTATAGTTATTAAAATTCCACTTTCAAACATTATCATAGAAATGTAGGTCTATACAATTTAATTATTTTAAAATTCACTTACAATTAACTTTTTGCTGAACTGTCTTCTTGGTAAAAAATTATTCCATTTTCATTTGTTCTCAGTTCTAGATCAGGTCCTGTTTGAAAAAAAAAATGTTTTTAATACTTCTAACTGAACTGTAAATTTTGTATTTCATCGCTTTTATTTCATATGCTATTAAAAAGCTTATTTAATTATTATTTATAACACTGCAGTATTATGAACGAGTTTTGAAGAATAAACAATTTAATAAATGGTTTTGATTTAGCGTTTATCTAGAAAAAAAACTTCAAAACATGTTGCATAACAATATATTTTTAAGAACTCGTTCACGTGGGAGTGTGACACAGTTTTAAGAAATGGTAAAATCATTTGAGTAATAGATGTTGTGCTATACATTCAGCAAGGTAAAAGTATAATACTCTAATAACCAATAATAACGAACAGTGCCAATGTATAAAAATTACCAACTAAACTAACCATTGCAGTTACTGAAAACAGCCAAAAGAGACTCCACATCTACAGGTCCTTTTTGCTTTGCTGCCAAATTGTGAATATCTTTTAGGTTATCTTCTGGCCTAAATAGAAAAAAAAAACAATTTATATAACGAAAATAATATATCCAGTTTATTTTCACACAGTGCTTCCATTAATGATAACTACTAAAAATAAACCAGGTATACGTACTTTAAGAATATTACATAGTTGTGGTCTTAATATTTTTTTACACCGCCTACCTGTTTCCTTTAAAATATGTTCTTTTATCAGCCATTTGTTTGCATGCATGCTTAGCATTCTAGAAACATCTTTCTCTTCATTCTCATTTAATTTCCTTCTCTTTGGCAGATGTTCATATATCACCTAAATGCAAAAATATTAACTTTTTCGATTATAGATATATAGTTGTACATATGCATAGATTAAAAAAAATATTGTTAGATTGTTGGTTAATCCAGCACTTAAAAATATATTTACCTTGTCTATGATATGGTTATGCTCTTCAACTATTTTGTCAACCTGGAATTAAATTCTATTTTCTGATACTTTCAACCACAATCCAAAAGGACAATCCATCTTGAAAGTATAATAATAGAATGTATGTGTAAATGTTTAAGTTTAATTTTAAGTAAAATGTGTTTTTTTTTAATTTTCTTATAGTTAGTTATTAATTACTTAAAATTGATTCAATAATTAAAATTGTATTAATACTGAACCTTTGATTTGGTACTCTTTTAAAGAATCAGAACGATCTCAGATTTAAATCGCAGCCATCTTGGATTTCTATCAATTTGCGCGAAAAATCCTGACCCCGGAAACAGAAACCCCGGAAAAATAAACGTTTGGTCTCGCGTACATAGGCCTATGAGGAGACCATCCGTATGGTCCCGTAACAAGTGCGTAAATAAAATCCCTACATACAAGCTGATACAATGTTTTAAAATAAATCTAGGCCTACACAATACTCAATAGAGAACAAGCTAAATGTACACATTTTTAAATACAACTTTTGACTAACTCACTAAGTCTAATATAATAGATTTTTATAAAATTACTTACCATTCTCATTTAACATTTTGCCAATCTCTTCAAAGTTTTTATCCTTTTTCCGGCAATTCTTATAGTCTGGATGTGAAAGGTCATACAAAATAGGAAAAGATTTGACTAGATCAATGAATTTTTCTGAGTTAGCTTTGTTCGCCATTGTGTTAAGCTATCTTGCAGAAATGGTGATACGGGGCTCATTATTTCATCGTGGTTGGTTTAAATTACGTATTAACTAAAATCAAAGCTAACAATCAATATTTAGTTCATAAATTATTCGTAAGTAATTTATTTTATTTTATTGATTTGTTTAACTGTGTTAAAATAAATATTAATTGCACGTTCATGTGACACAATGATAGTTGTATTTTCTCAACAATTTCTTATCAAACAACAATGTTTTTTTTCCAGTATTACAAATCAAGTGTTTTCTTCTAAAAGAAATATTTAATAACGCAATAATATAATCATTTTATAATATACACGTATTTTAATTATCGAATCGATGTCGTCAAGGCATCCATTTTGTTTTGTTTACAATGCGTTTTGGGGAAAAACGCAGACACGCCCGACAGACGACGTGCCGGTCTGTGTTATCGCTCTTAAAGATTGGTTCGTGACGTCACACGGTTTTCACACGACTGACGCATGACGCATGCGTCAAAGAAAACGCAGCGGTATGTTTTGACTTTAAGGGAACAATTTGTTTGATGTAACAAATTGAACAAAGCAACTTGATTTTTTTTATTCAACTTTGAAGTCACATTTAGTACTGGTTTTTACAAACTTAATAGTTTTCAAGATTTTTTTCTCTTATTTTCTGTTCATGGGTAGTGTGATAGTGTAGTGTGAGGTGCAGTGGATGTTGAAATGTAATTGCAAGTATATGTCGTATCGATGGGCATTTGAAGTTTTGCAGTGCTATAAAATAACTAAATAATAATAAAAATGATTGATGATAAAACTAACTAAAACTATAGCTAAAATGATTTTAATAACTAGAATACCACTGCTGGACAATAATAATACCTTTATAATAAAAAAAAAAATTTTGAATAATACATGTTTATTCTATCTTAAATAAATTAACATAATATTTATCGAAAAATAGTATTAAATTAATCATTATTCGATTTCCTTCTTTTGATATACAATATATATATATATATATATATATATATATATATATATATATATATATATATATATATATATATATATATTCGAGTGGCCCAAAATAACTTTTTGACCAATTTTTTGGAGCATTTTGCTTTTTTGTGTTTCCTCTGATTTCAAAAAAGCACAGAATAATTCTCATGTATATATGACGTTATTTAGTACTGCCTCATCGACACTGAGGTTTTAAATCATTTTGAATGAATTTTTTATGTATGTATATATAAAGCACACAGAAAATGCTAGAAAGTTCTGGAAAGTTTAAAGAATTAAATGTATACAATTCTAAAAGGTACTGGAAGGTTCTACGAAATTTCTATACAATCATGGAAAACTTAAGAAGTATCGGGAAATTCTAGAAATCTCTAGAAGTTTTAATTTTCATATACATATCCAGCTACACCAGTGCATTTCAATTTAGTTATAAAAATCAAGTGTTATAAGATAATATGTTGCGACTAGATAAATATCATTCAATTAGTAATTTTAGTTATGAATACTAGGCCGAAAAGTGTTTGCTCATTTACTGGTATAGAAGTTTACACAACTCCTGTTTATTGAACTGGGTACTTCCCATACTGGCCAATGTTATGTTTACAAACACATTCATCTGTCTGGCAGTTAGTTGGTACAGTTGTTTCATGACTGTCACAACCCAATAGAACAACACGTGGTCTAGGAGTACATTGCCGAGAGCTTCACCCAGGTCCCCGTAGGTTGGACATACACATTAACATTTGTATATATATATATATATATATATATATATATATATATATATATATATACATATGACATATACACCTCAATAACTCTGTATAAATAATCAAAATAATATAATAACTTTAATACCACTTTATAACTGACTATACAGAAACATATTAGATTTATGTGAGTATTTCCATCACCCACAATATTATTACATTCAATAAACAGACTAAATTATAATAGATCAGTTATTACATTATAATTGTCAGGTGGGCCGTCCGGGTCACAAATGCCTCCAGAACGACTAGATGTCAGGGCTGTTACGGTGCACTTTAGGTAGGGTCATTTCACGTCCGATACGACTTAAACGTTACTCCCAGATTCAGGGCCTACATGTTACAAACAACATTATGTACGATATGACTACATAATGCTACTTCGATATTACAGTATACAACGTATTGTCTAAATTATACAACATACCTCCAGAACGATCAACCTATCACACACACATCAACATCTTCATGTAAATACACCGGTCATATCAAATATGGTGAATGCATAATAAACACACACATCAAACATGTATGTAAATAAGCCGTTACATGACATGGGCGAATGCAAAAAATAAACGTAACAAATCTATGCGTTGTACGTCACCAGCGGCTGTTCACTAACAGAGCGCCACAAGTTTCGTTTTTATAATATGCTCACCAAGATGTGATAAAATCCTTTCAAACATACTCCCTTCCCCAACTCTATGATATCTTGACAATGACCTATTTCTTTGCTTGTATAATGTCCAGTTGACATGCCAATGTTTATTGTGCTAGTACTTCCCCTAATTGAGCGTACCGGCCAATGGTATGTTTACAAACACAGTCGTCTTCAATAAGCCATTTAGGGGTTGTACAACTTGACCGGATGTGCTGCTATTCAAGTGCTTTAAGACGTTTTGGCCAAACATAAGTCAGGCATATTTTAGTATATGCCAAAATGTTCGACTAAACATTAAACATATGCGTATAGCTTCATTTTGCTCGAAGTTCATAAAATGATGATATTATATTGCTCTTCACCACCGTCTTGTGATTAGAATTTAAAGCTCAAACTACCAATACATTACTATTAGTAGATGCAGAAACTTTGTGGGTGGGGGGATGGTTCTTGCTCTACAGCATACATTTTTTGCCATATCTGAATGAAACAACCTAATATACATACATACATAAATTCGCCTAACTTTAACTACCACTTCGCACCTCGGTGCAGGCTAAATCACAAATACAAAGATATTATTTTAAAATAATTCAATTTTAACAAATAAATAATATAATAAATTAACAATAAACGTTAAAATACAAGAAAATTGATAACGTTTCCCCACATTGAAAAAGGTGCCGGTACGCCGTACCGGTGCTTACCGCCACAAAAAAGCGCTGCATAAATTTAAAAATAATAATTGATTGTTTCTAACCCATTACAGGTAGAATACTCGGGACAGCGACAAACATCGAATCCAAGAAGCTTATATTATAAATCATTTTAGTTCACTCAGTATTTGGAATTTTAGCCATTCATTGAATGTTTTGATGTTCGAAAAGTTTTATGGGTTTATACTTTTAGACATGCGGGGGTGGGGGCTATTTATATATTTTCAAAGTAAGTTTTAATATAGCATTGTCGCAATGACAGTGTTTTCTCACTAATGTGTTATAACAGAAATTACTATTTAGATACATTGATAAAATATAAATGCTACTTATACGGTAAGCATTATTTTTTTTTTAAGAAAAAAATATCTATAGGTAGATGACTAATTAAAATATATAAACAACAAAACTAAAACATTTCAGAAAACACAAAAACGTAATGCTGTAAGTTTGTTTTTATTAAAGTTTGAACATTGGAGAAATTTTTGTGATTAGATCGCAAACTCACACTTCGTATGTTATATTAGTTTTATTTGGATTAATATTACAATGGACTTATTCGAAATCCTGAGAAAGAATTATAAAATCCTTTACTGTCAGCATAGGCGTAACCTGAACCATGGGACTTCACTTGAACTTCATCGCCTTTTTTTAACTGAAGTATGACAGTGTTACCTTCAGAAGGAGTAAACAAAGATGTGCAAGACTTTATATCAATAATTATTATACCTATTTCTTATGTTATTTGTCGTTAAGTTATATAGTATGCTTTTTACAGAAAAAAATACCCAACATCATTTATGATAATATATATATATATATATATATATATATATATATATATATATATATTTGGATGCCACTCAATACAATGGGAATTTTATTTTTAAAGTTTCATTGTCCCACCCCTAAGTTTGTTCATTTTGTTATGTTAAGTAATTTTACAAAGTTTCATGAAAATACAGTGATATTTAGAGGTAGCTCAATGGACTCGAAGTTTTATATTATATGCGAAAATGCCTGTATTTGACATACAAGTCAAACCGGAGGCAATTTCTGTTACATATTTATATAAATTCTGTTACTTATTTATATTTTCATGTCAGTGCAATATATATTACTGCTAGTGCCACAGCGACAATGAAAGAAGCTATTAAGTTCTGGCATACAGCACGCATTTCAGTTTGCAAAGAATGCCACATAATCGCCAAGATAAAGGATCTCAATTCAGCATTGATTGGAATCAGAAAAAAATGTAACCCGTAGAACAGATACTCAGAAGGAGAAGAAGAACCAATTTACTGAACGTTTGACTGATTTGTTTGATGTTGCAGGTACCTGAAGACGTAAAATTTCTTGAAGCACAAAGAGAGAAAGGGAGCCATCGTTTCATGGGTCCAGTGGATATGGTGCTACCTCGGAAAAAAACAAAGGTCTCATAAAAGGCGCTTAGAGCAAGAATATCGTAAGGAAAAGGAGGCTAAGCGGATGCAACATGAAGCAAAGAAGATGGAGTTTAGTGCCAGCAATGACAGTGACACAGGGGCTAAAAGCACCGATGGTTGTGATCCCGATGATCCAGATAAACTCCCCGAACCACCTGAAGTATCTACTAAACCAATGAGGATCGTCCGATCCACCAATATTGTGAGTCCATATTTGGCGCAGCTGCATTAGACTGAAGTGAATTCAGTGAAAGGAACGCAGTTTACATAATTACAGCAGCAGGATAATCACTTGGCCACAGTACTGCAGCCCTGGCGATTAACAAGGAATCAGTCAGACGTAGTCGACGTAAATATCATGAAGCAGCAGCTGCAGAGATTCATGCATCGTTTTATCCAAACTGTCCATTAACTGCGCACTGGAATGGAAAAATGTTGCCTGCATTAATATCAAAAGAGTTAGTTGATCGTCCTGCTGTTTTAGTATCCGGTGATGGTACAATGAAGTTGCTGGGAGTACCGAATCGCCAAATGAAACTGGAGAGGCCGAGGCAACTGCCGTGTTTAATCTTATTCAAGAGTGGAACATTGGTGATCACATCAAGTTCATGTGTTTAAACACTACGGTTAGTAACACTGGCATAAATGCAGGTGCCTGCATTCTTCTGGAGAAGAAATTTGGCAGAGAATTGATCTGCTTAGCCTGAAGGCACCGCATAATGGAATTCAATGTGGCAAAGGTGTTTGATCTAGTGGACCAAATATCAAGTTATTCCAGAGATTTCGTGAATGTTCAGGCTCAATTGACACATCAATGTATGCAAGTGGAATGGATGTAGATTAATTGCAGTGGTTCTCAATCCAGATCGGGTTGAACTCATTCACTTCATTAACCATCAGCTATCAGTGTTTCAGCACATAGATGATTATTGTGAGCTTCTGCAACTGTCACTTCTTTTTCTAGGTGCAGCTTGTGGTGCAGATGAAAAGATTCTGGCTCCTGGAGCTTATCACCGGTCCGGTGGATGGCGAAACTGATTTACAGCTTTAAGATTTCATTTTGCGTTCTCAGTTCTAATTTACTGTACGTGAATTGTCATTACTGGGTCACTTCAACACCTTCATACTTAAGGTCTACCTGAACTCGTGGCTTACATTACCATGTGCTACATCTGCTCCCCGTAGAGATTTGCAGCTACTTCAACAATTGGAGAACTAGGAGGAAACAAATGACACCGTTGCCAAAGCAGCGATAAAATCATTATCTGGACACTTGTACTTGAATAAAATTCTGGTAGGTTTTGCATTTTTTGACAATGATGTTTCATATGAAATGAAGTTAGTCATGGTTGCAGCATTTAACAAGATAACAACAGATCATCCCCGCAGAATAGCCTTCTGTCCTACATACAACAAAATAAACTTTCTGATTTTGTATCGCAGCACACCATGAAACGTTTCACAGCTTTGAACATACCACAAGATTTCCTGACCACGAAATCAGACACATGGGCCACTGATAACAACTACATTGTTGGCGAGAAGAAAGTTGCGAGTTTGAAAGTCGTCAATGATGCAGCCGAACGTGGAGTGAGCCTGAGTCAAGCATTCAATAGAGTACTAACCAATAAAGAGGGACAGAAACAGTTTTTGTTACAAGTAGTAGAGAAACACCGTCGTGACTTTCCTAATGCTAACAAGTCCACCCTAACTGTCCCAGCCGCATCTAGAATATCATTATTTAGACTTTAAGACTTGTAATTAGTGAATAGTGATCTTTCAGTCTGAGCTATGTTGAATTGACACTTTATGTTAATTAGCTGAAGGTTCGGAAAGTTACTATTTTAGTGCTATGTACAAAACAGTTGTCTGTTCTCTTTTACAGCAATATGTGTCTTCAAATAACGTTTGATTTTTTTGAGTTACAGCAGGATTACCGATTACCGTATTATAATGTCGCGAAATATTGATTATTGCAAAACTTTGACACTGTTAATCTACCAATAAATATTATCAGAATACATTTTATTCTTATAACATTACTAACACATTTTGGGTGTGGCAGGATAAAATCTCAGAATTTTGTTTTTTTATAAAATTTGATATAATCTAACTTATTTTTTTTCCTTTTTATAGACTGAAAGTTATAATTCATTTTAGTGCGATCATGAAAATAAATGTAAAATTCCAAGGAACAAAGCTACACCAAAGACGGTTTCTCAAAGATGCGGTATACTTAAAAAAAAAAAAAGTAAAGCTTAAAAGAACGACATAGGTTAGTCCATGAACTCTAACAGTCTTTAGAGACACATGATGTAGTACAAAACCAGTGTCTGTGGTTGATCACGAAAACTTATCGAACGGAGCTTTCAGACGCCTATTGCATCGTATGTAACGGACCGTGTTTACATCTGACCAGCGGTGTGAGCGGCAATATGATTAATCGGTCATAAGGGAGACAGTTGCTGGCTGACAATGAAGTCTTTTAGGCACCACACAATTAGACTACTCCGCGAAATTTGTTCTGTCAAATGACAAGCTTTGCTAAAAAATTTACTTCCCGGGATCGTCTACGAGAATGATTGTATTACTCACAAACCTTACTGACACCAATGTTAGGAAAGTTAAGAATCCCTTAAAAAATACACAATGTGGCAATCGCGATGATTAGGTCATGCACGTAAAAATAAAAATTGTCATGTAATGATGGTTATATATAGTCAGTAAGGGTCCGATCAAAAGCCTAGTTTAAACTTCATATCTATTTCAACAAACAAAATTTTTCAAAGATCTCACAAAACGGGTCACATGACTGGCACATATTGGATATCAGCTTCAGATTGGAACGTTGCTACGAGCATCGTGATCACAATTGATGTTCTCTCTGTTCTTCAAGCTTTAACATAGCAGGAGAATGGCCCTTCCTGGTATATGTCATTGTGGAAGCAATTCAAACAAAAATTGAAAAATCGTCTGTCCCTGAATTATGTACTAGTGACTCTAAAAAGGATTCTTGGGCATAATAAAGAACCTGTCCGATTTCCTTGTGAACTTTAGTTGCTCAATACCCTACTGCAACCTGTGATCTTGAGTGACGATGCGGCTGCCAAGATCAAAGACTTTGAAATTAAACAGTGGTTCTCGAGTTGGGACAACGGCCTGAAGGGCAGAAATCTTCGCAGCCGGATGGAGCGGCTGTCCCAACATTACTGTTGGAAGGGGCTCAGGAGGAACGATCATTCTCAAATTGCACAGTTATGCACTGGGCATCGTCTTATAGGTGCATTAGTTTAGATTCTGAGGCCTAATGTTTTCCGACACTGCATACATTTGAGAAAACCGTGGAGCAAGTGATATTTGAGTTCCATTTAGGCTAGCGGAGCACACGATTGACCAGACGGGTAGCATGCTTGCCATTTGCCTGTATGACAGTTCTAAGATGTTGAGGGACACAGCAAGTTTGAATTCAAAGGCTCTAAGTGTCTCAGCCCGAATTTATCAATGTAGCTTATACGCAAAGATAATTATTTCTATAGAACAATTATTAGCAGCCAATACTCCGATAGTGGTCAGGGACATAAGTAATTACGTATAGGGAAGTGACGGAGCTGATGCAAATCCGCATCCGTCGGATTGGGCAAATATAAATCCGTCGGATTCGAATGCGGATTCGGATTTGGGTCAACACTTGGCTATAAGGAAGTAAACCAAGGTGTCAGTCCCGTGCCCCCCCCCATGAAAACGAGGATTTTTAGCATTTCTTTTGCATTAACAGCAGCATAAACTATTGCAAAGATCAGGTAGCCACATTGTTAACGAATCATCAGTACAAGATGCTTGCATAAAATAAAATTTTCTTTAATTCTATTTCTGTCGTATTTCTTATCTAGTTTTAATCGGGGTGAAACAACTGTCGCTCCCCTCCCCTAACTGGCGATATCATCAAGACGATGGTCAAGAGACCAGTCACGTGACCTAGTTTGAGGGGGGCGGGGATCGACTTCGGTCTCTGATATAAGCTAGTGACCAGAGTGAAAGGACATTAGATTTCTAGATAGATTCTAGAGTGGACACAAGTAGATTATCACTTGATATTGATGTTATTGTAAATAGTGAAATTGATGTTGGGCCATATTGCATGTGATGTACCTTATGTTTATAATAAATATTACCATATACACGGAATCCAAGTGCCTCTGTTATAAATACTACTGTACGGGGTTTGAAAGCGTCTGTATTTAGACTATCTATTATAGAACGAGTGGCTACAGATTTAAAGGGTCCAAGGCAGACATGATACTAAATAACACTAGAAGTGGCACTTAATCCAGCACGCAACAATATATATATATATATATATATATATATATATATATATATCTGTGTGTGTGTGCATATAGTATACCTACATCTATATATATATATATATATATATATATATATATATATATATATATATATTCCCAAATCTTTCAAATCGTTTCAAACGTCATTCCAAATCATTCCAAATCGTTCCAATTGTAACTCCAAATCATAACAAACCATTCCAAATCATTCAGAATGACATTCCAAATCATTTTAAATGTCATTCCAAATCATATCAAACGTCATTCCAACTCGTTTAAAATCATCCCAAACGTCATTCCAACGTCATTCCAACTCAATCCAAATCATTCCAAATGTCATTTTAACTCATTCCAAAAGTCATTCCTCCAAATCATTCCAAATGTCATTCCAACTCACTCCAATTGGTCACACATAACCAGTTTTCGCCATTCCAATCCACACATCCACTCCGCCATTCCAATCCGCATATCAATTCCGAGGTTTAGAAAGCTTGGATGAAAACAGTGATTGGCGTGAGTGGTGTATCTAAAATACGTTCATGACCAACCACGACGTCTAATCTATGGACAGCTGAGTAAGGGTCCAAGAGTTTAGTTCTATCTGTTTTCTTTATTTCGGGTTTTTGAAAGTCTCTAGGTTTTTAAATTTTAGTTACGATTTTTACAGCCATGTTTGATCTGATAACGGTAATTTTTCAATTTCGAATCCGATGGTTTTTTTTTTAAATCCGTCGGATTCGAATTTGCTCAAAAAACGTCGAAGTTCGAATTTCGTCGCACTCGAATTCGAACTTCGTCACATCCCTAATTACGTATACATAAAGTATAGATAAAGGCTAGCTAAAATGTTTTTAAGATCATCAAGCTAATTAGCCAAGAATATGTATAGTTAATTAGTATAATATAATTATGTGATAGATGGATGAATACTGTTTAGATACATCATGAGAGTGTGGTCCATACCAAGGGATTATTTTTGATCACACTCATGCTTTGCGTCATCATATGTGTGCCTTATAATTTTAGGGGACGTAAAGGCGACTTGTTTTTGCATTAGCACATAATCCTATATGATATATGCGGCTAAAAAACAGATGATATATATCCCGTCTGCTACTAAAAACATGTTTATGCATTTAAAGGGGGATAACATTCACTAAACGTTAAAACTAATGATATATAAGTAATGTGAACAATAAAGTTAGATTTAAAGAATTCATTGATTGAATATTGAGAAAAAAAGGAAATCCAGTAACAAAGATACGTACTACTGCTTCGAAAAACGTCCGACGCATAAGCTGTTGCAACACGAAAATGATTTTGAAACACGTTTAACTCCAATGAATAACCATTGTTTGTGAGACAACTTACAGTAAATAGATAAACCCCGCTCTGAAAAAAAGAATTGTTATATATTAAACACAAATATATATATATATATATATATATATATATATATATATATATATATATATATATATATATTAGGGTGGGTCAAAATTTTTTTTTTATTGAAACATTATTAAAAAGTTGTTACATCATGGTAGTACATGGAATATGTACACATATTTGAAAACTACATAGTTTTACTACTCCCAACTTTTGTTCGAAATTTTTACTATATTTACTATGAGTTTTTTGTGACTGAATATGTTAAATTTATGACCTAGGTTATTCAAAAAAGAAATGATATGCATATAAAATTTGTGTTTTATCTTTATAACCTTTTTTATGAATAACTAATTAGTTCAGACAACTGGGATAAGCATTGCATTCATTTTTCTCTCAATATAACTGGTGTACCATGTATTCATTATCGGATCACGCATTGTTGTTTTATTTCATTTTTGATTAATTTTTCAATTATTTTATTACGTTCTTCTATGAATATGAGTTCTTCTACAAGAAGTACAACTGTACATTCTGTGTTTGGGTCAGAAGCTGAATGGCATAAAAGACAACTTCCAACCAGTGAAGATGTTTTCAAGGATATTGGTGGATGCTTTAAATGGAACAATACAATCATAGCCTTCATTCGCGAGCGCACGCATTAGCGCATGAAGTTAAACAATTATATGACCAGGCTAGTATCCCTACAAATGACATTACCAGTATAATTGTTCGAGTAAAAAGATGCAGGTGTTAGGGATAGAGGAGACTGTAAATGTCCACAATCAGTAATAATTTCTGTGCTTGAGTGGGCATTTTGGGTGGATCAAAAGATGGCAAGAAATATGTTCATAGACAATGTTGACAAGCAAACAACAAAAATATTACAAAATCGACAGAAAAGAAAACATTCATTGATGCAGTGTGGCGATCAGATAGGAACCACAAATGATAACGTCAATGATGAGAGAGATAATGATATTCCAGATCAGGATGCTGAAGATGATGAACTACTTGATGCAGACTTCTCCAGCGATGAGGAATGTTCCAAATAATAAAACAGAGATCAATATGAAGCAATGGATCGATGTAAACTAAGCAGTAGGGATACATGTCTTATCGTTAAAGCTGTGTTGAAGGACTTAAACATGTTGACACCATCTACAGCTCTGGATCCAGCAAAGATGCGTCGACATAGAAAAATTTGGAGAGATAGGGCAGCCAAGGAACATACTGATGAGAGCAAAGATGGTTAACAAAAGCGAACAGGATTTTTGCGATCCATCTTGTCAAAGTGGGGCTAGAAACTTTTTCTATATGATACAACTGCTTCAGAACCTTAATACTGCTGATCAATCTATTATATTGCCTGTACTGGGAAATAACTGCTACTTTGCACATCCAGAAAACATTCTATTGGCTGCAGTTAGGACAATAATGAAGAAATTGGAAGGTATGCAGTAAATAAAATCATAACAGCACGACATAAACCAGCTCCATGCAGAGTTAGAATTTTTCAACAAAAATGACATAATCCTGAATATTGCAGCTAAATCATATGATCAGATGATTAACTGGGATCTTTGTGCAGTGACATCCCCTCCTCTGCTGGAATATATTTGTGATGATGAACTTAAACGCAAAAACCCAATCATACTGGATCAAATTCCCTGTCACTCTCAAGCTGTTGAAAGAGCAATTAAAGAAGTTACTGCTGTTAGTTTTAAAGTGTACGGACATTTCAAACTGTACGGGCATAGCTCTCGACATTGGATGGTTTTGCAAACAAAGAAATCAATGGATGTTCTTCCGAAAATTGAAAGCAAAGCAAGTTTCCTGTGAATATCCATAAAGAGTATTATTCATATGTACATTGTATATTTTGCATAAACGATTTATAGATTTGTACAATTTCATATTACTTATACCAAACATTCTAAATGTTGTAAAATGTCATACATTGGGGGGGGGTACCCGGGTCAAAGCAAAATCTTTTTTATTATTAAAGTTTAAGGCTTTTTAATATCTTAGTAATGATATAGTAGATTTGAAAATAATTTTGTAAAAATGTGAAAAAAAAAAATTGTTTTTTTTAGACATAGTGCATTCCCCCCCCCCCCCCCCGTACCCCCTTGAACTAAAAGTTGGGAGTGGAAGACATTATCTGATTTTTACAAATTTTACACTTTTACAATCAGTAGGACCATAGGCAACATTTTGAATATGTTTCAAATTCCCAACTCCAAAAAAAAAATTTTTTACCCACCCTAATATATATATATATATATATATATATATATATATATATATATATATATATATGTATATATATATATATATATATATATATATATATATATATCACAGCTATTTTAGTTTATTGCTTCTAATTTATTCTCCTTCTCCTCCTCCACAAAGGGTGATAATAAAAATAAACTGGGGAGGTTGAAGAGGCACACTGGCCATTAAAATGATCCTAATAGCTGGTGTTCTATGTTGATAAATCATACATTTTTTTCTACAAATACCAAACCTGGCACAGATGTTCAGTTTTTTATGCGGAATAAAATGTAATACAGAGCCACAGCAAAATTTTGATCAGTTTCTATTTATAGTAACATTAAAAATGGCCGCTTAAAGAAAATCATGTAAGGTGACAAACTGATAATTTTTAAGCTACAAACACCAAACCTAGAACACATGTTCAGTTTATAATGCAAAAAAAATGTGATACAGAAAATGCACAAGTTTGTTAAGTTTCTATTTTTAGTAACATAAAAATGGCTACAAAAGTAAATTTTGAGTATGATGATAAATTGACCTTACATTTTTTAATCTGATTCAATTAGTTCGATTTGTGTTAGATGCTTGAACTGGATGTTGTACTGAAAAGTCGGCTCCACAGACACAGCTGCATAAAGCAGTGCATTTAATCCGACCTTGTTGCACTTACAACGCTTGGATCTGCATTCTTTTTACAAGCACATTTCAACAGTTAACTACAAGTCATAGATGCTTGTGGCAAACAGTCCAAAAAGGCTGCCATTTTCTGTCAATAAACTTCCAAACGCACTCACTTGGATCAGGAAGCACTGGTTGTCGTTCATGTGCCTGGCTCCAAATATGGCCTCCTTGGTAAATTGCCCGTTTGCAGTGCTGAATCAATGCCACACTCGTTGGAGGAATGTTTTCAATTTGGCGGCAAATCTTTGTAAACATGTATTTCCTGGCCCTGTTGACATCATGGCAGTTGCTACCTCTGTTATACAAAAGCGTCAGAACTGACATGACATTAGCTTATAGTTCGAATGGAGTTTTTTGAAATGTGGCTGTAATATGGTCGCATTTGCTCCAGACCTCCCAAGCTGTCTTCTTGCCGATACCATTAAAACAGTTGACGGTGTCACAACCGGTAAAACTGTGAAACAATGGCAGACACTGGGCTCTGGCAACACCTAAAATTTGCTTATGTCATGAGCTGCAATGTATCGTAAGTCTTTTCCTGTACCCATGGCAATACATAATTCCAGGTGAGGGTGGCGAGTCATGGCAGCTACAGAAAGAACCATCACAACTGTGTCGACAGTGCAAATCATAATCCTGCGGCAATGTTCAGCTGCATGGGCCAGGTGAAGCATAATCCGTGTGTCTGCTTCCTCTTGATTACATGGTGAAAGATTCGTGTGGTCAATGGGTTTATTGGAGATCACATCTGGACCTTGAGTGTTAATAATAAGCTTCTGTGATTGTACTGGAAGAAGATATCGTGTTATGAATGCGAACAACTGGATCTTGTTTGCATCCACCTGCAAGAAACTTCCCCACTGCGATGGTAATACGGTCTCTGGCGTCACACGCTTTCTCTTCTCTAGTCCTTGGCGCTCTCTTAGGAAAGCTTTTAAGCTGTCACTTCGATAACAGTCCCACACTACATATAGACGATGGGAGACATTTTGCAGGGTCTGCATCACATAGGGGATAACCACCTGGTTTGCGTAGTCAGCAAATGTTCTTGCAGATCCTGGCCTCAACATATTGACAACAGCCACCCCATCAAGGATAGTCATGTCAGTGACTGTTGGCACTGCTGATGAAGTTTGGAGAGGTTCCAAACACTCCAGCATCCCCGACTTGCTTGACACTCTCATTCGTCCTTCACAGGACAGTGATGGAGGAGCCGACTGATTTTCATATGAAAAAAAGTCTGTCAAGCCCCCATTTCTGGTTTGGCATGCTACATACAACCCCGAAAAGAGGTAACAGTCGATTTTCAGTGATGAAATCCTATACTGTGGTGCTGATCGCTTCTTTCTTTTTGCACCAGCGATCAAGATGAAATCGTTCCGCTTGATTGGAGAATAAACTGGCTTGGTCATGTTAACAAGTCTTTCTTGCATAAATTCGTTGTATTGAGCTACACCAGTCTTGTGTATATTACTCAAGGTCTTGTGTACAGCAGCATCAACAATGTTGTTGTCATGAGTAGTGACTAACTCTGCGCTTTTTTCAAGAAATGGGTTGCCAGTTTCCTGTATCACATCAAATAATCTACACACGTCAGCCTTGAATTTTTCTTGGAATCCGTTGTCTTGTTCATGATGGTGGTCTGATTCTTTGCTGTGTTTTATTTCAAAAGATAACTCTTGAAGAACTCTGGAGACCTCTGACCCTCCAATCATCCAGCGTCTCAATGCCGAGGAGTTTTCAGTGAGTCCCACTGCTCCTCCCCAACCTTTGAATGCCTTTGATGATGGCATTGTTTTGCTCATGTGCTTGGTCTAGTGTCATTTTTGAGAAGGGGCGAGATGTCTTTTGCACCAAGTCTTCGTAGCACATTGAACTACCACCTAATCTCATCTCTCTCTATTTCAAACAAACACACTAGTAATTTTCATTAACTTTTTCTTAACATGTTTTACATTACCACTTTAACAGCTTGTAAGAATAGGATTAAGAGAATATAAATATAATACATGTAATAACAACAAACAATAATATTAAGTAACAATTAAAATAATCTTAAATTATTTAATATTAAATAATATTTTATTGTTATTATGAAGCAGGTAATTTAGACAGAAAATACATATAACGTATGAATAAATACACAAACACACTTGCGATTCAGTTTGTGCCGCACAGTACTCTCGCACTGAAGGCTTTACTTTAATTCTAAAAGTATGTGTACTCGGTAACCAATAAAATAATCAAATAGGACAAATCTTTTAGTTAATTTTGGTATAAAAACGGAATTTTTTCTCTGTTTACTGCTTTAGAAAACGTGTTGCAATATTTGAGTTGTAAATAAATAAATTCCTACGCATTTGCAAATAGTCCCTAAGCTTTATGATAACATACATTAAAAATAACAAAGATTTGTTTTGGCTCAGTTTCTAAATTTAAAATATTATTATCTGTGAACACATTTTAACTCATGTCATGTTTGTAGCATGATGATGCACGATCTATATATAAAAATGCAACATAGAACCCTAGCTATGGACCTTTCTCACATGTATTCCTGCGTGTCAGCTGTCTTTGTGAAAAGATCATAATGGGCTTCCGGTCGCTTTGTGTTATTGATATTTTAATACTTGATTAATACTTAGCTCGATAAATTCTATTAATTATCGATTATTTGTTCTACACTTTCGTCTAATCTAAAATATAATGAGTTTAAATTTATTACCAAGATTTCATTTTTCTAACGTTGACACGTTTTTTAAAGTCACTAAATGTCCCGATATCAGATTATGTAGAGACTTATGTAGGTACTTATGTAGGGACCTATGTAGGGTCATATGTAGAGACTTATGTAGGGTCATATGTAGAGACTTATGTAGGAACTTATGTAGTGACGTATGTGGAGACTTATATAGGGACTTATGTAGTGACTTTTATAGGGACTTATGTAGGGACTTATGTAGAGACTTATGTAGGGTCATATGTAGAGACTTGTGTAGGGTCATATGTAGGGGCATATGTAGAGACATATGTTAAACAGGGAGTTATGTAGGGGCTTATGTAGGGTCATATGTAGAGACTTATGTAGGCACTTATGTAGGGATTAATGTAGGGACTTATGGTTGGTCATATGTAGGGACTTATGTAGGGTCATATGTAAAACAGTATATTTTTGGTTAGCATATATGGTGCGATAGATAGTAATTAAAAATCGGTAGTAAAAGGTTTGAAACTACTACCTCATTATGATGAGGTGATGGCCAATGATATTATTTTTTTAACCATTCTACTTTTTAGCTTCAACTTTTAAGATAACAATAATAAATAGTCACACTGAAAAGTATATTAAATTTTGATTATTTGATTTTCATGTTTAAAATTAAAAGAATAGCGGCAACAGAAATTTATTATGGCAAATTCGCGTACATTAATTGGTACCGGAAGTGTATCTTGTTCATTTAAACAAACAATTTAGTAAGGGGACTACTTTTTGAGAAAGGTATTATTTGTGTATCAAAAAGACTACAAAATGTCTCTATTGAAAAGAGTGTATATTTTTAAACATTCAGTAATGCAATCATTTCTGTTCTATAGAGAATACAATTAACTAACTTACTTCAGGTGCAGTAAAATACGCCAGCCTGTGTATACTTACTTCAGGTGCAGTAAATACGCCAGTCTGTGTATACTTACTTCAGGAGCAGTAAATACCCCAGTCTGTGTATACTTACCTCAGGTGCAGTAAATACGCCAGTCTGTGTATACTTATTTCAGGTGCAGTAAATACGCCAGTCTGTGTATACCTACTTCAGGTGCAGTAAATACGCCAGTCTGTGTATACTTACTTCAGGTGCAGTAAAATACGCCAGTCTGTGTATACTTACTTCAGGTGCAGTAAATACGCCAGTCTGTGTATACTTACTTCAGGTGCAGTAAATACGCCAGTCTGTCGGTTGTATCCTCCACCGATGTTGGTGTGAACAGCATCGTAGACCAATGTCTGATCATTATGAACTTCGACTTTTTTTGACAATGCTGTACTGAACGCAATATTTGCTGCAGCGAAATATATATTACAATCGGATGTAATAAAGTTAGTTTATTTGGTACGAATCACATAAAAATATTATTCAATGCACTTTATTATTTTTATCCAAGGGCGGCGTCTGCTGCAAATGTACACAACATTTTGTCTGCCAACATGGGACAGGAAAAATATACCAATGTTTAATACCATGAACCAACTGAAAATATTTCCAGAACATTAAAAAATAAACATTTTAATTGTTAACTTGTTTTGCTGCAAGCAATGTCTGGAATTAAAATTACTTTTTGTTGTAAGCAAATTTATCACATAGCATGGATCGATTTCTTGCTGATACAAAGTATATGTTTCCTTACCCACCGGCCAGGGGTTGCATATTATGCATATAATATTAAAATAAGTGTTCAAATCAATTCTAAATATTTCCAGCACATAATCTTATTTGTAAATGTTTATTAAGTAAAAAAAAAAATTAAGTAGTCCGTTGACATATCTCTTGAAACTAGATTTGTATGTATTTTTTTTTCTTTCAAACCAAACTAAGCAAGAAATATTGGGACACCCATCGTATTTGAAAGGACATCAAATAAGATAACCAATACATCAGAAACAAGAACTAGTTTATTTATATATCAATAGTCATGTATGGTTGTATACAGAGATTTTATTGGCGGTACAATGTTCCTGAATCTAAATTATTCTATTGAACTATGTCGGGAGTGAAATCCGGAGGAAAGAAACAATTGTTAAGTTTTGCTACTTTTGTGTAACTATAAAATGTATTAATGTTTTGAAACCTAATTAAGGCTGTTATCTGTATGTACATTTTTAAGAAAACGTTATTGTTCTGTCATGAGTGAATTTAAGATTTTAGTAAATTTAAAGAAATGCCGCACGAAATCTACACTAAAAAAGTTATTGTCGGTAATAAGAGAGTATGATTTCAGATTTCAGATGTACACGAAAAAAAAACTATCTAAATAAATAATAGCTGTTTAACGTCTGTATTAAATCGAAAGTAAATATTTTTTCAACATTATCCCAGTTTAAAATATTAATTATTGGCCTTACTTCCCGGTCTCAATGCAGTATTTCTTTGTTTAAATATTTAGCAATATAATAATATCGGTTATATCGAAAGTAGAAATAAATAGTTAAAAATTTGCGTCTTGCATGCGTTCGCGATTTGATACATTTTTTTAATCTACAGTTATAGATGAAACCCAAGCGCCCAGATGTGAAAATGATTCCATTAAAATAATTTTGTTGTATTTCTACAACGTATTACATCTTAAAACTGTAATACAAATGATAATATATTCTGATCTGTCCGAAACCAAAAAATAACCTTACCTACCGATCCGACCTAAGGGAATTATCTCTTTGGAAAGGTTTTGCATGGTATAGCCAGTACATAAATAACACATAAATGCTTGAAATCAAATCTATTTCGTTTTGAAATGTGTTTTGATATATATATATATATATATATATTAGGGTGGGTCATAATTTTTTTTTTCAGTTGCATATCGGAGACATGTGTAGAAAGATGCCACATAGCATCAAGAATCCAGATGAAGGGTTAAAAAACAATTTTCCAAACAAACTATGTCTACCACCTGCAACTTTAAAGTTTATAATCCCATAGTAACAAGAAAAAGACAACACAATGTAGAATCATGCAATAGTTCTCACTAAACAACAAACTGGATTTTGATACAACAGAAGGTAACTAATCCCTGGATCGTTTAGACTGCACCATCATTACATGACGTGCAGTATGTCCAACAACCATATAATTGGTTGCTGATACGTCTCACACAAGTCGTTCAATGGGCTGAGAATGACATAATATACCACGTACTGACAAAACAGAGAAGTTGTCTAGGTTGTCATTGAAAACCATTGATAGGAGTGGTGGTGGGGTCACTGTTGTTGTATCCCAAGAAATCATATCCATGTATGACGATGCAGATGGATTCAAATCGATGGACTGTTTATTAATAAATTCTAATATTATTCTGCGAATGTATTCATGCATGAAGTATCTTCCCATGTGCGATTTTTCTAACAGATTGATTTTCATCAAGAATACCGGCAAGGAGGATTTTCTAAGGGTGGGCGAAGTAAGCATTTTTCTGTAACTAGCTTCACGATTGCCCAATCATCAGGACCCAATTCAAAACATAGTTTCATAAGATGGAAAACATTATGTGCACCATCGTAACATTCTGAATGAAGCTTTATATAAAATCAAGAAGGTGCATAAACGTTTACAATGAATCTGACAATTCTATATAAAGACGATGTACAATTGGATGAAGACATATATAATCGTAGGATTCGGTTAGCCGATTTCCTGGCAAAAAATTTTGAATAAATTGTTTGTTTTCAGTTCCAATGATTCCATTCTGAACTGCTAAGCAACTTCGTAGTAGATAACTTTGATCAGTACTAAAATCTTTCTTTACGTCATCGGCAATGTCAACAATTTTCATGGGGCTGTTTTGAAATTCGTGAGAGGTACATCTTTGGGATCAAAGTCTAAGGAACTCATGATTTTACCGGTTGACGTACTTGGACCTGTTTGTGTCCGCCGTCAACCAAAGAAATGTATATCCGTAAAGGAAGTTCATTTATATGCAATAAACAAATGAGCCAGTGCAGTGGTATTCCAACACGTCGTTCTACCTCAGGAATCACTCCATTCGTCTTACCAATGCTGATGACTGTACCATCACAAACTATTGCTGACAAGGTTTCCATGGATTCAGTGTGTGTGATAACTGGCAGAAGTTCTTTGGCAATATCACTTGATTTGCTAATGTCCGGCACAACATGATCTACGTAATGTCCACCAGAATAGGAGGCTACGAAATAGTGTTGTTCTTTAATAGATCGCCTGTTACATCCTGTACCTGTTCTAACCAATGTTACATCATGCTTGCCATCAAATCCCATAATTTAAATGGCCTTACATCATCTGAATGTCTGTTTATTTCTTTCTGTCTCCAAATTTTCTCTATCTGCGAAGTTTTGCTGGATCTACGCATTATTCTGCAGACAGAAGATTTAGATCTTTAACATAAAGTTGTCAATTAGGCAGGCTGTCACATTATGTGACTTTGTTGTAATGAAATCAAGTCCAAGCCTTGGCCTGTGTCATCGACTCAGGGGGGAGATAATATATATGATAGACAAAAACTTTGTTTTCCCAGGTGTTCGCACTGTGGTCAGTCTGTCTAGCACCCACTATCACTGAAAGTCACCTGGGAAGGTAAAGTCAAAGGGGAAGTAATCTGTGATCTTGTTATATTCAAGCGAGAGTGGCGAGAAAGGAGTGTCCCTTTATCTCCCCTTTATCTTGATGGTTGGAACTGTCCACGAGTGAGGGGGTAGCAGATCACGCACGATGAGCGTGTCATACCCGGCTCGCTGCCCATCGGTCAGCAAAGTCGCTCACGAGTGAGAGAGGATGTGCGTGGCGGAACTTCCGGGCAGTTGGAGTGGGTCATTCTGTCAGCGGCAGACATTGACTGAGGGCAGTTGAGCTCACATTAAAGCCGAGGTGGGGAAACCAGGCTCTTGCGAGGCAGGACCTAGATGTTTGTCCACCTCAGTCCTGAGGTCTTGTGAGAACTACTCACCTCTGGTAATTCTGTTTAATATACTTGATTTAATGTATTAATGTTTCGTAGTAGCCGATTAAGCTACTGCCCTTTTGAGGGCACGCTGACGTCAATTCCTTTTTATGTGAATAAATATAGGTTGTAATGTATTTTACATTCGAGTTTGTGCTCAATTTCTCGTTGTATTGTGCGTCCTGTGAAACCACGTGGCTGGGACAAATATAAATGCTGGCCAGAACTCAGTAGGTGATCATGCCTTTAGACAACGACAACAGGGACCCTATATAAATTGTTTTATAGTCTTTGGTATAATAATGTTCGGTAGTCATGATTGATTTTGATCAGCAGTTGTGCTAGAAATTAAATTAAAAATTCACATTTTATTAGCAAAAAACAACACTTTTCCTTACGCATATTGATGACCGAGGTAAGCATTTTAATTTCTTTATTTACATAATTTTAATTTTTGATATACACGACCTATACAATCAGAACATGGAAAAAATCTGAAAAACAACAATAAGTTGTTTACACCTTCTAAGAAAATGCAGGCTGACCCTGACATCACTTTAACTGTGTCATATCCAGTTATTACTGCGTCTCCTGCCTCGCGATACAAAGAAACCACAAACTCGTCGGAAAAATGAATTGTTTGGCATTGGCCCTGCAATCTGTGTTGATGATTCTACAATTACTGGTATTCGACTACCAACTTGTTTACAAGTTCTGAGTTGTATGATGTATCACTGCAACGTAGCAGCACACAGTTAGTGCCCAGGTTCTCATGGTGCACCATCTCATTTTACATCTGCCGAAATTGTGCTGAATAAAGTTACTGCTTTCTACAAAAAAAGCAAACATTCCAAAGGTGACAGAGAGGAGAGCAAGTGAGAAAATTGTTCAGCTTCTTGATGAAAACAATAAACTTCTATCAATTGATAAAAGTCGCCGAGACACACCAGCTACCAAACGTAAAATGGAACAAATGAAACCTATGTTGGCAACAACTTTTTAACTTTGGCAACCAAATTTTCAGACTATTATCAAGAATGCAGAAGATCTAGCATTCTTGAGGTCTATGAAAGGAGACATGTCTTCCAGCTTTGGTTCATTTGATAAACATTTGCAAAAAAAGTCGCCCGAGGCCATTCACGAGATGCCGCAGCATTGGAACGCCAGAAACGCGCAAGGGAAGAAAATGCAGCATGTTCAACGATATCAGTGCCTCCCAACGAGAGTAGCAGTGACGAACCCGATGATTCTACTTCTAAATCTGAAGATAATATGGAGGTGGTTGATAACTGTTTTGAGGATATAATGTCATTGCAAAAGCAAAGAAAGCCAACATGAAATTTGGTATTTTGTATTTTAAGCAGACCAGGTCTTCTTTCTCTAGTGACAGGATTAAAGATTACACCAACACAGCAGTCAGCTATCACACAGGGCCTTATTAACGAGTCAGGGGTTGATGTATCAATGGTGGCTTCTTCCTATGCCACTGCAGACCGTTCATGTCGCAAAGTTGTAAGTGAGATAGCTACAAAGATCCACTACTCCTGGGAACCACCCAAACTCTGCACACTCCACTGAGATGTCAAACTGACACCTTCTCTAACAAATCATCATGTCACTGAAGAAGGCATAACAGTTGTTGTTGGTGATGCAAAGCAATTGAAACTGCTAGGAGTTCCAAGTCAACAAAGAAACCCGTTGGTGAAATACTTGCAGAATTAACCATGAAGCTAATGATAGAGTGGTATTGTAATGATTGTATCGTTAATATGACATTCAACACAACAAGCTCAAATACTTGTCATTAGACTAATGCCTGCATTGCCATACAAAATAAGCTGCAACGTGCTGTTCTGTGGTCAGGTTTTCGCCATCGCATGTGCTTGCAGACATGAAAATAGAAGTGTCCAAATCCCCGGATATAATTTTGTTCACCAGGCTGCGAAGTAATTGGGCATTCGCACATGATTGTTCTCAAGTATGTCATTCGTTTACGTTATCTGATCATGATCTGACGGCTCAACAGCGACTAAAGGTATTTAGAGATACGGTAATTGCTCATGCCAACTCTAGTAAACAAAACCGATATCTTACGAGACGACTATCACGAATTCCTTAAGCTGTCACTTGTTTACCTGAATTCTACAAATAAGGAGGTTAACTCTAAAAGACCAGGTGCCCTACACAAAGCACGATGGCTTGCAATGCTGATATATCGCCTCAAGATTGCCAGTGCGAAGAACAAATTCAATTATTACCTCCAGGTACTATTACCACACGTGACCAAGTGCCAAAGATTCGTGCATTTGCTACATTTGTAATACATGTTTATGTCGTGGGGTGGCTCACTTGCAAAAAAGGGTGTGGATGCACCATGTATGATCTACAGCTCTGCAAGTGACTTTTGGATTACAATGATGTCAACAGAGACATATCCAAGTCAGCAATCCGTGCCCTGCATAGGCATCTATGGTACCTGACTACTAAAACGATCCCACTTGCTCTGCTCAGCAATGAAGTACATGTGTTGGAAAAGCGAGCTCTAGCAGATGCTTTAATTAGGCTTTGACCGGTTGTTGCCCTCCAAAAATGGTTGGGGAAAACCACGATTCCAAATAATTGATTCTTCAACTCGGTTGTGTGATCTGGCTGGAGTTGACTTGTGGTTAACTATATACAAACTTCAATTGGAAACATGATTCCTCGAACAGCCTGCTGATGATTGGTGCCAAACAGCTTCTTACATTTCCAGTGCAGACAATGATGCTGCTATTAACGTTGTTAACGATTTCGCCGAGAGAAGAGTGAAAGTGGCATCCGACTTTGTTGAAGCAACGAAAACGAATGAACATTTTCAAAACATTCTTCAAGTGATAGAAATGGATCGCAAAAACTCCTAAAATTTGCGTAAACCTAACAAATTTGCAACAACAAGAAACTGAACTGAATTAAATGCAATAGTAATAAACACTTCAATACTTTTATATTATTTTCATACAGGCTATACTAAACGTTTTTGCTATACATGGCATGTTTTGTGATTTCTTGGGCAGGGGGACCTCTAAATCAACTCTGATTTGAAAATATATTTTACACAAGAAATTATTAATGATAGATCAAATTAGAAACAAAGACAGCTCAAAATCAAACAATTTTTTCCTCTATTGTGGCGATGCACCCTAATATATATATTTCGTTCCATATTGCTTCTTTGTACTACTATTAATATTTTTAACATTATCTAAGTTGTAAATACAATTGGACATGTCAACATATCGTACCAGCTCGAAAAAATAGGTATATCTTAATGACTCTTAACAATCAATAAAAAAAAAGTCTTAAGTATTTTTACCATTATACTTAATTGGTATGTTGAAAGAAATTGAAACAAAAAAAAAATACATATGCTTCCATTTTTTAAACTATATATGTCTAAAATATATTATATTTTTGTTTGGTTATATGTAACTTATTTATGTTCTTATCAGGATCTTCTCCTTTACAGTGTAAAACAAATCTCTATTTAACTATTCATAGTGTCGATTTAATGTTTGTATAGATATTCTGAAAGTTATAATCTTTGCTACAATTCATCAACGTGTTCGAAGATTTGCTGGGATTGGATTACCTTATTTCGTTTTCTACAATAAAAATGTCTGACATGCATTGAACATGGTAATCGTTACCAGTATATATGTCACTGTGATTTCTTCAAATCTTAGTTCCAATTTGTTTGAGATGGTCAACTTGGGTCGCTTCTTTTTTGCATGGATGTATCACTAAGGACGTGTTAGTCACCCGATGTAAAAGCGAACATTTCAAGGTGCGTCTATTGTTCGATATGTGGCCCGATTCGTTCAATAAATCAAACTACATTATATCCAACAGTGTTATGCCCTATTTACATAACAAGGCAATGGTAAACATGTCTGAATAGTTGTTGTTGTTGCGGCGATGTAGGGCAAAGAAATATGTTAGTAAATCTACCCTATGTAAGTGACAACTTTATGTAATGGCTAATAGTTGATCTTGTTGTTTTCAATAAATGGTATTCTAACAATGTGGAGATAACTGTTTATTTTGGCGTAAATCGCTAAGTTAACTAAAAATGAAAAGAAGATTGGGGGGGGGATTATTTTCTAGTGGCACTTGTTGTGATTTATTTCAATCGATAACAACACATTTCTTCTACTGCAATCTTAAACTGGCAAATAAACATCACTGAATAGGGTTAAGCCATATGATTTAAATGAACCATTATAATTAAACAACATTAAATTGGAATTAACAGATTGACTTGAATGGGGCTAACAATTAAAACTTGACCAAATGGAAATGTATATAATGACTTAAACTGACAATTACAATAAACAGTATTAAATAGTAATTTCTACAATTAATTTCATGTAACCTTAATATCTTACTTCTTCCACTCATAATTGTTATACCATCTGATAACGATACATACTATACTGCATACTAATTACTGACCTCTTCACTTTTTAGACTGAGTTATAAACGATAGTAACGTACATATTCTTTTTACCAACATATTGATTGCATTTTCAATCCAACAAACATAATTCTAGAATTTACCTTATAACTACACAATGACAGTCCCGCTACTTTAAGGCATTATGATTTCAAAATAAAAGAGGTGCAATATTTTAGAGTCCGCGTAGGGCCTCGCATACAATTATTTATGAAATTGAGTTTATGGTTTAATGTGTTCTTCATTCAGCACTAATGGCAATAAACTACACAACCAAGACCTCATTGTCTCAATTAAGATACAGTAATAATCGTATTATAGCAACTATGCATGTAGGTAGTTTGAATCCATTTATATATATATATATATATATATATTTTTATATATATATATATATATATATATATATATATATATATATATATACTTAATTAATTACTCACGGTATGCAATACAGTTGGTGATCAGAACAATTAGACACAATAAGACTTGACGGTTCAGTGGATTTAAAAACACCATGATTATACCAATGCTGATGATATACATGTCAATGTTACGTCATTAATTAAAAAAAATTAGAATAACACTACAATGTGTCGTTATCAAACAGACACATGAACGATATATCTTTTTTATATAAAAATTCTCTTAAATCATCTATGTATCTGCATAGCTGGGTGTATATAAAATAGGAAATTTAACGTACCTTAAACTTAAAAAACACAAACCCAATACGTAGACAATCGAATGGTCGAGTGGGGCGAAGTTTACAAAGTTTATATCAGGCACCCGATAAGCTTACTTGAAATGTATTTAGATTTTATAATATACTCATTTAAACAACGCATTATTTGTTTGCTAGTAGATTAAAAATATGGTTCTATTGAAATAAATTATTTTTCCATTAAATATGTATTTTCATTAACTTCGGATGCTATTTTAATGAAATCTGCTAAAACCTAATATAATTATTTTTTTTACAAATAAGCTTACTAGTAAACGGTCGAAATAGGAGGATTTTTACTTTAAAAACCTAAATTAGTTCTGAGTTTTTATTTTTGTTTTAATTCCTTCATTTTCTTTTTTATCTAATGAGACAACAGTCCAATTTAGTTTAAAGGTTAGCAATTTGTTTGATGTGTGTAAGAGATCTGTTCACAGTGTTATGAGATTTTCCAGTCCTTTTGTTTAACTACAGCGAAATTATAAGTTATCGCTTAGATTGCTGTTTTTTTTTTTTCAGTCTATTGTTTGAGTGTCTTAAATCCAAATGTATTTTTTTTACTGCCAAAATTTGTTCGACCCTATAAAAAAATACTTCGCTTGGTAGACTTAAAATTCAGTACAAGTCCGAAAACAGAGAATATATTTGAATGTGTAAGTATATGTTTATTCTTATGTTTTTTTTCTTTTTAATCTGTATTTCACTCCCAATCCGATAAGGGAAAAAATAATGCATTAAATTTAGTGACTCATTATTTTTTTTTTATTGATTACTACTTTAAGATGGGATACCATACTTAATGACTTATCCAATTAAAATATTTAATTAAGAACCTCTCGAGCATTACAATATTTACCCATCATTCTTAGTTTGTATATACATTAGGGTGCATCACCAAATAAAAATTCTGATATTTGATCTGTCTGCTATTTAAATTTCTTCAATTGATTAAAAGAACCATTGTGAAAAATAAAAAAAAATAAAAAAATGACAGTGTTTAGAAGTCCCCCCAGACTTCATCGAAGTATGAATAATTAAGTGAAAACTCGATCAAACCATCATTACTTGTAAAGTCTTACAGACAGACAACAAAAGGACAAGCGGTATATACATTGTTTTATAGTCTTTGGTTTAATAATGTTTGGCAGCCATGATTGATTTTGATGAACAGTTGTGCTAGAAATTAAATTTAAAATTCACAATTTATTAGCAAAAACAACACATTTCCTTACCGCATATTGATGACCGAAGTAAGCATTTTAATGTCTTTATTTATATAATTTTAATTTCTGATACACATGACCTATAAAATCAGAACATGGAAATAATATGGAAAAAAAAAGATTTTTACACCTTCTAAGGACATGCTGGCTAACCCGGTCACCACTTCAACAGTGTCATATCCAGTTAAATGTTGGCTTACCCTGACACCATTTCAACAGTGTCATATCCAGTTATTACTGCGTCTCCTGCCTCACGAACAAAGAAACCATAGACTCGTCAGAAAACTGAATTGTTTGGTATTGGCCCTGCAATCTGTGTTTATGATGCTACAATTACTGGTATTCGACTTCCAACTTGTTTACATGTTATGGGGTGCATGATGTATCACTGCAACGTAGCAGCACACAGTGAGTGCCCAGGTTCTCTTGGTGCACCATCTCGATTTACAACTGAGAGAATTATGCTGAATCAATTTACTGCTTTATACGAAAAAGCAAACATTCCAATAGTGACAGAGAGGAGACCATGTGAGAAGGTTGTTCAGCTTCTTGATAAAAACAATAAACTTCGTTCAATACAGCCAATACACATACACATGTTGTTGGTGATGCAAATCAATAGCAACTGCTAGGAGTGCCTAGCCAAATTATACCAAGGCAACAATGAAACACTTTGGTAACATAATTGCCAAATTAACCATGAAGCTAATGGCAGCAGTGGCATCATTGTAATGATTGTATCGTTAATACGACATTTGACATAACAAGCTCAAACACAAGTCATCAGACTGCTGCCTACATTGCCATACAAAAGAAGCTGCAACGTGCTGTTCTGTGGTCAGGTTGTCGCCATAAAATAGGTGAAGTTCTCCTCTCGCATGTGTTTGCAGACATCAACATATACGTTTCCAAATCCCCGGATATAACTTTGTCCACCAAGCTGCGAAGTAATTGGGAATTGGTTGCACATGATTGGTCTCATGTACGTCGTTTGTTTACGTTAGCTGATCATGATCTGAAGGCTCAAGAGCGACTGACGTTAATGAGAGATGCGGTAATTGCTCATGCTTACTGTAGTAAACAAACCGTATTCTTTTGAGACGACTACCACGAATTCCTTAAGCTGTCCCTCGTTTATCGGAATGCTACAAATATAGAGGTTAAGTTTAAAAAGACCAGGTGTCCTGCACAAAACACAATGGATGGCAAATATTATATATTCCTCAAGATTGCACAGTGTGAAGAACATATTCAATTATTGCCTCCAGGTAATATTACCACACGTGACCAGTGTCCAAGATTATTGCATGTGATACATTTGTAACACATTTTTATTTCATGATGTGGCTCTCTTGCAAAAAGAGTGTGGATGCACCACAGGATGATCTAGATCTCTACAAACGACCTTTGAATTACAACAATGTCAACAAAGACATCAAAGTCAGCAATCTGTGCACTGTAGAGTATGGTGATAACAAAAAAAAATTTATGAAACCACTTGCAATCGAGGAACTGTTATGTGTAATTTAATAATATCAATTGCATTTTAATTTTTTTTTTAAAAGTTCCCCCACCCCCCCATTTTTTGGAAGAAAAAAGTGAAAAAAATATTTTTTTTTCAAAAAAAGGACATGTTTTTTTTTTTTTAGCTTAATTCAAAAGAGTATTAATAATAACTAATCAACTTTTATTAACAAATAAGACACAGATCAGTTAGTAATATGTACAGAATGTACAAGAAATGTTCAAAACATATTTCAGATTCAAAAATTCAATTTTTCTCGATTTTGCATGACGTTCCGCCATCAGTTTCACAGCACGTTCAGCAATTTGGTTAGATCTGGGATGTCAATTAATGACTTCTCGACTGACCAATGGGTCTTTAAACACTTAATTGCCTTCTTGCTGTTTATCTTGATGAGTGAGGTAAACAGTTGATTAAAGGACGCTTCATTGTAGTGTTGCGAATCGAACCAAGCATTTACCCATTCGTAGCAGATGAAGTTGCAGGCAGAAGCGAGAATACTGCGCCACTCTGGTATCAGAAATAATGCTATAACAGTAAATATTGCATGTGAGTTCCATCTTGCCTGGTGTAAATTTGGTAATTTATTCCAGCTGATGCGAAGCCAACGTGGATTATCGCCTGTGCTAACATCTTTTGTCGCAAGAAGCGGTAATCAGCTTAAAGAGTGACATAGCTTTGTGTTAATTGGCCCATGAAGGAATAGTTGAGTTCTTGTTTGCACATTGGCTCTTGAATAAGAAAGTTCATGATATGTTTCAGAAGAAGGTCGAGTACATGGTGCTGACAGTCAATATATTGTGGCTTCTGAAAGCCATTGCTCAAGACATCATCCTGTATGAGCTTTACAATCCCGTGCAAATGGTCAGTATTTCTGCGGTCGTGTTGAAAATTAACATACACATATTTTGTCAAGCATCATATTCATCTATTAGCTGATGTAGTTCATTGTGAATGGCCGCGGCAGAACCACTCTCACATTTGAGAATACCGAGTTTGATTTCGGTTGTCATCTTTTTCAGCAGACCTACTTGATTCTCTTCCCCTTGCACTCTTTTACCATCAAACTGGATACAATAGGGATCTTTGCTTTGAAGTTTTTGAACAATTCTAGTTTTTATTTTCCGTCCTTCAGAGATTACTCATTACAGACACCCGCCTGACTTGGAATGGGCACATCATGACCCTGTTCAGCAATGGTTGCAAGAACGTCATGTGCTTTATGTGAGGAAATGTTTTTCAGTTCTAGTAAACCCGCCGTTCTAGTGCTTGCTCTTTGGTATTTCGGTTTGCATTCAGAAGATGACGTTTAAGAAATATTTGGCAACTCGGGTGAAGAAGCAGAGGTTTCAGAATCCGGAGATTTTGAGACAGTTGTATGTTTTTGTGTAGGTTTTGAGACAGTCGTGTGTGTTTGTGTAGTTTATGAGACAGTTGTGTTTGTTTGTGTAGGTTTTGAGACAGTTGTGTGTGTTTGTGTAGGTTTTGAGACAGTTGTATGTGTTTGTGCAGGTTGTGAGACAGTTGTATGTGTTTGTGCAGGTTGTGAGACAGTTGTATGTGTTTTTGTGGGTTGTGATTGAGAAAAGCTGGCTTGAGATTGAGTTTTTGATAGTCGGATTCGTTTTCTTGGATGGAATGATTCCAAAGGGGCTTGTTTGACCATTGAATAACCAATCTTTCCTCCACTGTTAACTTGCCTTTGGTAGAGACCTTTATCCTCTGTGCTTTACCATTCTTCATTAACGTTGGTGACATCAAATAACTGAGAAAGTGTTATCAGATGGTTTCTTTTTGTTTTTGTCATATAAATCAATTAGACCATTGAGTTTTCACTCTGATTAGTGTGCTGGATAATAGTGGAAAGTCTTGAATTTCCCTCCAGAGTAATTCTATATCAGTAATCATAATTTTGATTCGATTCAGTTGCCGTTTCTGGCTATTGAACAGAAAAGTGAAGTTTCCAAGAATTTGACGGTTTTTCGGCATCCACGTGAGATTGATTAGCTTTTCAACAGATAGAATTCTTGGATACCTCTTCTGTTTAGAAGATGAGGGAAGATGAGTATAGTAAATGCCTTGTTTATGAACAAATGGAAATAGACGACTGAAATGTGCTTAAAAGCAGTCTAGAAAGTCATATATACTAATTCAGTGTGAAATCAAAACCGAGCGTCAAACTGCGCGATATAAGAAAACAAAAATTAAAAGGTGGGGGGACTTTTTTTAATTTAAAAAAAATTAATGTTGCTACTGTCATCTACATATATTTGTTCCTCGAATGTAAGGGGTTTCAGTTTCGTTACGAAAAAAAATGAAAATAGTTATCACCCTACTGTATAGGCATCTATGATACCTGATTACTGTGCCTTTGCATGTTCCTTTATCTCTATGGTAGGGGAGGGGAGCAGCACTACTTTCTAAATTTACGTTTTTTGTTTTTAGCTTAAACATTATTTAAAATGGGACCAATGTACGAATAGTTTTTTTTTTAGATTGTCAGGGGGTCTATAAATGCTGGCAGAGATTGAGAGACGAGTTTAAGCAAGGAATGAACAGAATGAAGAGGAGGAAATAGAGTGAGCTTGGAAGTATTTCGGAAGGAACGAATCTGAAATTAAACAATTAGAATCAGATGACCAGCAGATGATGCAAAGACAACAAGTCAGGGCGAAGCACGAAGAAATAGAGAGAACGACGGTTGACACTACTGAACACGGTGGCCGTGTGAGGTATGAACGATCATTAGGCAATTATTGATTAGCAGAATTGAGTCAGGAGGTCAGTAAACAAAGGAATAAATTAAGTTCTGACAATAAGACAGAGGTTAGACAGTTGTCAGACTGTTGTCCAGCAGTTAAAAGCGATGTCATGTCAAACAGAAGTCAAGCAGAAGAAGGAGATGTCATGTCAGACAGAGGTCAGGGAGATGAAGGAGGTGGCATGTCAGACAGAGGTCATGCAGAGGAAGGAGATGTCATGTCAGACAGAGCTCTGGCAGAGAAAGGAGATACCATGTCAGACAGAGGTTATACAGATGACGAATGTCAGGGGAAGTCAGGCAGAATGTTGAGGCGACCTGTCGAACGGATCATACGACAGAGTAAGGCAGTACAACAGGAGGTAGAAAAGATACAGGAGGTAAAGAAGATACAGAAGGTGAAGGACGATAAAGATTGTTGTCATGACGACACCGTGAAGATCAAGAAACATTCCAAAACGCAGGAGAACGTTGAGACAACGTTGAACGTTAAGACTAAGCAGAACATTGAAGCAGTAGGTCAGACTTCCGGGCAGGTACTCAGGGCTGATAGTGCAAATGATTCAGGACTTATGTATTATGAGACGTGTGGGATATCCACATCACGGGAAAGAAGTACTGTGCCTGTACTGTACTGTACCTAGGTGACCCTTTCTTCTGGCCGAAGTTCGTAAAGCGTAAAATATGTCTGGCCATCATCATTAGTTTCATCGTAAATATATTTCACATTCAACAGGCTATCCAGCTCGGGAAAAGTATTTCTTGGCAAGCGAAGAGTAGAGAGAATACTTCGTTTTCAGCAACGTGAACAACATACCAAACCACATCGCCTACATGAGCTGCATTTTGGCTGTGGTTTCATTTAGCCAAATACTCTATCAGACCTTTACTCTTGTCTTCAGGCACCTGTGGGTCATCACCCTGGTCGCCTATGAATCGTTCGGCTACTTCATACTTCAGAGATGTCATGCACCCTTGAACTTTTTGAACAAACGCAAATCCATCAACGCCAGAGTAGCCGATGGGTGTTGCTACTACCATTAATTGGTCATTTTGTTAGTAATGAATATTACTAATTAGGACATTCGGTTGGATAGGATACATTTTAAGTTTTTTGAAGGGGAAGATGTCCCAGAACTATTATTTTGATTATTTGACATTTTATTAATATTTACACTCAATGTATTACATTTTTTTTTGTTAACATTGTGTGTATTAAATGTGAATCAAGAATTTCCAAGAAAACATAAAATTCTAGTAGTTCAGTATAGCTAGCGACTAAAGATTTTTTTAAGAAAGCCTACCTATTTCAAAATATCAGTATCATGATCCCCAAAAAAAAAATAGTTTGTGGAAAAAAAGCGTATTTTTCCTATTTCCTGTTAGCATAATGGTTTAGGAAAACACACTTTATACATTAGAAGAAACAAAATAGAAGGGCAATATTCTATAAATCTCACGACAGTTCCTTTTTAAATCATTAATAAAAAAATATTTTGAACTTAATGTTACGTTATTTTATTAATAAAAATCCAAGTAAATTTTAGTAGTGTAGGAAAATAAAGATGATAGTAAAGTGCATGAAACCAATAATAGTATGCACACCGGACATAAAATTACTTTCCAAATTGTTTTCAATATGTCTATGTAGTATCCGTTAGATTGTCAGTGATAAATATAATCAAAATCATTACAGTTTCTTTTATCAAATTGACTAACATACATTTCTTGTAGTACGGACATTTATCCATTGAAACAATTAATTTAAGATCGTCTTGGTTTTTATGTAATATTTTAAATACTTCTGACAAACGTTTATTTTAGTAAAATATTACGTCAATGAAAGAAAACATAAACATTATATTTTGCCTTTTGATTATATTTTTAAATGGTAAGTATGAAATGTTAATATCTTAACCCTTAAAATTATATTACGTTAATTCCCTATTTTCAATCATCAAAAAATGTCGGGTGTGTGTAGGTGCCGTATTGTTTCACAATTTCTTTACTCAGATGAGAGTGGAAAGAAAGCACTAACAACCTATAGTTTTCGTCTGCATGCTCAAAGATGACATCGCCGGGGAATGGAGGGATAGAAAATTAGAGTAAGTACAGTTATCAATATAAATACGTATTTTTGTGTGTATGTGAGTTTGTCACATTTAGTATTCGCCAGGGTTAAGTTAAAAATAATCAGGTTTATCTTATTGTATTTTAGCTTAGATACTTTTTCATAGGATCAAACATTTTCAACATGGTACGAATTGAGTCGTGGTTAGACTACAATAAGTTTATTGCATCCTTCTTAATACTGAGAAAAGTGCATATATTTTAGTTCTGATTTTCTTATAAAATCATTCTTGCCTGAATGCGAAATTCTCTAAATATTCTTCCTGATTTTTGCAATTAAATATCATTGCATAATAAATGTTTTAATAAATAAACATGATACAATAAAGAATGTAGTTTGACGAAATATACATCAAATTATTACGTTCAATTTAGGTGTAATCGCTGAGTCAGCTGGAATAATTTTATATTTCAAACTAAGTGACAGTTCTACTAATTGTCAAGAATGTTCTTCTCTGGAGACAGATTGTCCAATGATTTTTACTGCTAGATTAAATGCAACTAATATAGACGTACTGTCGAGATATGTGGTTTATTTTGAAGCCCTAAGTAACCTTTCGCCGTACTACCAACAGGTACATATGAACACGGCTATTACTAAGTATTTAGATCAACATAATTTTGAAAGTTAAAAAAAACAACAACGAAAAACTAACTATAGTAAGATCTATACAGCTCTAAATTATAAGCATTGTTATTCTATTTATTTTTTTTAGATATGCGGAGTAAATCTAGCCCATTGCGTCCCAACTGACATCCAGACTGAGGTGTGTTATTGCAAGAGTTTATCTAGCTATAAATACGAAATTGTTCTAAATATTACAGTTGACAAATATTATTCAAGTGGGTTGGTTCGATTAAAGTGGCCTTCTACATTACTATTTTCTGATATTTCTCAAGATATACGTCTACCAACTATTTATAGTAAGTATTTAAAATCGATGAATACATTTTATCAGAGTGAATAAAATAGATTCAGCATTTTTAGTAAATTTCTAATGTAAATAGTTCAGTAATATCTCACATATGATGTCATTTTTGTATATTTTTGCAATACTATAATACTTGCGATGTAACATCTTTTTTTTATTACATATTTTCATTTCACATTTCATTTTATTTATTTGCTAAGTCTTGTCGTAAATTATTCTAACAAATAGCGTAGGTGTCTTGCTATACATAAAGCAGACATTGAAAAATGATTTATATATGTGACTCAATTGCACATTATATATATATATATATATATATATATATATATATATATATATATATATGATTAGACATATTTAACGAGAACGTAATTCGATAAGAAATGTAACAGCTAAAATTATTAGAATCAAACATGTAAACATAATTAAAATAATGAAGCTCGTTGTCGAAACGTCGCTATAACACATACATTCGTTCAAGTGGTTTATTTGTACGTACAATATACTTTGTTTTCTACTTGACTTTTATAAACTGTAAATTATACTATTTTTAGACGTTGAAAAAATCTGGTATTATTTAATTAATGAACGCACGTGCCAACTTGTGGATAATGAAAAATCATTTCAATATTAAAGTTCTTATAAATGTTACGTTTCATACACATTTATTTTTCGCACTAATGTGAATTTCATTAAACAAATTATCCATGATGATGTTTTGTTTTATTATAATTTGATTACATTTGCGATATGAGTTTTTATTTATTATTTTTTGAAGTCTCGTAAGCTAGCAATATCATACTTATTTCGTTCTATAGGTGAGCTGATGTTCTCGATTCACTCAGCATTAACGGAGAAATAATGTCATTAGACTGCTGCACTGCCTCACCAGTGAGATATAAGTTTGAAGTGATGTGGTGTGTTGAAAATGTGGTTAACTTTACATTTACTATTGATTCAAGTGCAGTCAGCAATGTATCCATTAATAATTGTGTTTCTTTTACGTTTAACTTACATAACGTACCAAAAAAGATTATGTTTGTCTTATACTGAAGCTTCTGAATGTAATATGAATATATCATTTCAATGCCATTTTACTGGTAAGTAATTTATTAATTTGTTTAATGCTTATTTATATAGTCAAAAATGCAGTTATTTAAAGAACATGCTTAATTTTGTTATATGATATCTTACTTATTTGAAAATAATGTAATTACTGCTGCAACTATCATAACAGTTGTAAAAAGTCAATTAAATTACGTGGGGTGTATATAAAAAGGCACCTATATCTAGATATTATTCATTTAACTTACATGATATTATATCACTTAAAAATAGAGAGATCCAACAACAAAGGGTCTGTTGGTCTCATTCGCAACAATTATCAGATCAGGATTTCAGGATCCTTACGACTTAAAATTTATTATAGATGTTTGTTTGACGTGTTTCTGTCAGAAGAAACAATCTTATCCATACGTTGAAATGATGTATCTACTCATTTTTTTTAATAAAAAAAAATACTCTAATATCAGTAGTACTCATCCTAATTATTAGAATAGTGACCTTGACATTCTTGACTTTTTTATTCAGAATAGACATAAATGTAAAGTAAATAGGCAATTATTTAGGTTATCGCAAGGGAGAAAAAAATGTTTTACTCAACACACAATCATTGTGCATTGAATTTAAACAAAATATTGTTGTCGTTTTATTATCTTCATCACTATTAGTATTATAAAGCATGATTGAATAACGGAATATATTTTTTAACGAATTATTTTTTTTTCCCGAATAGTCTCCACGACAAAGTACAATGTATACAGATATTATAAAAAAATGAAGACAAAACACATTGTAAAAGCTAGTGACGATAATTATATAAACAATATATTTTAGTTAGTTTTATTTGTCTTAGGAGTATCGGAAAGTGACAGTAAAAGTAGCGGGTTTTTTGTTCTGCAAATTTGTTTAGAGAAATTATTCTTGCACCCAAGGTCTTCTTAACGTTTAGAGTACATTGAAAAGCGTATTATTAAAATCGTCCTTGTAAGATAAATAAAAAAAAAATATGTACTGAACATTGTATTTGCTTGAAGTAATTATGTCTTATATGAGTATCACCATAGGTACTTATGTATATAGATTCCACATATATCTGGAAGCCTTTACGTAAGGATCTTAAGGATCTAAAACTGATATATAGAGTAAGTGTATACATGCCCATGCTAAAGGACTTTTAATTTTTATTATCGTTTCAACGTGGTTGTTGACAAAAGAGCTATCGAAAACGTTTAGTTGTCTGAACCGTAATGGACCCCGATTTCGTTTTTATTTATTCATTTTGAAGTACTGAAAATCAAGAAAAAAAGGGTATATTTTTTTTTAATCTAAGATTGACTACATTATATGTACATAATCAATAAACAAACGGATACATTTTTTCTTATAAACAATGTCTTTTTTATTGAAAAAAAAATCAGTTAAAAATTGTTATCATATGTTTACAGTTTTTGCCTTGAATCAGACGCATCTAGCAGCAAAAATAACAAAGCGCCAAAGGATATGAAAGACAACAAGGTAGGATGGGTTTAAATAACGTGCCTAGATTACTAATACACAAAGTATTGTTTTTAATGAATAGCTTAATATTCAGATTCCAAAACTGATGATTTTTTTTTCTTTTCGATTTTTTTTATAAGATAATAACATTTTTAGAATGCTCAAACAGATGTCCAAATTAAGGATGTGCTACCATATGAAGTTATGAGCATCAATAACTACCTTCAGGTATGTTTGAATTCATCTCAATGGGCCGGGTGATCGTGTGGTACAACGATCAACACTCGACCAAATGATTACTTTGTTCGACAGATTGATTTTGATTTTTTCATGTCATGGCCAAAGTCATCGCTATATTTCCCGTGACCATTTCACTATGGGCTATGGCTGAAACGAAATAAGGGCAGCATAAAAATCGTCCCAGTAATGGTTTATAGGATATAAGAGATTTCATTTTCCTAAACAATAAGAAGTGATACGAATAAAAAAAATTATTCAGGTATATTGGGCTGCGTTTTAAAAAAAAATGATGTTTAATACGTTTTTATTTTTTTAATTGATATAAACTGCAGAAACAAATAAAATAAAATAATAAAAAAAACTCTTACAATAAATATGCACTAGGGGTCTGAAAAAATGAAACCATTTGATTAAAAGGAATTTTTATCACCATTTGGTTTTAATTTTTTTTTTCAATAAAAATGTGACCTTTGCAACTTATTTTACTTAAGCAGGCTTACAAAAAGATGATACACCAGAAGTTGCTGTCAAAGCAGAGGGCGCTGAAGAACCAAAAGTTCTAAAGAGTAAGATAGGGGACGGGATGGTCGTGCGGTAAAGCGCTCGACTGTCGACATGAGGGTACCTTGTTCGATCTCCAGTGAGGACCATCGATTGTTTAATTTGCCTCCGTATATCGCATGGTGCCTCCATGGCTGATGCACTATGGTGGGGATAAATATAAAAATCAACATACTAACCATTTCATTAATGGTTTAAAGGATCTAACAGATTTCATCTCATCGGTATAGGAATTTCACATACAAGGTAAGATGAAGCGGCAACCCGCTCGACTGTCGATCTTGGGGTTCCCGGTTTAATCTCCATGGCCATGTTGGGGTTAACAGAATAGCGTCATAAAAAGCGTCATATTCTTAATTATAGATCTAAGAGATTTCATCTCAGCCTTACATATTCAAACCGTGCACTAAAACTATATTAAAAGTGTGGCATTCACAGCCGAACCATGACAGCTCATTGTTATTGTCTATCTGGTGCTAATGGTCACTAATCCATTCTATTAAAGATACCAAGGACTGTAGGTTACCTCCCCGTGGGTTTCCCGCTTAATACAAACCCATCCCCGTGGAATTTCGCAAGTTAAAAACCAATCAAGTGGACTCCTTGACCAAATTATATGAACTAAAAATAAAATGAGAATTAAAAAACAGCATTTGAATAGACACATTTATTTGATTTATGAAATAAACCTGTCTCATTCTTATTTCATTTCTTGAATGCCAGATATGCTCTTTTAACTTATCAGTTATTTGGGAATTATTCATTTTTCACCAACAGGTTTAATAAATTGACAAAATCTTTTAAGAGAAATACTTACTAAACATTCTACCGACCGATGGACCAGCGGTGGAGAACTATTAGTCGACAGACATTGACCGTCAACAGTTCAGCGACAAAAAACCATAATAACAGGGAGCTGGCAAGAATATTTAAATAATAGTAATTTACTAGCACAGCCTTGTGTTGTACATGTGTCTGTCACAGCATGCTTTAAATTATTGCATGCAAAAAAAAAACAACACATAAATACATGTGTCCTACATTAAAAAAATATATTCATTTTGTTCCCCATCTTTGTAAACAAATCACATTATATTTACATTTTTTTTTCTATTTTATTTCATTGTTTAATTAACACTATCAATCGTCAAATAACGTCTTGACTTGACTATCCCTTAACCCGTGGATGGGTCGTTGGAACACCGTTGTTGACCGAAAACTAGTTCCCGCCATTTTATCCGGTCGAGTGCTGCCTTTTGGGAGTCGACGAACGACAGGCCGGTCCATTGTTTACTGTTGTCTTCACATCTTTTCTTTTGTCTTCCTCTTTTCCTTCCTCCGTTGGTTGTACCTAGCATTATTGTTTTTGCAAGACCTCCACATTTCGCAACGTGTCCATACCATCGCAGTTTCCTCCTCTTGACTGAAGTGAGAAGATCTTCGTGAGGGCCGATGGCAGCCGTTATTTTAGTGAGCACCTCTTCATTCGTTATGTGTTCCGTGTATGAGATATTCAATAGCTTGCGGAAAAATCTCATCTCCAGCGCACTTATTCTTCTTTGGAGGTCTGCAGTAAGCGTTCAAGTTTCACATCCATACAGGAAGACCGATGTCACCAGAAGGCGCATTAGTCGAGTTATTTTTTTTTTTAATCTCAGAAAGAGTTTGTTGCCTTGCCAAATGTGTTTAACGTTTCTCAGTACTGCCGTTGTCTGGCCCAAACTGACAAGAATTTCTGGCTTTGATCCTTAGTCGGATATTATGGCCCCTAGGTATTTAAAGGAGGAGACACCTTCAAGTTTTATCCCATTTATCAGAATGTCGTTTTCGAAGGCTCTATTTGTCATGACTTTAGTTCTTTCAACATTGATTTCCATGCCGAACACCTCTGCTTTTTTATTTAGTTTTGCAGTGATTTTTTGCAATTTGTCCTCGCTGCCAGCTATGCCGTCTATGTCATCGGCCAAGCGCAAGTTGGTTATGGTTCTCCCTCCGATATTGACAGTTCATGTATGGTCTTCTAGCACCGTCATAATCCTTTCAATGAAGATGTTGAAGAGAATGGGAAAAAGTAGACATCCTTGTCTGACACCAACAGTAGTTTTAAACCAATCTCCCAGTTTACTATTGAAGAGTACCGCGCTAGTTGCTTTGTCGTACACTTTTTTGATAACTTCAATAAGGTTTGCATTAATGTTGAATTTGTTCATGGTTGCCCACAGTGTCGCAAGTCACACTCTTTTTAAGTCGATGAAGACGTGATAGAGATCGCTTTGATGTTGCAGAGGTTTTTCACAGAGTATTCGCAGTGAAATATTTGTTCCGTTGTGCTTCTTCCTGCTCTGAAGGAAGGATAGATTGTTTAACTGTGTTGGTTGACATTGGGCAGTTGAGCACTGAGATGTTGCCTTTTGAGTCTTCGTTGTATAGTTTAGAGCAGTATTCGGTCCATCTTGTGAGAATTTCTTGTTCGTCTTTGATACATTTGGCGGATTTATCCTGTATGGTTGAGACACGACTTTGTTTGTTCGATGTTAAGTCCTTGACAATTTTATAGGCTTTTTGAATTGTTCCTTTGTAAATTGTCATCGATGTTTGAGCATTGTTGTTCTATCCATTCCTCTTTTGCTTTCTTCATGTCTTTTCTTATCTATAATAATGTCAAAAAAGGTAAAACCACATTTTCATTATTTAAAAATATTTGTATGCAGTGATTTGTTTATGTCACTGCATAACTGTTTTGTTTTGTCCAATTTTAACACAGCCGATGCTTTGTTTATTAACGAAAAATCAGACTAGAATTCCAGCATTACCTAATTGTATATTAATTCCACACATCATTTTTTTTTTAAAAGGTAGAATGAATTGTGGCCGGGTGGCAAAAAAGTTCATATATGTTTCGAAAAAATAATGAATGCAACCATTCAACAGCAGCTATTTATTTATGACATAACTAGACATTTGTTTATCTGAAAAGTACAATTATAAATGTAAAATGTCAGTCGCATTATTTTCCTATTACTGCAGTTTATTTGTTCGTTTTATATTCCTGGCTCACTAAGCAGAAATTAATCTTCCTACATTCGTGCATGATACATAGTTTTTTGGTTTTTTTTCACAGTTTCATACGAAAGCCGATTGGCTCATACGATAATGCCCGTTAGAGACACATGCGGAAAAAAACTGTAACAGCGAAAGATTAGCGTAATTAACTCAAACAAAATCTTCACTATATACAAACCGTTAACCCCCCCACCTTATTCAGCTCAGTTAATATTTTGGGTCACACTACTGGACGTTTTTAGCCAATTCGCAATATAAACTGACCTACAACGTCAGCAGTGTCCAATCACATCCCTACGCTACCACAAATTTAAAAAAAAATAATCTCCTTGATAGAAGAAATATTCTTTTTTCTGAATGAAAAATTCAACGTTGTATCTTTTATCTAACATGGATCTCAATCGATTTTCAAATGTAGCACATTTTTAACGTTTCTTTTACAATGTATTTATTTATTTTTTATTTATTTTTAGAATTCATTGCCTCTTTTTTTATCCTCCAGATGTTGTGTAAAAATGTATTTTTATTGTTTAGTTTTTGACATCCCTACGCTACCTACCACAAATTAAAAAAAAATAATCTCCTTGATAGAAGAAATATTCTTTTTTCTGAATGAAAAATTCAACGTTGTATCTTTTATCTAACATGGATCTCAATCGATTTTCAAATGTAGCACATTTTTAACGTTTCTTTTACAATGTATTTTTTTATTTTTTTATTTATTTTTAGAATTCATTGCCTCTTTTTTTATCCTCCAGATGTTGTGTAAAAATGTATTTTTATTGTTTAGTTTTTGACTGAGTTAAATGTCAATACTAAATGTGTTGGCTGATTAAAAAGTTGATTTTTTTGGCAACATTTCCAAAATTTTTTATGAAATTAAAAAAAAATAAAAAATGCTATGTTTCTAATAGTATATAGCTCACTGAAATATAAAAATAAGAATATACATTCCAATGATTACTATTTATCAGCTATGTATTCTGAACATACATTAAAACTAATCAAAATCCAATAAAATATAATTAATAAGCAGTATCAAGGAAAAATATTATTATAACAATTGTGAATGATCGTTGTAAAGTCTTGAAGTTGTTGTTTTTTTTAAAATAGTTATTAGTAATTGGTGGGGCCTACACATATATATTTCATGGTGCCCCTATTTTAATTATAAAACAATGCTAATGATAAAATAACGGATCTTCAAAAATTTCCTCTTTTGCAGTATAATTTTCGTCCATCCTTAAAGGATAATTAAGTAGAACAGAAAAAAAAAGATATTATATTAATATAGTTCAATGCACATTAATAAATTCGTAATTAATATATTATAAAGTTAAGTCTGATCTTTAATATGTATTGCGAATATATCATTGTCTTATATATATATATATATATATATATATATATATATATATATATATATATATATCTGTATGTGTATGTATGTATATATATGTAAATATATATATATATATATATATATATATATATATATATATAGTTGTTGTACGGTTAAATCATTTATAACATACTAAACAATATCATAAATCATATTTAAACGAAACTTGTAATAGTAAAGTTATATTCATAATATATAATGCATTCAGTGAGATCAGAGATATCTAAACTACATTGCAAAAAAGTGCACTGTAATATATATATATATATATATATATATATATATATATATATATATATATATATATTATATATTTTCATTGAATGTTTAAAAACAACATTTACTCTGTTGAAGTTTAATTAAACTGCTTTCACATTCAAATGTTCTAAGAATTTAAGCTTTAAAGTTCATATTTATGACACTCCTAGCTTTTACCTGATCAATACATAACTTATGTAAAAGTTCTGGTTGCATGTTTTTCACACACAAAGAAAAAGAAATGACAATGTGCTACATGAGCAATCACAATTTAATATGTTAACTCTGTGCTATTTTATTTAGCCTACTAATTGCATGATAATATATTTAATATTATTTGATTTTGGCTTTAGGCTTTATTTGTATGAGGCTAATGATTGTTGATAATTTTATTATGTTGTGTTAGTGTCTATGTACTTATTGATTTTTTTTTTCGATTCAGAATATACTCCTTTTTGTTTTTATTGTAAAGTGTGTAATTGTTATTCTTTATGTTATTGCATCTAAAATGATTTCTTAGGCTTTGTAATTCATAGATATCTGGCGAAAGTCTTGTTTTATACATTTTTTAAGATCTTAGAGTGTCTTATTTTTTTTTTTGCGTTTTTTAAGAAAGATTTATATATATATATATATATATGTTTCTTTGGAAGAATGGAATATTCCATGTTAAGATTACTGTGTTCAATAAACAATCAAATAAATATCCTAATCAAACCAATCATTGTTTTGACTAATGTTTTGTTATTGAGAATATATTGCTCAGCTACAAAAGCTACCAATGATAGCGCCTCCCACAAAAATACAGCTGTTACACATATACCCTTATGTACATTTTATGCAAAAAATATCAACAACGACAAAAGGCAGTTCAGAAGCAAGTTTAAATTGAAAAATATAAGATGCTACAATAATTCAGATAGTTAAAAACTTAATTTTCATCCTCGCCCAAACCAGACAGTCTTAACACTGGTAAACAAATTTTATAAAACTTACGACATGTAAAAAGGTGTTACATACATAGCTTTTTATGTTGAAATATGTAATCCAAATAATTGCACCACACCAAGATTTTTTGCAGTTCGATCTTTAATAATATATGAACAAGTCAATAAACCAGCAACAAAATAAACGATGGATAAGCTTCACACATGCAGAAAACTATTAAAATTTACACAATTATTAACTACAGCAAATGTAAAAGCTGACTTAAATTTATTTATTATTTATCACTATGCGAAAAGTATTTTACGTTATTGTCGCTTATGAACAGAACCTCGATTATGATGTTTCAATGACCAACAAGAGTTGGCTATCATATTCACATTCCATCCACCTTGGTATCGAATCTTCTTTTCAAAATGTCCCAATGGAGCCTTTCACCATTTTCATCGCTGTATGCACCAAGATTTGCAGGAAAGTTGTCAACGTGGGAGTCAGAAAAGAACAACTTGACACTCATGCGGCTACCCAAAGCCTAAAAAAAGGCTACCATGTTCTAAACAAGAATTTTGTCACTGTTTTACCTATAACTATTTAACAAAAATGTAGACATCATCTTTGAAAACATTTTAGGCGTGCAGTTCAATTGTGGTCAATTTAGATGTATACTCTTTATCTTTCAATACTTTTCTGACCTGCAGTCTAACAAAGATACTGCAGTAAAATTTATTTCACTTATATGTCTGACAAATATAAAAATTCACAGCCAGTATTATCCTAATTCATCATAAAAGCGTTTATTAACCCCCATTTTATATGGAGTACTGGAAGGAGAACCCTATATGCTTCTTCCAAAGAATGTAACTTGACAATGTTACTTTTAGGAGAAAATTCTCTTCTTGGTTGCCACACTTTCTTGGGATACTGCTCAGAGTCGGCTCTGCCATCAACCATGCACAATCAATGGAAAATGTGCATATCCTCCTTGGAGCACTATTAAGATTAGTATTACCTTGAAATCCCACATATCAACCACTTGTGATGGGCATAATTCAAAGAACTTATCAACAGTTTTATGTTTTCATACGTCTTTTTCTGTGTTAACGATTGTGCCACTTGAAGTGATGATACTGTGTTTCCATTAAATTGCGCTTTGATGAGTCGATAAACAATCTCTACTGATTGGCATTATAACACAGCCCAACAAAAAAAATTTTTTGCGAGTTGCCAAGAATGTTTGAATGAATTTATAACAATAGCAATTCATGGGTGCTGATTTCAAAACTGCCACTGCTTTTGCTGAATTGGCTCTAGTTTCTGAGATATTGGACACCCTTGAAAATATGATTGTACCCTTTGTGTAAAACAAATGCAATAAGTTTGGTGTCTGTTGTTTAATTTAACTATACCAAGTTTTAACTTTGTTTAGTTTTTTTTCTCTTTTATAGCTGCTTTCTACAGACATCATGAGTTCATCACGAAGATGCTGCAAACATAATCCGAATGTATTATGTTACATCTGTAGAGAATACATGATTGAAAAGCAAAGAAATATAATCGAATTTGTGCAGCAGGCATATTTGGCTTATTTCGCTGTGAAGCTGGGAGACCAAGACAAGTCTTGGGCTCCCCATAAGGTCTGCAAAAACTGTGTGGAGAGCCTACGGCAGTGGACAAATGGTGAGAAGAAAAGTCTAAGTTTCGGTGTACCAATGGTATGGCGAGAGCCGAAAGACCATTTTGGTGATTGCTATTTTTGTATTGTGAATGTTAAAGGTTTCAATCGCCACAAGAAATCTAAGTGTGATTATCCTGATCTTGAATCTGCAAGGAGACCGATTCCACATAGCAGTGAAGTTCCTATACCAGTGTTTAGTGGATTATTAGAGCTTTCACCATCAGACTCTGACGAGGGACAAGATCTGGAGTTTTTGGCAGGTGAAAAAAGTGGAAGCGATTATGAAGGAAATTCTTCAACACCTCAACCATTTAGTCAAGAAGAACTCAATGACCTGATACGATACCTAAATATGATCAAGCAAACATCTGAGCTTTTAGCGTCCAGGCTCAATGAAAGAAATTTTCTCAAACAAGAATTTTTAAAATTTCTTACCGGAAAAGAGAAGAGTTTCTTCTTCCATATTTCAGCCAAGAGGAAGATATTGTTTACTGTAATGACATCCTTGGATTTCTGCTCCAAATGGGACTACAAGACTACCATTCCAAAGACTGGCGTCTTTTTATAGACAGTTCCATCAGAAGCTTGAAATATGTTCTGATACATAATGGTAAACGTTACGCATCTCTTCCTATTGCTCACTCAACAACACCTAAAGAAGAGTATGAGAATATCAAAACAGTATTGCAGAAAGTCTGTTATTATGAGCATCAGTGGTCAATTTGTGTTGATCTAAAAATGGTAAACTTCTTGCTTGGGTAGCGGTCAGGATACACAAAATACCCGTGCTTCGTGTGCCTTTGGGATAGCAGGGCAAGGTAAGATCATTGGACAATAGTGACATGGCCTGCAAGGGAAACAATGATTGTAGGTAAAGAAAATATCATCAACAAGCCACTGGTTGACAAAATAAGATCACTCTCCCACCGCTTCATATCAAACTAGGTTTAATGAAACAATTTGTTAAGGCTTTGGGATTTTTGACGGTCCTCAGATTCGAAAATTCATCAACGATCAAAATTTTACAGATTTCACGGATCACCTTGAAGCTTCTTCATGGAACAGTTTTGTTTCAGTTGTCAGGAACTTCTTAGGTAATAACAAAGCAGAGAATTACGAAAAACTGGTACAATATATGCTCGCTAAATTCAGAAACATTGGAGCAAATATAAGCATCAAGGTACGTTACCTGCACAGTCATTTAGACAAATTTCCAGGTAACCTTGGGGACTTCAGTGAGGAACAAGGCGAGAGGTTCCATCAGGATATGAGGGTGATGGAGGAGAGATATCAAGGAAGATGGGACATAATATGATGGCTGACTACTGTTGGAGCCTCCAGCGTAATTGCCCCAACGACACACACAAAAGGAAGTCGAGCAAACAGCGATTTGCTAATGCATTACCATAGACAATTAACATATTAATTAATTAATTAGACATAATTAGTTTTTCAAATGAAAATGTTTTCTTCTTTAGCACTATTACATATCTGTTCAAAAAAAATTCTGCATGACTATTAACATTTTCACTAGTATTTATTAGTATACTATTTTACTTCATGCAATTCTTGACAATTTTCAAACACGGTGCATACATTATTTAATTAATTATATCGTAAAATAGAGCCAATCTAGCAAAAGCACTTACATATTCTAAATCAGCATAGTTGACTTTGTATAAAATGATTCAAATATCACGGGCAACGAAATCACTGTTTACCAGTGTAATCCATTTCCATAGCTGTGACAAGACATTCAAAATTATTAAGTATTGCTTACTTGAAAAGAACTACAAATCCTGCTCAACGATATATGAGCCACCTTACATTAGTTAAAGGAGTGAGAAGGTTCAGTTCTTGTAAGCGGGATGCAAACAGCTAAGATGATGACGACCGAAGGTCAAGGTCAAGAGGCACCCGTATTTTGTCCTGGTCTCCCAGTTTACATCCAAAGTTCGCATGAAAATGTTTCTTTGTCAAAGTGTGACATTTTTTTCTTCTCAGTCCCAGTGCATATTTGTCCACAAACAGCAGAAACGGTCGTCTTAATTCGTATAAATACTTTAATAGTTTACAGTTGTACTAATAATAGGCTACACCTGCTGTCCAGGGTTCTTGTCAAATTAGTCATTAAATATATATCCCTGACATATATAAGCTTAAACCTTGTATCAACGTGTATGGGTTTTTCCACAAAAACCTCCTTTTAGAAATGTATCATATTTTCCTTACAGTAAACCAGGGTAAACCGACATTTGATATTGCTGCCTTGCTAAAAATACACCAGCTAAACACTACAATGATTTCTAGCAAAAATATAATTACGAATATAACATAAATATAAAAAAAAATGAAACAGTTTTTAAAAGCAACTAATGTTTGAACGATTATGTAGATTGATTGATACTAAAGTACAACTAAAATGAAATGTCATGGCTAAGTACCCAGACTGAAAGGTAAAATAAAAAACTACTTCACACATTATTTCTCCACTCATCTATCTAAAGTTTACTTCTAACCTGGTATATATAGTGGCGATTAACACTAATTCTACTAGCCATTCACACTATAAAATCTATAACAGTTCACTTTAAAATGTGTTAATCTTTTACCATATTTATATATTTTTAGCATATTTTTTTCACGACTATAATAATCCACTAACATATAAAAATGTAAAATAGAAAAAAGACACATTTTGTGAACATTTGTTCTCTGCCTTTGTTCTTAATGTTTCCATAAAAGAGTCAATTTCAAACTTAAACTTCTGATAATGCTAAATTATGTTCGTTCTCCCAAGCATGGCTTTATACTCATATCATTAATGTATAAACTGAATAGTTATAAGTATTATATATATATATATATATATATATATATATATATATATATTATGGTGGCCACATTTTATTACCACAAAAAAAGTAGTTATAAATATAACATTTCATAATTTTCAGATGAAATTTATAGGTTGCACAAGCTCTCCGCAAATTTAGGAATGTTCTCCATTTACCACTTTCTATCACTAATTTTGATGAACCTGAATAAAGTCTGCTTTTATTCTTTGATGTTTATAATGTGTAACTGTTTAATATTTATGTTGGTTGCAATTTTGCCCTTATTGCCCTCAATGTCTATTTGAACTTATTGACATTAATATTAATAATGAACGGAAAGCTCAGAGAAAAGAGAGATCAGAGAAGTTATTTCAAAAAGTGAAAAATGATCAGAAATATCTAAAAGTTCTGAAATGTCCAGTACGTTATTGCAATTTTCTTCTGACAGCAGTTCAGATGAAAGATTCACAGAAGAAAATGAACACGGTGAAAAATTTTTTATTAGTGCATCACAGAAACGAAGAAAATGTGCAGAAACTGCTCCAACAAAGTATTTTCTGTCTAAAGAAGTTGCTGCAACATTAGATTGGTCACACGTTAATGGTCGTACAGCAGACCATTTACTACAGCGCATTCTCTACGTCACGACGTTAGTGACTTGACATTAAGTTGAAGCACTGTACAGCGTGTAAGAGCTAAGATTAGAAAAAAAAACACCACATGAAGTTAAATAAATGTTTGATCCAAAAGTAACATTAACTGTACATTGGGATGGAAAATTGCTTGCAGATTACACAGCATGGGAGAATGTTGAAAGATTGCCAGTGATTGTAACATGACTGCAAATAGAGTGATTGCTAGGTGTACCGAAATTGGATTCAGGGACAGCTGACAGTCAAGCTCAAGTTGAAGTTGAATGTCTGAAGGACTGGGAAATTTTTGAAACACAGGTAGCATTAAGTTTTGACACATGAGCAAGTAACACTGGGGAATCCAATGGGGCGTGTGTTTTAATAGAATAGCTGCTTTGAAAATGTGTATTCATCTTGCTTGCCGCCACCATATGATGAATATTTTTCTGGAAAAAGTGTTCACCGCATTGAAGATAAGTAGGCCTGATATATCACTATTAAAACGATCTAAAGAGCAGTGACATTTTATGGAGAATGGATTCTATGACACTGCAGATGGGATGACTGAAGTAGACCGTTTCATAGAGAAAGCATTGCAGTTTGCAAATGACAATCTTCAAATTCGTCACCCACGAGATGATTACAGAGAATTCTTAGAACTGGCTGTCATATTTCTTGGAGGAACACCACCACGTGGGATTCATTTCCATGCTCCAGGAGCTGTACACAGAGCACGTTGGATGGCAAGAATAATTTATTGCTACAAGATGTGGATGTATAAGAAGCAGTTTAAGCTGAAGACTTCTGAAGAACAATGACTGTTTCAGTTCCTCTGTTTTGTTTCAAGTACGTATATGAAACTGTGGTTTCAAGCCCCACATCCATCAAATGCACCATCAAATCACTTACGATTTCAGAAGGATTTCGAAAAATTCAGTTATTGGAAAATCATCATTCCTGGAGATGTCCCCTAAAACATGGAGCAGCAACATAAATACAAACATTCAAAAAAGGTTGAAACCAATTTAAAAGTTTTAATGACACAGCCGAAAGAGGAGTGAAACTGATTCAGAATTTCAATGATTTTTATGCAGAAAAGAAGACCAGAAGCTATTCTTACTTCAGGTGGTAGAAGAACACCGACGATTATATCCGGATGCATAGAAGACCTCAGTGGTTACTGGACTAGCAAAAAGCAGTCAGTTAATATGACGTCCATAAATAGTAAACACTGCTTTGTTGCATTCTATTATTTTATTTGTTTTGAGGTTGTTATTTCATGTTTAACTTTAAACATTTAACATAAACCTTTAAATTACTATTTAGTACCAAATCAATGTTTTCATTGCCTTTGCGCAACCCCGAATTATTTCACGATTGTATTCATTTTTTTTTCTGGCAGAACACAATGCAGGCCTTAAATTTAGAAAAATCGAAAAAAAAAATTTTGGGCCACCCTAATATATCTATAAATAACTAAACATCTAAAACTTTTAAGAGTTTGAATTTAACCTTCTAACGGGACTTTCAAATATTCTCAAATTAAAAGTACTAGAACTGCCCGATATAAAACATTGTTACAAATAAACGTTGTCGACCGCATATTGCAAATCACTGATCAATGATAAAGTTCTTATTTCATTTTTTGTTAATCCTACTTACCATTATCTATTAATTTTCTACGTTAAAACATTATAATGCAGAGAAAAGTCAAATGTTGACATCCATAAAAAGAAAGAAAAAAAATAGCAAGTAAAAAATGAAATTTTTGGCATACACAAGTTATTAATTGATCAATAATCTAAAATCTCAGACAAATAATGCATACATGCATTAAAGTTATTTATAGATTAATAACAACATATGTGTCAATACTTCAACTTAATAGATAAAAATTAGAAAGATTAGATGATATATATATATATATATATATATATATATATATATATATATATATATATATATATATTTATATACATATATATATCGATCTATGTTTAAATTAAACTTTATGAATATTTCTAACACATCATATGGTGTTAATACTTTTAAACTTTAAAATCTACTTAAGAAGATAATAATATTTTTATAAGCATGCACTTTTCTACAATAAAATAGTCAAATTATTGTATTTATATGGCCAACTGACATTAAATTTAAATTGCTTGTATTGTAAATATAATACATTTCCTATTTCTTGATACCATAAAAAACCAAATATTCATATTTAGAGATAAAATGTATGTTCAAAACATGTACTAGAAAAGTGGACTTGCTATGAGCATTTTAATTTGGATTAATTTGTGTGCCTTTATAGTTATTACAACTACCACACTGACGCAACAAGAAGATATTAGGCCTACTATACGTATTATTTAAACTGATGTCACATGACATTAATCTTATACTCAAAATACAATTATTTTGTGTTTGACATTTTTTTTTTTAAAACTGAGAATGTACTTTTGTGGGATGGATGATACTGAACTACATCTCAAATCAAGAATGTACTTTTATAAAACAGTTTTAAATCAGAGCTGCATAATAAACTGCATTAACGCGTTATTAACACACCAAAAAATTGTGATTGAAATTTTCTACGTGACACCTAATTACGTCAATTTGATAAAAATGTTGTGAGTTAAGAGTAGCGCCTAATCGATAAAGTAGTGAATCTTACGCTAATTGATAAGGTCCGTTCACTTATTACTTTTCCTATCCCTCCCTCACCCTGTCACATTTCGCATACATACCTCGACCCTCATGTATGTCGACAAAAGCCAAACTTGTAATATGAAATGAAGATAGTTTTGTTAGCCAGCCCTTTCACAAGTAAGCCCCCTTTTCCCTTTCCGGTCGATGGAAAAAAGAGAAACGTTTCATTCACTAATTAACATTTTATAATGTAGTGTATTGGTAAATGAACAACAAGTGTTTATTGAACACAGTTATAATTAGGTCACAATAACGTAATTTGTATCGCATTTGAAAGTACCGCATCTTGCTGGTCAAGTCTTCAGTTCAGTGGCGAGATATTGCGGAATCTATGAGAAAAAGATGATCTTTGGCACGGACATTGTGACAAAATGTGACAGCTGCATTAGAAATTTTGTCATTTCAGTCTATGCCATGCGCAGCCCACAGTCCTCAGCTGTCAGTTAACAAAGTCTTCACATGTCAGTTGACGAAGGCATTACAGAGTCTGTGATCACAGTGTGCGATGAAGACCAAGTTAACATTTTACGTTCGGGAAATTGCTTTTGAATGATCTTGAGAGACGCCAACTGAGCCTCGACCTATCTTGGCTGAAAGCTGCTACTGGACCCTCGTCATAAAAATATGAGATGTGTGCCTAAGGATAATGAGAAGTTTGGCAACATCTTTATATAATTGTAAAAAAGAATATGCCTTGATTCGCCCCGACAGTTGTTGACAAATACAGTCTGGAGTAACAAATTGTAAATGACGTAGATCCAATAAACTTCTACATAAAGACAAATACCCTGTTTAGGCTACGTTAGCGTAAAAAAAAATATTTAGCATCCCTTGCCACAATTGCCCCATGTAAACTTCTCCTTTCTCTTTCTGGTTGTGCTGTTAACAGACAGAGAGAAACACCTGAACCAAAGAATGTGAATAAACTGGTCTGTTTTAGCAATTGGCTGAATTAATAAGAATGATTCAGTAAAGTTAACTGTTCTATCAATCAAATTTACTATTTTAAGTTGCCATGTTGATTGATTAGACAAAATGTTTCAAATAATAAATAAATTATTTTTCGATCAAAAATGCATTCATTTTCGATACAAAATTTAAAACTATTTTTTAATGATTTAAATATTACAGAAAATTAGAGATAAAAGATAAACTATAAAACCCTACAATATTAAAAATGTTACGATTTTTTTTTAATATAGGCTTAATAATTAATAGCCTCATTCAAGGAAAACATTTACCAGAAACATAAAACAAATATATACCTTTTTTATCAATGGTAACAATTGAAACCTGTACAGCAATCTATTAAATCATCAAAAGTATTTGTGTGTATTCCTTCATTATATTACTTTATGATGGCTTGTTGCTGTATTAAAAAAAAATAGTTATCATAGATGAAATCATTAAATAACTACCATATATCGAGAAAGTCATCGTTTAACTATATTTACAGTTTTATACAAAATCAATCTGCCATATGAACTTTTATTACCTTAAAACAATAATCATTACACATTTTAATAGCTGAATGAGACAAAAGTCTAAACTGAGATCTCGTATCATATACATTAAAAAATGTGTGAAATATTTCTGTGGTTTACCATCTGTTACATCTGAGCCAAAAGTAATTGTTAAAAATGAACTTTAAGTTGTTTTCATCAACGCCCACTATCTGTAGCAAAAAAATGTTTATTAGATCTAATACTGTTATATATGTAACACATTTTATTGACTGTAACAATTATTGCATGTGTATAAAAGTAACAGTTTTGTTCATAGATAATAGAGACAGACAGTAGTGAAAGTCGACATAAGTCGAGCTAACATTAAGTCATCTCTATTCTGGTGTGAAACTATTTTTTATTTATTTATTTATTTATTACAGCAAATAAAGTTGCAAGAATAATTTAACTTATATTTAATTTTAATGTTTATTTTTGTCTTATTTTATAGTTTAAAAAAAAAAATTAGACAGATTTAACTTATTCATTTTGCAAAATCAAAATGACGACAGTACGATTCCTACTGTCAGCTGCGCTTTTGACATTGACACTATTAATGGGTGAGTTTAGTCGTATTGTTTGTTACAAATATATAACCAATAAGATTACTGGATTAAAAAAAATTACATCACAATTGAAGTAAAACTATTGTACCCTTAAAACAAGAAATGCTTTTTCTCCAGAGATCATTTCTAGATTATTTTTTTTTTTTATAAAAGGATGTTTCAAGACCTAATGTCTAAGAAAATTGAAACGAAAGTGCATGCATTTTACAAATAAATACAACTATTAGGAATAACTTTTTGATATTTATTTCCTTAATACGACCGTATAGATATGAATTGTATTTACAGGTCAAGTTCATTGCAAGGCGTTGCCGGTACCAAAAGGTAAGTGTACGAGACGTTTCCTAAATGACAGCTTAAGTAATTACGAATATATTCAACAAAATGTCAATAAAAGTGATTTTTTTATGTTGCGTGGTGTAACATGTTGTCATTGAAATACTGAGTCACTAATACTAGTAATGTAAGAATAATGATTGGTTTTAAAAAAAAAAAAGAACTTAGTGAATATAAATTTTTTTTTTTAAGTGAGACATCAGAATGATGGAAAAAGAGAAATGATTTGTTTGTTTTTCTATGGGAGAGCCATTATAGATAGTATGATTAGATGAGTTCCTTGAGGCCTTGAAATGATTTGATGCTTATCCATATGATTATCTGTATATATTAACTTTCCTTAGAAAATATACATAATTATAACCAAAAGAGTATATTTGGATCTTTCATTATGCTAAATATGGACTAATGCACTGTATGCTGACAATATCTAAAAATTTGAAACCTAGCATTTATTTTTTTAATAGTTTATCGCGTTAAATGCTTGACATTGTTTGATTGATTCAATCGCTAGTGTTTATTTGAGTGTGAATTTGTCAGGCTTGTCCATGGGAATGGGATTTCTGCGGGAAACCCACGAGAAACGTCCCATGTATGGGACGGGATGGTACATCACACATTTGTATTTTCCATGTTCCATGGGACACGGCATGGGAGAGAGAATGCGCGTCATATGCACCTGAGCTAACCAAAGTTTGTTAATTTTAAAGCTTTTAATCCTTATTTTTCATTTAAACATGTATTGCGTAATGTTATTTATCTTGTGGCGGGACACCGGATAGCAGATAATAAGTAAATAAATACACATAACCTTTTATTATATAAGATGATTTGTTTCCATTTTGGTGCGTCACGCCAAAAGATGTGGTATGAATGGCTAGATGGAGCGCAAGCTATTAACATCAATAGTACAGCCTGTTTTTAAGACATATAAATGTGCCATGCGTAGCTGAAGCTATACGTGTAGCGGAGGCACAACCGTTACGCTAGTAATCAGACTGTCAGCAATTGTTGTAGTTGATGATTAGTGTCGTTGGAGATTTCATGTGATTTCATGGGAATCCCATGGGACGGGACAGACATAAATTACCATGGGATGGGATAGGTTGGGATGAGACTGAAAAATATGTCCCTTGGACAAGCCTGAAATTTGCTATGTATTTCATGAACGAATTTATTTTAACCTTGGCTGCTTATATAATTTTGTGGACATGTTTATTTTTTCGTTTGGTACCAGTGGCTCACTTACAAAGAATATCAATGATTTTTTTTTTTAATTTTCTGCATAATTTTAAATAATTACTAGAGTAGTTGATTTATTACACTGGTAAACAGTGAATTCATTGCCAGTGATATTTGAATAATTTTATACAAACTCAACTATGCTGATTTAGAATATGTAAGTGCTTTTGCAAGATTGGCTCTATTTTTTTAAATAATTAAAATTAATTAAATAATGTATGCACCGTATTAGGAATTTGTCCAGAATAGCATGAAGTATAATAGTATACTAACAAATAGTAGTGAAAATGTTAATAGTCATGCAGATTAATTTTTCCAAAATATGTGTAATAGTGTTATAGAAGAAAACATTTTCATTTAAAAAAACTAATTATGTCTAATTTATTAATAATTAATATGTTAATTGTCTATGGTAATGCATTAGCAAACCTCTGTTTCCTCGACTCCCTTCTGTGTGTGTCGTTGGGGCAATAGCGCTGGAGGCTCCAACAGTAGTCAGCCATCAAATGTTGTCCCATCTTCTTTGATATCTCTCTTCCATCACCCTCACATCCTGATGGAATCTCTTGCCTTGTTCCTCACTGAAGTCCCCAAGGTTACCTGGAAATGTGTCTAAATGACTGTGCAGGTAATGTGCCTTGATGCTCATATTTTTTCCAATGTTTCTGAAGTTAGCGAGCATATCTTGCACCAGTTCTTCGTAATTCTCTGCTCTGTTATTACCTAAGAAATTCCTTACAACGGAAACAAAACTGTTCCATGAAGAAGCTTCAAGGTTATCCATGAAAATAGTAAAATTTCGATAGTTGACGAGTTTTCGAATCTGAGAACAGTCAAAAATTCTAGCCTTCAGGTTCTCCATGCTCAATCCGAGGAATGATCATAAAATATACTTGAAGCAATTGTCAGATTTGTCCAAAGCCATAACAAATTGTTTCATTAAACCTAATTTGATATGAAGCGGTAGGAGAATGATCTTATTTTTGTCAACAAGTGGCTTGTTGATGATATTTTCTTTACCTACAATCATGGTTTCCCTTGCAGGCCATGTAAATCTTGTCCAATGATCTTGCCTTGCCCTGCTATCCCTTAGGCACATAAAGCATGTTTATTTTGAGTATCCTGACTGCTGCCCAAGCAAGAAGTTTACCATTTTAGATCAACACAAATTGACCACTGATGATCATAATAAAGGACTTTCTGCAATACTCTTTTGATATTCTCATACTCTTCTTTAAGTGTTGTTGAGTGAGAAATGGGAAGAAATGCATAACGGTTACCATTGTGTAACATAACACATTTCAAGCTTACGATGCCAGTCTTAGGAATGGTAGTATTGTAGTCCCATTTGGAACAGAAGTTCAGGGATATTATTACAGTAAACAAGATCTTCCTATTGGCTGAAATATAAAAGAAGAAACTCTTCTCTTTTCCGATAAAATGTTATTTTAACTTCTGGACGCTAAAAGTCCTAATGCTTGCTTGGACAGATTTAGGTCTCGTATTAGGTAATTGAGTTCTTCTTGGCGGAATGTTGAGGTGTTGGAGAACTTCCTTCATAATCGCTTCCTCATGAAAGCTGTAATAAACCAGTAAACACTGGTATATGAACTTCACTGCTATGTGAAATTGGTCTCATTCCAGATTCAAGATCATGATAATTCCACTTAGATTTATTGTGGCGATTGAAGCCTTTAACATTCACAATACAAAAATAACAATCACCAAAATTATCTTTCGGCTATCGCCATACCATTGATACACCGAGACTTAGACTTTTCTTCTCACCATTAGTGTACTGCCGTAGGCTCTCCACACAATTTTGCAGATTTTTTGGGGAGCCCAAGACTTGTCTTGATCTCCCAGCTTCACATCGAAATAAGCCAAATATGCCTGCTGCACAAAGTCGGATACATTTCTTCTTTGCTTTCCAATCATGTATCCTCCACTGATGTAACAAAATGCATTCGGATTATTTTTGCAGCATCTTCGTATTGAAATCATGATGTCTTTAGAAAGCAGCTATAAAAGAGAAAAAAAAATAAACCAAGTTATATATTGGCATAGTTAAATTAAACAACAGACACCAAACGTATTGCAATTGTTTTACACAAAGGGTACAATCATATTTTCAAGGGTGTCCATTATCTCAGAAACTAAAGCCAATTCAGCAAAATCAGTGGCAGTTTTGAAATCAGCACCCATGAATTGCTATAAATTCAATCAAACATTCTGGGCAATTCGCACATTTTTTGTTCGGCTGTTATTTAAAAAAAGACAACATTGTATAGGCAAAAACTATTTCATTTATTATTTGCACACACCAATTAGTCTTTCTTTCAAAATACTTTTTGTATAATATTATATTTAATATAGCATAAAATTCATGCAGTTAGATATATTTAGATGGAGTAAGTTCCGACCATATGAAAAATATGAACTTCTTCCCTTAATACCTGTTATATTTTGACCAACCAAAGCCCTACGGTAGTCTGGCTTACCTATCCCTACTTCCATCCTTGTCATTATTACTTTTTATTATTTTTTTTTCTTTTTAGATACATATGTAACTTAATAATATTCCCGAAAACTCTTAACGTGTTAATCGCGTTTTAATGGCAATAACACTTTTGCCCTATTATCTATATATATATATATATATATATATATATATATATATATATATATACTGAATTGATATCTGATATCTGAGTGAATTCTCAATATTCATAATTTACAATGTGAAACTTCTACATTTAGATATCTGATATTTCAGCTGTGTTTACTTATAACTAATTGATATCTCAAATATCATCTGTTTTATCAGCAGTGCCTATCATTAATACAGTGTGTATGTGTCATATTTAATAGATATGTAACATTAATAATATATATGCATAGAACTTCCCTAGGTTTTGTTCTGAGTCTCGAAAAACGTAAGCAAATTAATTGTATTTCTCCATATGTATATGAAATTATGATTCATACTCACGTTCCGCTTATAAGTGTAAATAAATTTGTAAACAACTTCGTCAAGCTTTATACAAAAAATGCTACACTTCAGAAGTAGACAAATTAAAATTGTATTTCAATTTACACACACATATATATATATATATATATATATATATATATATATATATATATATATATATATATATATATACAATTAAAATGACAAATAATTATCTATAACAATTTTAACCAAGTAAACTGGATTCGTAATAAGTTTTAACAATTTAGTATCAATCCTATTACCTATATGGGATTTTATTCACAATATAAGCCAAATTCAAAATGCATTTACCTAGTGCAGAGTGTGGTTGAGATCTGAGCAAGTTAGAACTATTCATCCAAACAGCTTATAAAAAAAGTTATATCGGGCCATCGGAACATATAAAGTGTAGAATTTATCTGTCTCAGTAACCTCAGCATATGAACGGATTGTGTGATTAACAGAACGTCCAGCCGCCTAATAGAATCGAAAAATAGTTTTTTTGCACAAAGTTATATATCACTGGTTTACATAAAAAAACTGCAAGCAAAACATTATGAATTTCTGAAAGCTTATTAAAAATGATAAATTTTGATGTACTTATTTCTTTTGTATCACGTCAGGTTTTTGAGAAAACCACAAATTTGTGTTTACAAATTGTATGCTTATCATAAGCAGATGACGTCATCACTTTATGTTTGAACACAAGTTTAATTGAATATTTTATTGCTGTTGTTTATGTGTTTAAGATTATATTTGATTAGCTGATTTTAAATTTTAAAAAAAATTTCACAATGCCAAGACATTGTACGAATTCAGCAGACAGTTTTTGTTATGTTTGTGGACGATTTTGCACAATGGCTGAGAAGAAGAAAATATCAAATTTAACAAAGAAATATTATCATGCATACTTTGGATGTAAACTGGGAGACCAGGACAAAACATGGGCGCCTCATGTTATTTGTAAACTCTGTGAAGTAACTCTTGGCAAGTGGTTTAAAGGTAAAGTGAAAAGTATGCCATTTGGTGTGCCCATGATTTGGCGTGAGCCTTTGAATCATGTGACGGACTGCTATTTTTGCATGACGAATGTTGTAGGATTCAACAAAAAAAGCAGACACATGATTCTATATCCTAATGTACCGTCAGCCTTGAGGCCTGTAGAACATTGCGAAGACATTCCTGTGCCTACACCTCCTACTCAGCTGGATGATTTTGAAAGTGATGACAGCTCAAGTTCTGAAGACAGTAGTGATGTTCTTGATCCTGATTTTAAAGAAGATGTCACACCAAAACTTTTTACTCAGGAAGATCTTGATGATCTAGTTAGAGATCTAAACCTTCCAAAGTCATCAGCTGAACTGCTTGCATCCCGCTTACAAGAACGAAACCTTCTCACTCCTGATACTAGCGTAAGTGTGTACAGATGTCGAGAGACAGAATTTGTACAGTTTTTTTCAAGTAAGCAAGAATTGTTATATTGTAATAATATTGAAGGCCTTGTCACATCTATGGGAATTGCTTACGATGCTAATCAGTGGAGATTGTTTATTGATTCCTCAAAGCGCAGTCTGAAAGCAGTTCTTCTATTTAATGGAAATAAAATATCATCACTTCCAGTGGCACACTCAGTAACATTAAAAGAAACGTATGAAAACATGAAACTGTTGCTCAGTTCGTTGAATTATGACCAGCACAAGTGGTTGATATGTGGAGATTTGAAGGTCATAGCCATCATATTGGGACTCCAAGGAGGGTATTCAAAATTTCCATGTTTTTTGTGCCTCTGTGATAGCAGAGCAGACTCTGAGCATTATACCAAAAAAAGTGTGGCCAGCGAGAGAAGAATTCACTCTAGGAAGCCACAGTGTAAAGTTAAAGCCTTTGGTGGAAGCACATCGAGTTCTCCTTCCACCGCTGCATATAAAATTGGGGTTAATGAAAGCTTTTGTCAAGAATATGAACCATACTGGCTCTGGGTTTCAATACTTGGCAGAAAAATTTCCCCATTTAAGTGAAGCGAAATTGACTGCAGGTATCTTTGTTGGACCGCAGATCAGAGAAGTAATGACTGATGAGGAATTTTCATGTAAATTGGCCACAGTTGAGCTACAAGCCTGGAATGCCTTCAAAGATGTTGTCAACAATTTTTTAGGAAACTTTAAATCCGACAATTACAAAAGTCTTGTTGAGAACATGATAGCCAAATTTCAGGCTTTGGGTTGCCGCATGAGTGTAAAGTTGCACTTTTTGGACTCCCATGTAGACTACTTTCCTGAAAATCTTGGTGCGTACAGTGAAGAGCAGGGTGAAAGATTCCATCAAGACATTTGTGCAATGGAGAGTCGATACCAAGGTCGATGGAACGCGAATATGATGGCCGACTATTGCTGGTCATTAAAACGCCACAATCCTGGCGCTGCTCATAAGCGCAAATCACTTAAAAGACAATTCGTACAGTAGAAGACAATAAATTAAAATAAATCTGCTTTTTTTTATAATTTTGTATATATCAATAGTTTTCTGCATGACCGAAGTACATTTTGTTGTTGGTTTAATTGACTTTTTTCTACATTAATAAATGTCAAACTGCAAAAAATCCTGACGTGATACAAAAATTTGGATTACATATTTGGAATCAGCATAAAAAGTTGCATAAGAAACACTTATTTGCATATCAGCAGTTTTCACAAAATGAAAATTTGTAAACCAGTGTATTTTAAGAACATTAAGCTGCTATTCAGTTACTTCTAAATGTAAAGATATCCGCTCTATTTTAAACACAAACGAATACATTCCGCAACTGAATGATAACAGTACGATAACTATAGTATAGCTGATTACTTTACAAACATATCGGCTTATATAAACTACACACCGAATAGACAAAATATAAAGAAAAACAGTATTGCAAGGGAAATACCCATTGATGCCAAAAAAACGTTGTAAATATATGAAAATATCATTTTCAGCCACCTACTAGACTGAGATATGAAATTGACTTTTTTTTTAATTGCTATAAAATGATCAATATATGTCCAATAGTTGGTACTAGTTTATCCAAATATGAAATATAATCGTATCATCCCAATGTGCAGATCATGTTAACAGTTTCAGGATACAATGGAGCACCTGATATCCAACTTGGCCTGAATTAGCTATATATATATAGTCATTATAAAACCACTGGCAAATAAAGAATGATCTAACGTCACAGAGAGATGGAACAAAAATGAAACTCTTACAACTGTCGAGAAAGACTAAGTTTCAATTTTGTTCTACATTCTGATTTATATTATACTAATCGAAGAATCAATGTGTATAAAATATAAGAACGTACCACACATTTCGTATAGCAGTTTATTTTAACAGAAATACGTCAACCAGACACGTAGAAACACCAGTCAAATCCAATATGTCTGAACTGAACTATGTTGTTTCACATATGAACCAGTGCACATTTTGAAAACATAAAATATTTTTTTTTTGTAAATATCTTCATCTTTTTGCGTATAACAGTAACGTAGCGTTTGTTCTTAACCATAGAAAACATCTTTATTTCAATTCACATATTCCTATCAGGACACCAAAGGTAGATCAAACATGTATTGTTTATTCCTTATGCCCTTATAAAGTAAACTGTTGATACGTGTAGGCCTATATCAGTACTTATCCACAAACCGACACGGTAATGTTTATCTCGGTTGTCTTTATTTTTTATTTCCTAGAATAAAAAATAAGGCAACATTTTACCAGTGCTTCTTATAATTCTTAACGCTAGCATACCATTGATTACATTACATTACAAGTAATAATGACAAATTTTACGTCAAATATAGTTATCTGTATAGGAAAGAAGCATTTATAACTTTATTTGTGGTATGGTTTTACGTTTTCTGAAAATGTCTATATTTGATTTTTATGTATCCATAGATATTATGTTCTCTCATACTACAATCAGATGATTGTTTAATAAAACGTGCATGTTCAGAATTATGTTAATGTCATTTACTTGTTACATTGTATCAGTCAATGTGTCTTAAATGTATGTCTAGTACTACAAATAATCTGGAAAATGTAAATTGTAAGTTTTTTTTTTAAGTAAAGCAATTTAACTATAAAATGTTCCTAGAGTTATTTTTTTTTGTTTTTTATTGTTTTTTTTTTTTTTTTACAAATATCACTGGTTTTCACAATTTTTTTTTAATAAGCGCATTTTTTTAACGAAATTTTTTAGATTCAATTATAGAAACATGTATGTGTATTTTTTTTCAGAGGTATCTTATTCAATTCCTAATTGCAACGGTAAGAACATGTTATATTTTAAGGAATCGAAAATATTTTAAGAGGAATCCATCAAAATTACATTTAATTTTCATAATGTTATTAGGGCTACGTTTAATATATGTATATATATATATATATATATATATATATATATATATATATATATATAGAGAGAGAGAGAGAGAGAGAGAGAGAGAGAGAGAGAGAGATGAGAGTCAGATGTATTACTGAAGTAAAAAAGTGAGGTCAGTTCATTGTCAAGGTTTAATTATTTCAACAGTTCCCGCGGAGTTTAGAATAATCTTGTAATTTAAAACAATATCAGAACCAATTTATATTTAAATTAAAATATTTATATAAATTAGTATTATATGACAAATATGATATAGTTTGTTTGTCCAATTTTAAATTTCCTTGAGGTCCAAAATGTACCTCTATACCTTGATATAGATAGACATATAAATGCCTATTGTTGTAAAATGATAGACGTTTAAATAACTAAGTTATCAAGTGTCCGACAACAATTATTTATGTAATCAATTATTTATTTTTCTTTAACTTTTAAGGCGTAATTGAAGCGAACATAGCACCTAAAGGTAACTAAACTAAATTTTTTTCTAATAGACGTTTACACACTCTTAACTAATAACTGTTGAATTTCTTTATTTTTTTAAGTGTTAAATGAATAATATCAAGCAAATTGATCTCTAAAGTGAAAATTACTTAATAAATATTTTTTTTTTTGTTTTTTTTTTTTTTTTAGTTTCTTTTATATAACTTCATCCTGTTCTGTTTTTATCTCATATTTCTAATGAAAATATTTTTAACAGATTTACAAAATAGTAGATAAACAAAGTGCTGAAAGTCCTTTTAGCATAATGATTTTCTATGTATTTACCCTAAAGTTCTATTCATCCAAATTTCAAAAGAAAATAAGTTTATTGGATAACAAATAATATAGAAAAATTATGAAATTAGATTCACTTTTTTACATTTCACATATTAATATTTCATTGGAATGAAAATATTTATAACATGTTCTTGTATATATTTATTTACCTCAGTTTCATCAGATGTGAAAGGGACATTAAACGGTAAATAGTGCATTATCTATTTTACCTATCAGTTATATGTTTAAATAATTTAGTAGCCGATGATTAAAAATTTAAATTCTTAAGGGTTATTTTTTGTTTGCATTTTCAGACACATCAGGAGACAAAAAAATTTCTAACGGTAAATTGTTTTACTATATGCTATAAAATGTACAATCGTATGAAATAATTATATACAGATAACTTTAATTAATATGCATATCAACTTGAAGTCTTAAAAAGAGATACAAATATCATAAAAATGATACAGAACATACAGGTGTATCAGTCATGGGCAAAACGTCTTTAAGTTTTTTTGTTGTTTTTTTTCAAGTCTATTTTAGAAACAATCAAATATTAGAAATATGGTAGAAATATTTAACTTTTTTTAAAGATTAAAGATTTCTCATTAGATTATTTAATTTCAAACATAATTTTAAATTTGATATAATGCAAAATGATGTACCGTAGTTTTAAGACACTATAACAAGAAGTAATATGCTACTTCTACTTCTGGCGATGTATACTAGTTAACTTTTTAGCATCTACCGTTAGACTACTAAAATTTAAAAAAAAGTTCCCAAAGCCTTATTCCGCCGATTTCAACAAGTGGTATGCCACTGGAAAGTTGTGAAGGGGTACGAATGTGACATCTATATTTTTCGTTTAAAACAACCAAGAGTTTGTTGAACGTCGAATTAAAAAAAAAAAGTAAGCACATTCCACTATGAGAATTCTATGAATTAAGACATTTATTTGGATATTCTTTCGCATATTTTTAGGCACAGTCGCAAAAAAGTTTTAGAACCACTAATAGACCAATGGTGCTGATTAAAAGTTTAGAATTCGTCAATTTTTTATAGCCATTTTATGTTAATGGATTGTGTGGTAGCACAACGTCCAGCCAATTTTATTTCTACAATTATTTTTTTTTATACTCAGAAGTAAAAGCACGGTTTCTGGTAAAGTCTTACAGAATTCTTATTAGATCGGTTATCTCAAAACATGTCAGAAAGAATATAGCGTTTTTAATAGTTAGTGTTTTCTACCAGTATCCCGTATGTGGCGTATAGTCGTGCGGTAAAGCGCTTGACTCGACTTATGTTGTGGACCAAATGAAATTTTGGGTTTGGCTAAAATCCTCGCTATGTCTCACATGGTGTCTCCATGGCCATTGCACTCTCGGATAAGGTGGGGATGAAAGATGGGCATAAAAAAAAGTCACATTCATGGTTTATTGGATCTAAGAGATTTCATCTCAATCTTAATGCGACTTTAAACACACAAGTATACCCAGTTCCATGGCAACCACAAAAAATCAACATAAGATTATAGCTTTTGTTTTTAGATTTCAAAAGTTCATATAATTTCGAACAATATCATATATAATTACCTCTTGATCTAAAGTAGGGGTTTTTCCGCCTAGATATATTAACGAATATTTTTTTTAAGTCTATTTTATTTTCATATTTTTTTTTCCGAATTTGGAAAAATATGTTTATTAATATTCCCAAGCAGATTTACAAAGCGGTAAAAAGCCAGAAAGTGCAGAAAAATCACAAGGTGTTATTTGTAACATATTTTGGAACACCTTACATACGTTTTTTTTAAATAATATTACGCTTTAATGCAATAAACATCAACTTCTTTTGAGCACTGTCATTTACAGTCAATCTTTTGGACCCATGGTTAAAAAAAATATAAATTAATGTCAATAAACAAAAAGCACTAAATGAGAACACATTTTATCAAAGATTACTCGAAAGCGAGGCAGACTCAAACACTGACTGAAAACGTATTAGGCCCAGAACTGGGTTATGTAAAGCCGGTAAAGCTCTTATCCGAAATGTAAAGGTTATTTATATGAACTCGTCTTTAATGAGGAACTCAATTCATGTTCCATGGTTCATATAGTTTATTAACAACACAATAAAATATAAACAGTAGAATAATCAAATATAAACTGAATTATCACAATGACTGATAACACTGGTAAACAGTGATTTCATTGCCAGTGATATTTGAATCATTTTATACAAAGTCAACTATGCTGATTTAGAATATGTAAGTACTTTTGCTAGATTGGCTCTATTTTACGAGATAATTAAAATTAATTAAATAATGTATGCACCGTGTTTGAAAATTGTCAAGAATTGCATGAAGTAAAATAGTATACTAACAAATACTAGTGAAAATGTTAATAGCCATGCAGAATTTTGTTTAAAAAGATATGTAATAGTGCTAAAGAAGAAAACATTTTCATTTGAAAAACTAATTATGTCTAATTAATTAATTAATATGTTAATTGTCTATGGTAATGCATTAGCAAATCGCTGTTTGCTCGACTTCCTTTTGTGTGTGTCGTTGGGTCAATTGCGCTGGAGGCTCCAACAATAGTCAGCCATCATATTATGTCCCATCTTCCTTGATATCTCTCCTCCATCACCCTCATATCCTGATGGAACCTCTCGCCTTGTTCCTCACTGAAGTCCCCAAGGTTACCTGGAAATTTGTCTAAATGACTGTGCAGGTAATGTACCTTGATGCTTATATTTGCTCCAATGTTTATGAAGTTAGCTAGCATATCTTGTACCAGTTTTCCGTAATTCTCTGCTTTGTTATTACCTAAGAAATTCCTGACAGCTGAAACAAAACTGTTCCATGAAGAAGCTTCAATTGATCCGTGAAATCTGTAAAATTTTGATCGTTGATGAGTTTTCGAATCTGAGGACCGTCAAAAATCCCAAAGCCTTAAAAAAATGGTGTCATTAAACCTAATTTGATATGAAGCGGTGGGAGAATGATCTTATTTTGTCAACCAGTGGCTTGTTGATGATATTTTCTTTACCTACAGTCATGGTTTCCCTTGCAGGCCATGTCACTCTTGTCCAATGATCTTGCCAAAGGCACACGAAGCACGGGTATTTTGTGTATCCTGGCTGCTACCCAAGCAAGAAGTTTACCATTTTTAGATCAACACAAATTGACCACTGATGCTCAGAATAACAGACTTTCTGCAATACTGTTTTGATATTCTTATACTCTTCTTTTAGTGTTGTTGAGTGAGCAATAGAAAGAGATGCGTAACGGTTACCATTGAGTATTAGAACACATTTCAAGCTTCTGATGGAATTGTCTATAAAAAGACGCCAGGGGGACGGATGGTCGTGCGGTAACGCGCTCGACTGTCGACCTGAAGGTACCTGGTTCGATCTCCGGTGAGGACCAAGGAAATTTTTCAGGTCTTGGCTCAAGTTCCCGATATATCTCCCGTGGTGCCTCCATGGCCATTGCACTATCGGCTATGGTGGGGATGAAAGAAGGGCACCATAAAACCGTCCCATTAGTGGTTTATAGGATCTAAGGGATTTCATCTCATCCTTACAGGGACTTTACAGATAAAAAGACGCCAGTCTTCGGAATGGTAGTCTTGAAGTCCCATTTGGAGCAGAAATCCAAGGATTTCATTACACTAAAAAAGATCTTCCTCTTGGCTGCAATATGGAAGAAGAAACTCTTCTCTTTTCCGATAAGAAATTTAAAAAATTCTTGTTTGAGAAAATTTCTTTCATTGAGCCTGGACGCTAAAAGCTCAGATGTTTGCTTGATCATATTTAGGTATCGTATCAGGCCATTGAGTTCTTCTTGACTAAATGGTTGAGGTGTTGAAGAACTTCCTTCATAATCGCTTCCACCTGCCAAAAACTCCAGATCTTGCCCCTCGTCAGAGTCTGATGGTGAAAGCTCTAATAATCCACTAAACACTGGTATAGGAACTTTACTGCTATATGGATTTGGTATCCTTGCAGATTCAAGATCAGGATAATCTCACTTAGATTTCTTGTGGCGATTGAAGCCTTTAACATTCACAATACAAAAATAGCAATCACCAAAATTGTCTTTCGGCTCTCGCCATACCATTGGTACACCGAAACTTAGACATTTCTTCTCATCATTTGTCCACTGCCGTAGGCTCTCCACACAGTTTTTGCAGACCTTATGGGGAGCCCAAGACTTGTCTTGGTCTCCCAGCTTCTCACCGAAATAAGCCAAATATGCCTGCTGCACAAATTCGATTATATTTCTTTGCTTTTCAATCATGTATTCTCCACAGATGTAACAGAATACGTTCGGATTATGTTTGCAGCATCTTCGTGATGAACTCATGATTTCTGTAGAAAGCAGCTATAAAAGAGAAAAAAACTAAACAAAGTTATAACTTGGTATAGTTAAATTAAACAACAGACTCCAAACTTATTGCATTTGTTTTACACAAAGGGTATAATCATATTTTCAAGGATGTCCAATATCTTAAAAACTAGAGCCAATTCAGCAAAATCAGTGGCAGTTTTGAAATCAGCACCCATGAATTGCTATAAATTCATTCAAACATTCTTGGCAACTCGCAATTTTTTTTTTGTGTTGGGCTGTGTAACCTTATAACTCAATGAATAAATACTTATTAACTTTCCAATAAACTCAACTAATTAAATAAACTCATATACTCTGATACACCGAATATGCTGATTCGCTAATTGGCTGATGATCATCTAACTGAACACTTTAACTGAACAAAACTGAAATCAACCGAAATGAACTCAACTCTCTTTCTCTTACTTGAACTGAACTCCCGTACCTTCCAAACATCCTCTTTATATAATTCGCTTGCATCCTACTCGAAAATTCTACGTCCCTCTCTATTCCCTTCGTAAACAATCCTATTTACAATAAACATCATATGTATACTGTCGAATTAACTAGAGTCTTGATACCGAGATCTTAGGTTGACCTGTGTGCGTAGTACACACAACTATACCATGACACCAAATATTTCTTATGATTCACTTGCTTGGCGTTTTGTACATCGAAAATCTCGTATGTTGGTGCACATTGATGTACTATCTACCATTGTATTGTCATAGTTTTAATTCATATCTCACTCATGTTTGTTTAATAAAATATTTAAAGATAAAATATTAGCTAATTAGGTATTAAAAAGTAAAATAAAACGTTTAGTGTTAAATATTAAGATTTTAAAAAATATTGATAAAAATTATTCAAATAAATTAAAGAAACAATATTTAAACATATACGATCATTATACATTATAAAGCCAAATATTTTTTATTGTAAATTTAGCAGCCTTACCTAGGACTGAAAAACAAGAAAGCATTGCAGAACCAGAGAGTCCTATAGGCAATACACTTTTTTCATATTTTATATAATGAACATTTCCTTGCTCGTCAGATGCTAGACGGAGTTTATATTGTATTAACAATCATGTGTTTTATTGCTGTTTATTTCTTTATTTTTTTTTAAAGCACGTTCAGCTAGTATTGAAAAATCTAGAAGTTCTGAAGAACCAGAAAGCCAAAAAGGTAGGATAAGATTAAAGAAAAAAAACTAATACATAATTTATTGAATATATATGTATATGTGTATACATTATTAATGTTTTATTGGTTCTTATTTCCATTTTAAAGGATTACCTAATCTAGGAGGTGCTGAAAATCCAGAAAGTGCAGAAGGTATGTCATGTAACGTGTTTACAAAAAAAATATAAATATTAGTATTATAATGTTAAAACAATTTAAACCTTGTAGGCTTCATCATTTGCATTTTCAAAGTGAGAGAATGTTGTTGTTTATTTTTGTTTTTTACTTTAGCAGGTACACCTAGTGCTGAAAAACCAGAAAGTGCAGAAGAAAAAGAAAGATCACAAGGTAGAATATTTAAAAATTAGTTTCTTACTTGTATACGCATAAAAAATGTATGATTAGCTCAATTTTAAATGTAAATAACGACATTAAAATGAAAAATATTTAAAACTTAAATCCTTTTTGGACTGTGAAAAATTAATGTAAATTTTTTTAGAAGGCTCACCTAATTCTCCAAATGTAGGCGATGCTGAAAATCTAGAAAGACCAGCAGGTTTGTATTTTTTGTCACTTTTTAATTAATTCAAAAAAATTAAAGAAACTATATTTAATCTAATATGATCATTACAGCTTATAAAACATTTTAATTTGTATTGTAAAATTAATGTATTATGGTCAAGGTACATACAAAATATTAATGTAGTATTCTAACATTTATTTTTTAACAGGCTTACCTAGAGTTAAAAAACAAGAAAGCATTGAAGAACCAGAAATTCCAAACAGTAAGAAAGGTTTTCATGATTTATATAATGAAAATTTCCTTGCTAGTGAGATGATATTTTGAGTTTATATTGTATTAATAATATTTTTTATTATTGTTGTATATTTTATATTTATTTATTTTTTTTAATTTTGTTTTTAAAAGCTTCTGCTAGTATTGAAAAACCAAGAAACTCTGAGGAAACAGAAAGCGACCAAGGTAGTATGCAACTAAAAAAAAATATCCAATCCTTTAATTAATGAAAATATATGCATATTTGTATACATATTTATTGTTTCCTCTTTCCGTTTAAAAGGATTGCCTAATCTAGGAGGTGCTGAAAATCCAGAAAGTGCAGAAGTTATATCATGTAACAACTCTACAGAAATAAATTCTAAATTTTGTAATATACAGTTTAAACAATATAAGCCTTACGAGCTTTATCACTAACATATTTTTTTTTTTTTTACTTTAGCAGGTTCACCTAGTAATGAAAAACCAGAAAGTGCAGAAGAACAAGGACAGTCACAAGGTAGAATATTTATAAATTATTTTCTTACTTTTAAATTCATTAAAAGTAATGCATGATTAGCTCAGTTTTAAAAGTAAATATTGACATTAAAAGGAAGAAATAAAAAAAAACCGGTATCTCTCTTTTTAGACGGTAAAAATTCATTGTACATTTTAATAGAAAGCTCACCTAATGATTGAAATATAGGTGATGCTGAATATTTGGAAAGAACATCATGTTTTAATTTTTAGTTACTTTTTAAAAACATAAAAAAAAATAATTTAAATAAATTAAAGAAACTATATTTAACTTAATATTATCGTGTTTTTGATTACTTTGCCAATTGTTAGGCTGTTATTTTGCTTTCTACAGAAAATACGATTTTTCTATCAACATTCTTTCTTTGTCAGTGAGAAATCATTAAATGGTTATGATGTCTCATTTTTCATAATGGAAAGATTTCAATGAACTTATTGCGTTCTGCACAACAATAATCATTCAACCACTTTGGGTCATTGGGTCATACTTAAACAAAAATCTATGAAATATATAAGTGACATGTGACACTGCAATGTGCATTATAATTTCCACCTGTTGATCTTTCGGTTTAGCCTTCGCCGTTGAGTCTAACATATATATTTCTATGTCTCTATCACTTTGGGAAATGTTTTTCTGAGTTGCCTTCCACTTCGTCTTCGTGGTTTAAAACATTCAACCATTTTTTTTTTTGTGTTTATCTAAATTAATAATATTTGTGTCTTACAACCTATAATTATTACAACATTTTAACTGATGCCACCATGTTAAGACAAATGAAGACTCACACCATTTAAGATCAAATTTATTATTTTAAATAATTACATCTGGATAAACACATAAAAACCAGCTTTGACCATATTGGCTTCTCGACTATACACAATTGCGAACTACGTCACAAAACCATCAAAAAACTTCTTCCAACATTAAAAAAAATACGCAATGAAATAATGCTGTGAACATCTCAATTTTAAATGTAAATATTTTAGTTACATTTAAAACAAAACATGAGTAAAATATTAATTTTGTGATATTAAAAAAATGAATTATATGTTTGTATTTATTTTAGAAGGCATATTTCTAATGGTCCAAATGTAAAAGAAAAATATTAGTAATGTGAAGTTAACATATTTAATTGTTTCTTAAGAAGTGTATTTTAAATAATATTGTTCCTTTTTCTGTCATGTGTTAATTTATTAGTCAAACAAACAGATGAAAAACCAGAAAGCGCCAAGAAACCAAAAAATCCAAAAGGTAAAATGAGTTATTTTTTTTCTTTAGAAAATAATAAACATTCCCATGTTACTATTAAAATATCAAGAAGATTTTATTTATAGATAAATTGTACCATCTGGAAATCAATTTAACTACTGTTTTTTTTTAATTGTATTGATTAGGTTAATTAAATAGTGATTTATGTCACCTTCCAAATGTGCAGGAATGACCTACATTTTATAAGTCAAGAATTACTTTTTACCCGTCAACGGTAACAAATGAAACCAAACCAAATAACAAACCAAACAATCCAACCGAACTAAAGAAGTAGACCAACCCTATCAACCAAAGCAAACTAACTAACCAAACCAATCCAAATTAAACACCATTAGTTAAGGATATGGGTGCTAATGTATTTCACCCGTTACATTTTGCCCTTAATTCTATCAAAGTTAAATTCAAAACAAAGCATTAAAAAAAGTTTTTATAAAAATGCACTAAAAAGTAAAATATAACTAATTTATTATGCAATTTTGCAGCACATAGTCACGATACAGCACCCGCTCGAAAGTTCAATTCGGATTTATTACTAGAAAGATTAAAAAATGTACCATCGGGAAATGACGTCAAAGTGGATTTTTATTTATAGAGACGGCGTTCCCATTCTGCAAAAAAATGTGCCATCGGGAAATAACGTCATAAATTATTTATAGCGACGGCTCCCCACACTCCGCTCGCACGCCGGACGACAAGATAGCTACTTTATTAGTAAGAAAGTTTAAGTATAAATGCGTCTATGTCTGCTTCGTTCGCCTCTGCTTCGATATGCTCTGCTCATCTCTGCTCTCTTCTTATCTCTTCGTCTCTGTTGATTTTGGCTCTTATTGCCGTAAGCATCAATGTCCTACTTAAGTCGGCAAAAAGGTTGTTGCTACTGTTCATTGCTGCTAGTTGGACATCTGTCAAGCAGATTGGACATTCAAAGTATTTAGAAAAATACGTAGAAATATATAGCGTGGTTAAAAAAAAATCACAGAAGCTCAAATCTTTATGAGGCTCGCCTCGGTTAACCTTTCAGGTGGCTCATCTCGTGTTCCCGTTTCTTCAGGTGGCTCATCTCAGTTCACAAACTCTTCAGGTGGCTCTTTTCGAGTCAACAACTTCTTAAATGGCTTTTCTCAAGTCACAATTGTCTCAAGTGGCCCTTCTCACTGAACCATTTTTTGTTTGCTTTTCTCGAGGCACTTATTTATCATTTGGCTCTCTTCGGATTACTAATTCTTTAGGTCTCTCCTTTTGGCTCAAAAATACTTTAGATGGCTCTTCTCGGGGCTCCAACTATTTTGGTGGCTCTGCTTGGGTCACTAACGTCTCAAATGGCTCTTTTTGGAACGCAATGTCTCAAATGGCTCTTATCGTGACAAACAAGCTTCAGGTGGCTTTATCTCGGGTAAAATCATTCTTCAGGTCTCTTTTACTTTTTGTGTAATTCTTTTAATTCAATCCTGAGTTGTTCTTTCGTGTTATTTTTAACTTTTTTTTCTTTTCATTCCTAGCTTATTGCATTCATGAGTTTTTCATTCATTTCATCTCGGTCTTCTTTTATTTCATTACAGAGTTGCTATTTCATTTCGTTCCTGTCTTATTTAATTTTATTCATGAGTTGATCTTTCATTTCACTCCTGTCTTCTTTTATTTAACTCCTTAGCTGTTAAAATCCGTTAAATATCGGTAACATTCAGGATCTTTTCCTTCTATACTCCAGCGTCTTATGTTCTAGAAAATAGTTAAATTTTGCTACCAGCTGTCGTCAAATCAATTTCTACAAGTTCTTTCTTTAGTTTCCTGGTAAAAAGTACTCCAGCTTCCTGCCTCCTATTGTAAGACTTTCCAACCTCGGACACCAGTCCTTCTCTTATTCAATCTCTTTAGGTAGGCACTCAAGAAAAGATGAGTTCGTTATTTATAAAATGCAATGTTCATTATCAGTCTACACATAGTATAATGTACATGTTGAAATAGCTCATGCGAAAACAAAGTCTATTGTGCGTACAACAGACCCAGTTGAACAAGATTACGTGTTGTATCGACGTGTCAATAACGAACTTGCTGCACAGCGATTACCTCTAAACTGTCATTGCACTCATCCGCGCTCCATTTCTTCCTGGTACTCATCTTACTGTGAGTCTTCCTTGCGTGTCACAGCCCGGTCTGTTACTGATCGTTACTCTCCTTCTAATGAAGGAGCACGGCTCCATTTTTTAGGTAGATTACTCACGCTGGTGTCGTCAGAATTTTCCCCGCAAAAAACCAGGGGTAGATGTCATTGTGTGGCTGTGGAAATGCAGGTGGGGAATGAAATATTTTTATAACTTGTCAGAACTCGGGGGTAAATAATAAACAATCAATGTGTAGGCAATGTTGTAAATTCGTGATTGAATCATATCGGAGACAGGTGTGCAAGAGGAGTTAAAACAATATATTTTAGAATTATTCAAAGTGTTTACAATTTCTTAATCATGTTAAAATTAATAGGTTCACCTATTGCTGAAAAACCAGAAAGTGCAGAAAAACAAAAAAGTTCACAAGGTATAATATCTATAAATTAGTTTCATATTTGTATAATATTTTTAAATTTATGAGTAGCTAAGTTTTAAATTAAAATATTGACATTAAAATGTTTTTTTTAAAACAGTTTTAGCTAGTATTGAAAAACCAAGCAGCTCTGAAGAAACTGAAAGCCAACAAGGTAGAATGAGATTAAACAAATGATCTGTCAGGCTATGTTTTGTTTATTTATGTTGTTTGTATAATTTCTGTGGAGATTCTCTTCTTCTTCTCTTCTTCGGAGGCGTTTACAGCGTGTATATATTGTTCACTTCACATATATCCAATTAAGGTAGCCGAGTCAATAAATGATTCATTTTACTTTATTTCAACACAAAACAAAGATACATCAAGAATACGATAATTCAAATATCCTATCAACAACTTTATAACTATTGTCCTCTTCTCGATCCAAACTAAACTTCTCAATCGTCCTCTCTGTCCACTACTCCCTAACTGTCTCTCCACTTCTCTCCGTCTGACCCCCTGTCTCTAACTCCGTGTCTCTAACCTGCTCATTGCCTCTGTCTGGTCTGCATCTCACTCTAACTGTCTCCCTAAAAACTCACATCCCATTATATGTAGTTATGATTTATCACGTGTCTTAAAAGCCCCAGAACATTTGATTGGCCCCCAAACACCCTTTCTAGCTCATCTACATATTAATGACTCTTATTCCAGCCTAGGGATTGGTGCAGCCAAATACCTATACTAAAGTTATCATCCCTTTGTTTCCCGTAATTGCATCTATCGTCACTTATTTCTAAAGGTCGTCGACCTGTGCTGACAGACTAATTCTCCCTAAACAAAAATACAACGCTGGAGTTCTAGTTATCAAAACATATGACTGTCTCCTGGACCCATGAACATTCAATGTTGACTTAATAACTGAACATTGATTCTTAACTTATCTGAATATACCTAAAGCTATTGTTACATGATCCAATACATAAATTAATATATATATATATATATATATATATATATATATATATATGCATATTTTGTATAAACAATTAATGTTTCTTTTTTCCGTTTTAAAGGATTACCTAATCTAGGAGGTGCTGAAAATCCAGAAAGTGCAGAAGGTAGGTCATGTAACAACTTTACAGAAATAAATTCTAAATTTTGTAATATACAGTTTAAACAATATAAGCCTTCTGAGCTTTATCACTAACATATTTCTAAATGAAAGATTTTTTGTTTCTTTTACTTTAGCAGGTTCACCTAGTGCTGAAAAACCAGAAAGTGCAGAAGAACAAGGCAGTTCACAAGGTAGAATATATATACATTAGTTTCGTACTTGTATACGTTTTAAAAATGTATGTTTAGGTAAGTTTAAAATGTAAAAAATCGAAATTAAAATGAAAAAAGAATAAAACCTAATTTGTTTTGGACGGTAATAATTTAATGTACTCTTTTTTAGAAGACTCACCTAATGCTCCAAATGTAGGCGATGCGGAAAATCTAGAAAGACCAGCAGGTTTGTATTTTTTGTCACATTTTAAAAATATTTTTGAAATAAAAAATATTTTTTCATTCAAAAAAATTAATGAAACTATATTTAATCTAATTTGACCATTACAGCTTATAAAACAATTTAATGGCGATTGTAGAATGAATATATGATAGTCAAGTTACTTAAAAAGATATTAATGTAGTATCCCAAAATATATTTATTTATTAGGATTACCTATTGTTGAAAAACAAGAAAGCATTGAAGAACCAGAAATTCCAAACAGTAAGAAAGGTTTTCATGAATTATATAATGAATATTTCCTTGCTAGTGAGATGATATTTTGAGTTAATATTGTATTAAAAATCTTTTTATTATTGTTGTTTATTTTATTTTTTTTATTTGTTTATTTTTTAAAACAGTTTCAGCTAGTATTGAAAAACCAAGAAGCTCTGAGGAAACTGAAAGCAAACAAGGTAGATTGAGATTCAACAAATGATCCAATACATTAATTAATTAATATATATATGCATATTTACTTTTTATACACAATTAATGTTTCTTCTTTCTGTTTTAAAGGATTACCTAATCTAGGAGGTGCTGAAAATCCAGAAAGTGCAGAAGGTAGGTCATGTAACAACTTTACAGAAATAAATTCTAAATTTTGTAATATACATTTTAAACAATATAAGCCTTCTGAGCTTTATCACTAACATATTTCTAAATGAAAGAATTTTTGTTTCTTTTACTTTAGCAGGTTCACCTAGTGCTGAAAAACCAGAAAGTGTAGAAGAACAAGGCAGTTCACAAGGTAGAATATATATACATTAGTTTCTTACTTGTATACGTTTTAAAAATGTATGTTTAGGTAAGTTTAAAATGTAAAAAATCGAAATTAAAATGAAAAAAGAATAAAACCTAATTTGTTTTGGACGGTAATAATTTAATGTACTCTTTTTTAGAAGACTCACCTAATGCTCCAAATGTAGGCGATGCGGAAAATCTAGAAAGACCAGCAGGTTTGTATTTTTTAACGCATTTTAAAAATATTTTTGAAATAAAAAATAATTTTTCATTCAAAAAAATTAATGAAACTATATTTAATCTAATTTGACCATTATAGCTTATAAAACAATTTAATGGCGATTGTAGAATGAATATATGATAGTCAAGTTACTTAAAAGATATTAATGTAGTATCCCAAAATATATTTATTTATTAGGATTACCTATTGTTGAAAAACAAGAAAGCATTGAAGAACCAGAAATTCCAAACAGTAAGAAAGGTTTTCATGAATTATATAATGAATATTTCCTTGCTAGTGAGATGATATTTTGAGTTAATATTGTATTAAAAATCTTTTTATTATTGTTGTTTATTTTATTTTTTTTATTTGTTTATTTTTTAAAACAGTTTCAGCTAGTATTGAAAAACCAAGAAGCTCTGAGGAAACTGAAAGCAAACAAGGTAGATTGAGATTCAACAAATGATCCAATACATTAATTAATTAATATATATATGCATATTTACTTTTTATACACAATTAATGTTTCTTCTTTCTGTTTTAAAGGATTACCTAATCTAGGAGGTGCTGAAAATCCAGAAAGTGCAGAAGGTAGGTCATGTAACAACTTTACAGAAATAAATTCTAAATTTTGTAATATACATTTTAAACAATATAAGCCTTCTGAGCTTTATCACTAACATATTTCTAAATGAAAGAATTTTTGTTTCTTTTACTTTAGCAGGTTCACCTAGTGCTGAAAAACCAGAAAGTGCAGAAGAACAAGGCAGTTCACAAGGTAGAATATATATACATTAGTTTCTTACTTGTATACGTTTTAAAATGTATGTTTAGATAAGTTTAAAATGTAAAAATCGAAAATAAAATGAAATAAGAATAAAACCTAATTTGTTTTGACGTTAATAATATAATGTACTCTTTTTTAGAAGACTCACCTAATGCTCCAAATGTAGGCGATGCGGAAAATCTAGAAAGACCAGCAGGTTTGTATTTTTTGACACTTTTCAAAAATATTTTTGAAATAAAAAGTAATTTTTCATTCAAAAAAATTAATGAAACTATATTTAATCTAATTTGACCATTATAGCTTATAAAACAATTAAATGGCGATTGTAGAATGAGTGTATGATAGTCAAGTTACTTAAAAAGATATTAATTTAGTATCCCAAAATATATTTATTTATTAGGATTACCTATTGTTGAAAAACAAGAAAGCATTGAAGAACCAGAAATTCCAAACAGTAAGAAAGGTTTTCATGAATTATATAATGAATATTTCCTTGCTAGTGAGATGATATTTTGAGTTAATATTGTATTAATAATCTTTTTATTATTGTTGTTTATTTTATTTTTTTTTATTTGTTTTTTTTTAAAACAGTTTCAGCTAGTATTGAAAAAACAAGAAGCTCTGAGGAAACTGAAAGCAAACAAGGTAGAATGAGATTCAACAAATGATCCAATACATAAATTAATTAATATATAAAAATATGCATATTTATTTTTTATGCACAATTAATGTTTCTTCTTTCCGTTTTAAAGGATTACCTAATCTAGGAGATGCTGAAAATCCAGAAAGTGTAGAAGGTAGGTCATGTAACAACTTTACAGAAATAAATTCTAAATTTTGTAATATACATTTTAAACAATATAAGCCTTCTGAGCTTTATCACTAACATATTTCTAAATGAAAGAATTTTTGTTTCTTTTACTTTAGCAGGTTCACCTAGTGCTGAAAAACCAGAAAGTGCAGAAGAACAAGGCAGTTCACAAGGTAGAATATATATACATTAGTTTCTTACTTGTATACGTTTTAAAAATGTATGTTTAGGTAAGTTTAAAATGTAAAAATCGAAATTAAAATGAAAAAAGAATAAAACCTAATTTGTTTTGGACGGTAATAATTTAATGTACTCTTTTTTAGAAGACTCACCTAATGCTCCAAATGTAGGCGATGCGGAAAATCTAGAAAGACCAGCAGGTTTGTATTTTTTGACACTTTTTAAAAATATTTTTGAAATAAAAATTAATTTTTCATTCAAAAAAATTAATGAAACTATATTTAATCTAATTTGACCATTATAGCTTATAAAACAATTTAATGGCGATTGTAGAATGAGTGTATGATAGTCAAGTTACTTAAAAAGATATTAATGTAGTATCCCAAAATATATTTATTTATTAGGATTACCTATTGTTGAAAAACAAGAAAGCATTGAAGAACCAGAAATTCCAAACAGTAAGAAAGGTTTTCATGAATTATATAATGAATATTTCCTTGCTAGTGAGATGATATTTTGAGGTAATATTGTATTAATAATGTTTTTATTATTGTTGTTTATTTTATTTTTTTTTATTTGTTTATTTTTTAAAACAGTTTCAGCTAGTATTGAAAAAACAAGAAGCTCTGAGGAAACTGAAAGCAAACAAGGTAGAATGAGATTCAACAAATGATCCAATACATACATTAATTAATTTATAAAAATATGCATATTTATTTTTATGCACAATTAATGTTTCTTCTTTCCGTTTTAAAGGATTACCTAATCTAGGAGGTGCTGAAAATCCAGAAAGTGTAGAAGGTAGGTCATGTAACAACTTTACAGAAAAAAATTCTAAATTTTGTAATATACATTTTAAACAATATAAGCCTTCTGAGCTTTATCACTAACATATTTCTAAATGAAAGTATTTTTGTTTCTTTTACTTTAGCAGGTTCACCTAGTGCTGAAAAACCAGAAAGTGCAGAAGAACAAGGCAGTTCAAAAGGTAGAATATATATACATTAGTTTCTTACTTGTATACGTTTTAAAATGTATGTTTAGATAAGTTTAAAATGTAAAAATCGAAAATAAAATGAAATAAGAATAAAACCTAATTTGTTTTGACGTTAATAATATAATGTACTCTTTTTTAGAAGACTCACCTAATGCTCCAAATGTAGGCGATGCGGAAAATCTAGAAAGACCAGCAGGTTTGTATTTTTTGACACTTTTCAAAAATATTTTTGAAATAAAAAGTAATTTTTCATTCAAAAAAATTAATGAAACTATATTTAATCTAATTTGACCATTATAGCTTATAAAACAATTAAATGGCGATTGTAGAATGAGTGTATGATAGTCAAGTTACTTAAAAAGATATTAATTTAGTATCCCAAAATATATTTATTTATTAGGATTACCTATTGTTGAAAAACAAGAAAGCATTGAAGAACCAGAAATTCCAAACAGTAAGAAAGGTTTTCATGAATTATATAATGAATATTTCCTTGCTAGTGAGATGATATTTTGAGTTAATATTGTATTAATAATCTTTTTATTATTGTTGTTTATTTTATTTTTTTTTATTTTTTTTTTTTTTAAAACAGTTTCAGCTAGTATTGAAAAAACAAGAAGCTCTGAGGAAACTGAAAGCAAACAAGGTAGAATGAGATTCAACAAATGATCCAATACATAAATTAATTAATATATAAAAATATGCATATTTATTTTTTATGCACAATTAATGTTTCTTCTTTCCGTTTTAAAGGATTACCTAATCTAGGAGATGCTGAAAATCCAGAAAGTGTAGAAGGTAGGTCATGTAACAACTTTACAGAAATAAATTCTAAATTTTGTAATATACATTTTAAACAATATAAGCCTTCTGAGCTTTATCACTAACATATTTCTAAATGAAAGAATTTTTGTTTCTTTTACTTTAGCAGGTTCACCTAGTGCTGAAAAACCAGAAAGTGCAGAAGAACAAGGCAGTTCACAAGGTAGAATATATATACATTAGTTTCTTACTTGTATACGTTTTAAAAATGTATGTTTAGGTAAGTTTAAAATGTAAAAATCGAAATTAAAATGAAAAAAGAATAAAACCTAATTTGTTTTGGACGGTAATAATTTAATGTACTCTTTTTTAGAAGACTCACCTAATGCTCCAAATGTAGGCGATGCGGAAAATCTAGAAAGACCAGCAGGTTTGTATTTTTTGACACTTTTTAAAAATATTTTTGAAATAAAAATTAATTTTTCATTCAAAAAAATTAATGAAACTATATTTAATCTAATTTGACCATTATAGCTTATAAAACAATTTAATGGCGATTGTAGAATGAGTGTATGATAGTCAAGTTACTTAAAAAGATATTAATGTAGTATCCCAAAATATATTTATTTATTAGGATTACCTATTGTTGAAAAACAAGAAAGCATTGAAGAACCAGAAATTCCAAACAGTAAGAAAGGTTTTCATGAATTATATAATGAATATTTCCTTGCTAGTGAGATGATATTTTGAGGTAATATTGTATTAATAATGTTTTTATTATTGTTGTTTATTTTATTTTTTTTTATTTGTTTATTTTTTAAAACAGTTTCAGCTAGTATTGAAAAAACAAGAAGCTCTGAGGAAACTGAAAGCAAACAAGGTAGAATGAGATTCAACAAATGATCCAATACATACATTAATTAATTTATAAAAATATGCATATTTATTTTTTATGCACAATTAATGTTTCTTCTTTCCGTTTTAAAGGATTACCTAATCTAGGAGGTGCTGAAAATCCAGAAAGTGTAGAAGGTAGGTCATGTAACAACTTTACAGAAAAAAATTCTAAATTTTGTAATATACATTTTAAACAATATAAGCCTTCTGAGCTTTATCACTAACATATTTCTAAATGAAAGTATTTTTGTTTCTTTTACTTTAGCAGGTTCACCTAGTGCTGAAAAACCAGAAAGTGCAGAAGAACAAGGCAGTTCAAAAGGTAGAATATATATACATTAGTTTCTTACTTGTATACGTTTTAAAATGTATGTTTAGATAAGTTTAAAATGTAAAAATCGAAAATAAAATGAAATAAGAATAAAACCTAATTTGTTTTGACGTTAATAATATAATGTACTCTTTTTTAGAAGACTCACCTAATGCTCCAAATGTAGGCGATGCGGAAAATCTAGAAAGACCAGCAGGTTTGTATTTTTTGACACTTTTCAAAAATATTTTTGAAATAAAAAGTAATTTTTCATTCAAAAAAATTAATGAAACTATATTTAATCTAATTTGACCATTATAGCTTATAAAACAATTAAATGGCGATTGTAGAATGAGTGTATGATAGTCAAGTTACTTAAAAAGATATTAATTTAGTATCCCAAAATATATTTATTTATTAGGATTACCTATTGTTGAAAAACAAGAAAGCATTGAAGAACGAGAAATTCCAAACAGTAAGAAAGGTTTTCATGAATTATATAATGAATATTTCCTTGCTAGTGAGATGATATTTTGAGTTAATATTGTATTAATAATCTTTTTATTATTGTTGTTTATTTTATTTTTTTTTATTTGTTTATTTTTTAAAACAGTTTCAGCTAGTATTGAAAAAACAAGAAGCTCTGAGGAAACTGAAAGCAAACAAGGTAGAATTAGATTCAACAAATGATCCAATACATACATTAATTAATATATAAAAATATGCATATTTATTTTTTATGCACAATTAATGTTTCTTCTTTCCGTTTTAAAGGATTACCTAATCTAGGAGGTGCTGAAATTCCAGAAAGTGTAGAAGGTAGGTCATGTAACAACTTTACAGAAATAAATTCTAAATTTTGTAATATACATTTTAAACAATATAAGCCTTCTGAGCTTTATCACTAACATATTTCTAAATGAAAGATTTTTTGTTTCTTTTACTTTAGCAGGTTCACCTATTGCTGAAAAACCAGAAAGTGCAGAAGAACAAGGCAGTTCACAAGGTAGAATATATATACATTAGTTTCTTACTTGTATACGTTTTAAAAATGTATGTTTAGGTAAGTTTAAAATGTAAAAATCGAAATTAAAATGAAAAAAGAATAAAACCTAATTTGTTTTGGACGGTAATAATTTAATGTACTCTTTTTTAGAAGACTCACCTAATGCTCCAAATGTAGGCGATGCGGAAAATCTAGAAAGACCAGCAGGTTTGTATTTTTTGACACTTTTTAAAAATATTTTTGAAATAAAAATTAATTTTTCATTCAAAAAAATTAATGAAACTATATTTAATCTAATTTGACCATTATAGCTTATAAAACAATTTAATGGCGATTGTAGAATGAGTGTATGATAGTCAAGTTACTTAAAAAGATATTAATGTAGTATCCCAAAATATATTTATTTATTAGGATTACCTATTGTTGAAAAACAAGAAAGCATTGAAGAACCAGAAATTCCAAACAGTAAGAAAGGTTTTCATGAATTATATAATGAATATTTCCTTGCTAGTGAGATGATATTTTGAGGTAATATTGTATTAATAATGTTTTTATTATTGTTGTTTATTTTATTTTTTTTTATTTGTTTATTTTTTAAAACAGTTTCAGCTAGTATTGAAAAAACAAGAAGCTCTGAGGAAACTGAAAGCAAACAAGGTAGAATGAGATTCAACAAATGATCCAATACATACATTAATTAATTTATAAAAATATGCATATTTATTTTTTATGCACAATTAATGTTTCTTCTTTCCGTTTTAAAGGATTACCTAATCTAGGAGGTGCTGAAAATCCAGAAAGTGTAGAAGGTAGGTCATGTAACAACTTTACAGAAAAAAATTCTAAATTTTGTAATATACATTTTAAACAATATAAGCCTTCTGAGCTTTATCACTAACATATTTCTAAATGAAAGTATTTTTGTTTCTTTTACTTTAGCAGGTTCACCTAGTGCTGAAAAACCAGAAAGTGCAGAAGAACAAGGCAGTTCAAAAGGTAGAATATATATACATTAGTTTCTTACTTGTATACGTTTTAAAATGTATGTTTAGATAAGTTTAAAATGTAAAAATCGAAAATAAAATGAAATAAGAATAAAACCTAATTTGTTTTGACGTTAATAATATAATGTACTCTTTTTTAGAAGACTCACCTAATGCTCCAAATGTAGGCGATGCGGAAAATCTAGAAAGACCAGCAGGTTTGTATTTTTTGACACTTTTCAAAAATATTTTTGAAATAAAAAGTAATTTTTCATTCAAAAAAATTAATGAAACTATATTTAATCTAATTTGACCATTATAGCTTATAAAACAATTAAATGGCGATTGTAGAATGAGTGTATGATAGTCAAGTTACTTAAAAAGATATTAATTTAGTATCCCAAAATATATTTATTTATTAGGATTACCTATTGTTGAAAAACAAGAAAGCATTGAAGAACCAGAAATTCCAAACAGTAAGAAAGGTTTTCATGAATTATATAATGAATATTTCCTTGCTAGTGAGATGATATTTTGAGTTAATATTGTATTAATAATCTTTTTTTTATTGTTTTTTATTTTATTTTTTTTTATTTTTTTTTTTTTTTAAAACAGTTTCAGCTAGTATTGAAAAAACAAGAAGCTCTGAGGAAACTGAAAGCAAACAAGGTAGAATGAGATTCAACAAATGATCCAATACATAAATTAATTAATATATAAAAATATGCATATTTATTTTTTATGCACAATTAATGTTTCTTCTTTCCGTTTTAAAGGATTACCTAATCTAGGAGATGCTGAAAATCCAGAAAGTGTAGAAGGTAGGTCATGTAACAACTTTACAGAAATAAATTCTAAATTTTGTAATATACATTTTAAACAATATAAGCCTTCTGAGCTTTATCACTAACATATTTCTAAATGAAAGAATTTTTGTTTCTTTTACTTTAGCAGGTTCACCTAGTGCTGAAAAACCAGAAAGTGCAGAAGAACAAGGCAGTTCACAAGGTAGAATATATATACATTAGTTTCTTACTTGTATACGTTTTAAAAATGTATGTTTAGGTAAGTTTAAAATGTAAAAATCGAAATTAAAATGAAAAAAGAATAAAACCTAATTTGTTTTGGACGGTAATAATTTAATGTACTCTTTTTTAGAAGACTCACCTAATGCTCCAAATGTAGGCGATGCGGAAAATCTAGAAAGACCAGCAGGTTTGTATTTTTTGACACTTTTTAAAAATATTTTTGAAATAAAAATTAATTTTTCATTCAAAAAATTAATGAAACTATATTTAATCTAATTTGACCATTATAGCTTATAAAACAATTTAATGGCGATTGTAGAATGAGTGTATGATAGTCAAGTTACTTAAAAAGATATTAATGTAGTATCCCAAAATATATTTATTTATTAGGATTACCTATTGTTGAAAAACAAGAAAGCATTGAAGAACCAGAAATTCCAAACAGTAAGAAAGGTTTTCATGAATTATATAATGAATATTTCCTTGCTAGTGAGATGATATTTTGAGGTAATATTGTATTAATAATGTTTTTATTATTGTTGTTTATTTTATTTTTTTTTATTTGTTTATTTTTTAAAACAGTTTCAGCTAGTATTGAAAAAACAAGAAGCTCTGAGGAAACTGAAAGCAAACAAGGTAGAATGAGATTCAACAAATGATCCAATACATACATTAATTAATTTATAAAAATATGCATATTTATTTTTTATGCACAATTAATGTTTCTTCTTTCCGTTTTAAAGGATTACCTAATCTAGGAGGTGCTGAAAATCCAGAAAGTGTAGAAGGTAGGTCATGTAACAACTTTACAGAAAAAAATTCTAAATTTTGTAATATACATTTTAAACAATATAAGCCTTCTGAGCTTTATCACTAACATATTTCTAAATGAAAGTATTTTTGTTTCTTTTACTTTAGCAGGTTCACCTAGTGCTGAAAAACCAGAAAGTGCAGAAGAACAAGGCAGTTCAAAAGGTAGAATATATATACATTAGTTTCTTACTTGTATACGTTTTAAAATGTATGTTTAGATAAGTTTAAAATGTAAAAATCGAAAATAAAATGAAATAAGAATAAAACCTAATTTGTTTTGACGTTAATAATATAATGTACTCTTTTTTAGAAGACTCACCTAATGCTCCAAATGTAGGCGATGCGGAAAATCTAGAAAGACCAGCAGGTTTGTATTTTTTGACACTTTTCAAAAATATTTTTGAAATAAAAAGTAATTTTTCATTCAAAAAATTAATGAAACTATATTTAATCTAATTTGACCATTATAGCTTATAAAACAATTAAATGGCGATTGTAGAATGAGTGTATGATAGTCAAGTTACTTAAAAAGATATTAATTTAGTATCCCAAAATATATTTATTTATTAGGATTACCTATTGTTGAAAAACAAGAAAGCATTGAAGAACGAGAAATTCCAAACAGTAAGAAAGGTTTTCATGAATTATATAATGAATATTTCCTTGCTAGTGAGATGATATTTTGAGTTAATATTGTATTAATAATCTTTTTATTATTGTTGTTTATTTTATTTTTTTTTATTTGTTTATTTTTTAAAACAGTTTCAGCTAGTATTGAAAAAACAAGAAGCTCTGAGGAAACTGAAAGCAAACAAGGTAGAATGAGATTCAACAAATGATCCAATACATACATTAATTAATATATAAAAATATGCATATTTATTTTTTATGCACAATTAATGTTTCTTCTTTCCGTTTTAAAGGATTACCTAATCTAGGAGGTGCTGAAATTCCAGAAAGTGTAGAAGGTAGGTCATGTAACAACTTTACAGAAATAAATTCTAAATTTTGTAATATACATTTTAAACAATATAAGCCTTCTGAGCTTTATCACTAACATATTTCTAAATGAAAGATTTTTTGTTTCTTTTACTTTAGCAGGTTCACCTATTGCTGAAAAACCAGAAAGTGCAGAAGAACAAGGCAGTTCACAAGGTAGAATATATATACATTAGTTTCTTACTTGTATACGTTTTAAAAATGTATGTTTAGGTAAGTTTAAAATGTAAAAATCGAAAATAAAATGAAATAAGAATAAAACCTAATTTGTTTTGACGTTAATAATATAATGTACTCTTTTTTAGAAGACTCACCTAATGCTTCAAATGTAGGCGATGCGGAAAATCTAGAAAGACCAGCAGGTTTGTATTTTTTGACACTTTTCAAAAATATTTTTGAAATAAAAAGTAATTTTTCATTCAAAAAAATTAATGAAACTATATTTAATCTAATTTGACCATTATAGCTTATAAAACAATTAAATGGCGATTGTAGAATGAGTGTATGATAGTCAAGTTACTTAAAAAGATATTAATTTAGTATCCCAAAATATATTTATTTATTAGGATTACCTATTGTTGAAAAACAAGAAAGCATTGAAGAACCAGAAATTCCAAACAGTAAGAAAGGTTTTCATGAATTATATAATGAATATTTCCTTGCTAGTGAGATGATATTTTGAGGTAATATTGTATTAATAATCTTTTTATTATTGTTGTTTATTTTATTTTTTTTTATTTGTTTTTTTTTTACAACAGTTTCAGCTAGTATTGAAAAAACAAGAAGCTCTGAGGAAACTGAAAGCAAACAAGGTAGAATGAGATTCAACAAATGATCCAATACATACATTAATTAATATAAAAAAATATGCATATTTATTTTTTATGCACAATTAATGTTTCTTCTTTCCGTTTTAAAGGATTACCTAATCTAGGAGGTGCTGAAAATCCAGAAAGTGTAGAAGGTAGGTCATGTAACAACTTTACAGAAATAAATTCTAAATTTTGTAATATACATTTTAAACAATATAAGCCTTCTGAGCTTTATCACTAACATATTTCTAAATGAAAGAATTTTTGTTTCTTTTACTTTAGCAGGTTCACCTATTGCTGAAAAACCAGAAAAAGCAGAAGAACAAGGCAGTTCACAAGGTAGAATATATATACATTAGTTTCTTACTTGTATACGTTTTAAAAATGTATGTTTAGGTAAGTTTAAAATGTAAAAATCGAAATTAAAATGAAAAAAGAATAAAACCTAATTTGTTTTGGACGGTAATAATTTAATGTACTCTTTTTAAGAAGACTCACCTAATGCTCCAAATGTAGGCGATGCGGAAAATCTAGAAAGACCAGCAGGTTTGTATTTTTTGACACTTTTTAAAAATATTTTTGAAATAAAAATTAATTTTTCATTCAAAAAAATTAATGAAACTTTATTTAATCTAATTTGACCATTATAGCTTATAAAACAATTTAATGGCGATTGTAGAATGAGTGTATGATAGTCAAGTTACTTAAAAAGATATTAATGTAGTATCCCAAAATATATTTATTTATTAGGATTACCTATTGTTGAAAAACAAGAAAGCATTGAAGAACCAGAAATTCCAAACAGTAAGAAAGGTTTTCATGAATTATATAATGAATATTTCCTTGCTAGTGAGATGATATTTTGAGGTAATATTGTTTTAATAATCTTTTTATTATTGTTGTTTATTTTATTTTTTTTTATTTGTTTATTTTTTAAAACAGTTTCAGCTAGTATTGAAAAAACAAGAAGCTCTGAGGAAACTGAAAGCAAACAAGGTAGAATGAGATTCAACAAATGATCCAATACATACATTTATTAATATATAAAAATATGCATATTTATTTTTTATGCACAATTAATGTTTCTTCTTTCCGTTTTAAAGGATTACCTAATCTAGGAGGTGCTGAAAATCCAGAAAGTGTAGAAGGTAGGTCATGTAACAACTTTACAGAAATAAATTCTAAATTTTGTAATATACATTTTAAACAATATAAGCCTTCTGAGCTTTATCACTAACATATTTCTAAATGAAAGATTTTTTGTTTCTTTTACTTTAGCAGGTTCACCTAGTGCTGAAAAACCAGAAAGTGCAGAAGAACAAGGCAGTTCACAAGGTAGAATATATATACATTAGTTTCTTACTTGTATACGTTTTAAAAATGTATGTTTAGGTAAGTTTAAAATGTAAAAATCGAAAATAAAATGAAATAAGAATAAAACCTAATTTGTTTTGACGTTAATAATATAATGTACTCTTTTTTAGAAGACTCACCTAATGCTCCAAATGTAGGCGATGCGGAAAATCTAGAAAGACCAGCAGGTTTGTATTTTTTGACACTTTTAAAAAATATTTTTGAAATAAAAAGTAATTTTTCATTCAAAAAAATTAATGAAACTATATTTAATCTAATTTGACCATTATAGCTTATAAAACAATTTAATGGCGATTGTAGAATGAGTGTATGATAGTCAAGTTACTTAAAAAGATATTAATTTAGTATCCCAAAATATATTTATTTATTAGGATTACCTATTGTTGAAAAACAAGAAAGCATTGAAGAACCAGAAATTCCAAACAGTAAGAAAGGTTTTCATGAATTATATAATGAATATTTCCTTGCTAGTGAGATGGTATTTTGAGGTAATATTGTATTAATAATCTTTTTATTATTGTTGTTTATTTTATTTTTTTTTATTTGTTTTTTTTTTACAACAGTTTCATCTAGTATTGAAAAAACAAGAAGCTCTGAGGAAACTGAAAGCAAACAAGGTAGAATGAGATTCAACAAATGATCCAATACATAAATTAATTAATATATAAAAATATGCATATTTATTTTTTATGCACAATTAATGTTTCTTCTTTCCGTTTTAAAGGATTACCTAATCTAGGAGGTGCTGAAAATCCAGAAAGTGTAGAAGGTAGGTCATGTAACAACTTTACAGAAATAAATTCTAAATTTTGTAATATACATTTTAAACAATATAAGCCTTCTGAGCTTTATCACTAACATATTTCTAAATGAAAGAATTTTTGTTTCTTTTACTTTAGCAGGTTCACCTAGTGCTGAAAAACCAGAAAAAGCAGAAGAACAAGGCAGTTCACAAGGTAGAATATATATACATTAGTTTCTTACTTGTATACGTTTTAAAAATGTATGTTTAGGTAAGTTTAAAATGTAAAAGTCGAAATTAAAATGAAAAAAGAATAAAACCTAATTTGTTTTGGACGGTAATAATTTAATGTACTCTTTTTAAGAAGACTCACCTAATGCTCCAAATGTAGGCGATGCGGAAAATCTAGAAAGACCAGCAGGTTTGTATTTTTTGACACTTTTTAAAAATATTTTTGAAATAAAAATTAATTTTTCATTCAAAAAAATTAATGAAACTATATTTAATCTAATTTGACCATTATAGCTTATAAAACAATTTAATGGCGATTGTAGAATGAGTGTATGATAGTCAAGTTACTTAAAAAGATATTAATGTAGTATTCCAAAATATATTTATTTATTAGGATTACCTATTGTTGAAAAACAAGAAAGCATTGAAGAACCAGAAATTCCAAACAGTAAGAAAGGTTTTCATGAATTATATAATGAATATTTCCTTGCTAGTGAGATGATATTTTGAGGTAATATTGTATTAATAATCTTTTTATTATTGTTGTTTATTTTATTTTTTTTTATTTGTTTATTTTTTAAAACAGTTTCAGTTAGTATTGAAAAAACAAGAAGCTCTGAGGAAACTGAAAGCAAACAAGGTAGAATGAGATTCAACAAATGATCCAATACATACATTAATTAATATAAAAAAATATGCATATTTATTTTTTATGCACAATTAATGTTTCTTCTTTCCGTTTTAAAGGATTACCTAATCTAGGAGGTGCTGAAAATCCAGAAAGTGTAGAAGGTAGGTCATGTAACAACTTTACAGAAATAAATTCTAAATTTTGTAATATACATTTTAAACAATATAAGCCTTCTGAGCTTTATCACTAACATATTTCTAAATGAAAGATTTTTTGTTTCTTTTACTTTAGCAGGTTCACCTAGTGCTGAAAAACCAGAAAGTGCAGAAGAACAAGGCAGTTCACAAGGTAGAATATATATACATTAGTTTCTTACTTGTATACGTTTTAAAAATGTATGTTTAGGTAAGTTTAAAATGTAAAAATCGAAAATAAAATGAAATAAGAATAAAACCTAATTTGTTTTGACGTTAATAATATAATGTACTCTTTTTTAGAAGACTCACCTAATGCTCCAAATGTAGGCGATGCGGAAAATCTAGAAAGACCAGCAGGTTTGTATTTTTTGACACTTTTAAAAAATATTTTTGAAATAAAAAGTAATTTTTCATTCAAAAAAATTAATGAAACTATATTTAATCTAATTTGACCATTATAGCTTATAAAACAATTTAATGGCGATTGTAGAATGAGTGTATGATAGTCAAGTTACTTAAAAAGATATTAACGTAGTATCCCAAAATATATTTATTTATTAGGATTACCTATTGTTGAAAAACAAGAAAGCATTGAAGAACCAGAAATTCCAAACAGTAAGAAAGGTTTTCATGAATTATATAATGAATATTTCCTTGCTAGTGAGATGATATTTTGAGGTAATATTGTATTAATAATCTTTTTATTATTGTTGTTTATTTTATTTTTTTTTATTTGTTTATTTTTTAAAACAGTTTCAGCTAGTATTGAAAACACAAGAAGCTCTGAGGAAACTGAAAGCAAACAAGGTAGAATGAGATTCAACAAATGATCCAATACATAAATTAATTAATATATAAAAATATGCATATTTATTTTTTATGCACAATTAATGTTTCTTCTTTCCGTTTTAAAGGATTACCTAATCTAGGAGGTGCTGAAAATCCAGAAAGTGTAGAAGGTAGGTCATGTAACAACTTTACAGAAATAAATTCTAAATTTTGTAATATACACTTTAAACAATATAAGCCTTCTGAGCTTTATCACTAACATATTTCTAAATGAAAGATTTTTTGTTTCTTTTGCTTTAGCAGGTTCACCTAGTGCTGAAAAACCAGAAAGTGCAGAAGAACAAGGCAGTTCACAAGGTAGAATATATATACATTAGTTTCTTACTTGTATACGTTTTAAAAATGTATGTTTAGGTAAGTTTAAAATGTAAAAGTCGAAATTAAAATGAAAAAAGAATAAAACCTAATTTGTTTTGGACGGTAATAATTTAATGTACTCTTTTTAAGAAGACTCACCTAATGCTCCAAATGTAGGCGATGCGGAAAATCTAGAAAGACCAGCAGGTTTGTATTTTTTGACACTTTTTAAAAATATTTTTGAAATAAAAATTAATTTTTCATTCAAAAAAATTAATGAAACTATATTTAATCTAATTTGACCATTATAGCTTATAAAACAATTTAATGGCGATTGTAGAATGAGTGTATGATAGTCAAGTTACTTAAAAAGATATTAATGTAGTATCCCAAAATATATTTATTTATTAGGATTACCTATTGTTGAAAAACAAGAAAGCATTGAAGAACCAGAAATTCCAAACAGTAAGAAAGGTTTTCATGAATTATATAATGAATATTTCCTTGCTAGTGAGATGATATTTTGAGGTAATATTGTATTAATAATCTTTTTATTATTGTTGTTTATTTTATTTTTTTTTATTTGTTTATTTTTTAAAACAGTTTCAGTTAGTATTGAAAAAACAAGAAGCTCTGAGGAAACTGAAAGCAAACAAGGTAGAATGAGATTCAACAAATGATCCAATACATACATTAATTAATATAAAAAAATATGCATATTTATTTTTTATGCACAATTAATGTTTCTTCTTTCCGTTTTAAAGGATTACCTAATCTAGGAGGTGCTGAAAATCCAGAAAGTGTAGAAGGTAGGTCATGTAACAACTTTACAGAAATAAATTCTAAATTTTGTAATATACATTTTAAACAATATAAGCCTTCTGAGCTTTATCACTAACATATTTCTAAATGAAAGAATTTTTGTTTCTTTTACTTTAGCAGGTTCACCTAGTGCTGAAAAACCAGAAAAAGCAGAAGAACAAGGCAGTTCACAAGGTAGAATATATATACATTAGTTTCTTACTTGTATACGTTTTAAAAATGTATGTTTAGGTAAGTTTAAAATGTAAAAATCGAAATTAAAATGAAAAAAGAATAAAACCTAATTTGTTTTGGACGGTAATAATTTAATGTACTCTTTTTAAGAAGACTCACCTAATGCTCCAAATGTAGGCGATGCGAAAAATCTAGAAAGACCAGCAGGTTTGTATTTTTTGACACTTTTTAAAATTATTTTTGAAATAAAAATTAATTTTTCATTCAAAAAAATTAATGAAACTATATTTAATCTAATTTGACCATTATAGCTTATAAAACAATTTAATGGCGATTGTAGAATGAGTGTATGATAGTCAAGTTACTTAAAAAGATATTAATATAGTATCCCAAAATATATTTATTTATTAGGATTACCTATTGTTGAAAAACAAGAAAGCATTGAAGAACCAGAAATTCCAAACAGTAAGAAAGGTTTTCATGAATTATATAATGAATATTTCCTTGCTAGTGAGATGATATTTTGAGGTAATATTGTATTAATAATCTTTTTATTATTGTTGTTTATTTTATTTTTTTTTATTTGTTTATTTTTTAAAACAGTTTCAGCTAGTATTGAAAAAACAAGAAGCTCTGAGGAAACTGAAAGCAAACAAGGTAGAATGAGATTCAACAAATGATCCAATACATACATTAATTAATATATAAAAATATGCATATTTATTTTTTATGCACAATTAAAGTTTCTTCTTTCCGTTTTAAAGGATTACCTAATCTAGGAGGTGCTGAAAATCCAGAAAGTGTAGAAGGTAGGTCATGTAACAACTTTACAGAAATAAATTCTAAATTTTGTAATATACATTTTAAACAATATAAGCCTTCTGAGCTTTATCACTAACATATTTCTAAATGAAAGATTTTTTGTTTCTTTTACTTTAGCAGGTTCACCTAGTGCTGAAAAACCAGAAAGTGCAGAAGAACAAGGCAGTTCACAAGGTAGAATATATATACATTAGTTTCTTACTTGTATACGTTTTAAAAATGTATGTTTAGGTAAGTTTAAAATGTAAAAATCGAAAATAAAATGAAATAAGAATAAAACCTAATTTGTTTTGACGTTAATAATATAATGTACTCTTTTTTAGAAGACTCACCTAATGCTCCAAATGTAGGCGATGCGGAAAATCTAGAAAGACCAGCAGGTTTGTATTTTTTGACACTTTTAAAAAATATTTTTGAAATAAAAAGTAATTTTTCATTCAAAAAAATTAATGAAACTATATTTAATCTAATTTGACCATTATAGCTTATAAAACAATTTAATGGCGATTGTAGAATGAGTGTATGATAGTCAAGTTACTTAAAAAGATATTAATGTAGTATCCCAAAATATATTTATTTATTAGGATTACCTATTGTTGAAAAACAAGAAAGCATTGAAGAAATGAAATAAGAATAAAACCTAATTTCTTTTGACGTTAATAATATAATGTACTCTTTTTTAGAAGACTCACCTAATGCTCCAAATGTAGGCGATGCGGAAAATCTAGAAAGACCAGCAGGTTTGTATTTTTTGACACTTTTTAAAAATATTTTGAAATAAAAAGTAATTTTTCATTCAAAAAAATTAATGAAACTATATTTAATCTAATTTGACCATTATAGCTTATAAAACAATTTAATGGCGATTGTAGAATGAGTGTATGATAGTCAAGTTACTTAAAAAGATATTAATGTAGTATCCCAAAATATATTTATTTATTAGGATTACCTATTGTTGAAAAACAAGAAAGCATTGAAGAACCAGAAATTCCAAACAGTAAGAAAGGTTTTCATGAATTATATAATGAATATTTCCTTGCTAGTGAGATGATATTTTGAGGTAATATTGTATTAATAATCTTTTTATTATTGTTGTTTATTTTATTTTTTTTTATTTGTTTATTTTTTAAAACAGTTTCAGCTAGTATTGAAAACACAAGAAGCTCTGAGGAAACTGAAAGCAAACAAGGTAGAATGAGATTCAACAAATGATCCAATACATAAATTAATTAATATATAAAAATATGCATATTTATTTTTTATGCACAATTAATGTTTCTTCTTTCCGTTTTAAAGGATTACCTAATCTAGGAGGTGCTGAAAATCCAGAAAGTGTAGAAGGTAGGTCATGTAACATTTTTACAGAAATAAATTCTAAATTTTGTAATATACATTTTAAACAATATAAGCCTTCTGAGCTTTATCACTAACATATTTCTAAATGAAAGATTTTTTGTTTCTTTTACTTTAGCAGGTTCACCTAGTGCTGAAAAACCAGAAAGTGCAGAAGAACAAGGCAGTTCACAAGGTAGAATATATATACATTAGTTTCTTACTTGTATACGTTTTAAAAATGTATGTTTAGGTAAGTTTAAAATGTAAAAATCGAAAATAAAATGAAATAAGAATAAAACCTAATTTGTTTTGACGTTAATAATATAATGTACTCTTTTTTAGAAGACTCACCTAATGCTCCAAATGTAGGCGATGCGGAAAATCTAGAAAGACCAGCAGGTTTGTATTTTTTGACACTTTTGAAAAATATTTTTGAAATAAAAAGTAATTTTTCATTCAAAAAAATTAATGAAACTATATTTAATCTAATTTGACCATTATAGCTTATAAAACAATTTAATGGCGATTGTAGAATGAGTGTATGATAGTCAAGTTACTTAAAAAGATATTAATTTAGTATCCCAAAATATATTTATTTATTAGGATTACCTATTGTTGAAAAACAAGAAAGCATTGAAGAACCAGAAATTCCAAACAGTAAGAAAGGTTTTCATGAATTATATAATGAATATTTCCTTGCTAGTGAGATGATATTTTGAGTTAATATTGTATTAATAATCTTTTTATTATTGTTGTTTATTTTATTTTTTTTTATTTGTTTTTTTTTTAAAACAGTTTCAGCTAGTATTGAAAAAACAAGAAGCTCTGAGGAAACTGAAAGCAAACAAGGTAGAATGAGATTCAACAAATGATCCAATACATAAATTAATTAATATATAAAAATATGCATATTTATTTTTTATGCACAATTAATGTTTCTTCTTTCCGTTTTAAAGGATTACCTAATCTAGGAGATGCTGAAAATCCAGAAAGTGTAGAAGGTAGGTCATGTAACAACTTTACAGAAATAAATTCTAAATTTTGTAATATACATTTTAAACAATATAAGCCTTCTGAGCTTTATCACTAACATATTTCTAAATGAAAGAATTTTTGTTTCTTTTACTTTAGCAGGTTCACCTAGTGCTGAAAAACCAGAAAGTGCAGAAGAACAAGGCAGTTCACAAGGTAGAATATATATACATTAGTTTCTTACTTGTATACGTTTTAAAAATGTATGTTTAGGTAAGTTTAAAATGTAAAAATCGAAATTAAAATGAAAAAAGAATAAAACCTTATTTGTTTTGGACGGTAATAATTTAATGTACTCTTTTTTAGAAGACTCACCTAATGCTCCAAATGTAGGCGATGCGGAAAATCTAGAAAGACCAGCAGGTTTGTATTTTTTGACACTTTTTAAAAATATTTTTGAAATAAAAATTAATTTTTTATTCAAAAAAATTAATGAAACTATATTTAATCTAATTTGACCATTATAGCTTATAAAACAATTTAATGGCGATTGTAGAATGAGTGTATGATAGTCAAGTTACTTAAAAAGATATTAATGTAGTATCCCAAAATATATTTATTTATTAGGATTACCTATTGTTGAAAAACAAGAAAGCATTGAAGAACCAGAAATTCCAAACAGTAAGAAAGGTTTTCATGAATTATATAATGAATATTTCCTTGCTAGTGAGATGATATTTTGAGGTAATATTGTATTAATAATCTTTTTATTATTGTTGTTTATTTTATTTTTTTTTATTTGTTTATTTTTTAAAACAGTTTCAGCTAGTATTGAAAAAACAAGAAGCTCTGAGGAAACTGAAAGCAAACAAGGTAGAATGAGATTCAACAAATGATCCAATACATAAATTAATTAATATATAAAAATATGCATATTTATTTTTTATGCACAATTAATGTTTCTTCTTTCCGTTTTAAGAGGAAGTTACCTAATCTAGGAGGTGCTGAAAATCCAGAAAGTGTAGAAGGTAGGTCATGTAACAACTTTACAGAAATAAATTCTAAATTTTGTAATATACATTTTAAACAATATAAGCCTTCTGAGCTTTATCACTAACATATTTCTAAATGAAAGATTTTTTGTTTCTTTTTCTTAGCTTTAGCAGGTTCACCTAGTGCTGAAAAACCAGAAAGTGCAGAAGAACAAGGCAGTTCACAAGGTAGAATATATATAATTTAGTTTCTTACTTGTATATGATTTAAATGTATATGTTTAGCAAAGTTTTAAATGTAAAAATCGAAATTTAAATGAAAAATAATTAAAACGTATTTATTTTTTGGGCGGTAAAAATGTAATGTACATTTTTTATAGAAGGCTACCTAATGCCCCATAATATAGGCGATGCAGAAAATTTAGAAATACCATCAGGTTTTATTTTTTAAAAACATTAAAAAAAATAATTCAAATAAATTTAAGAAATTATATTTAAAAAGAAATGAATCCAATTAATTGTCATTGCAAAATGAATGTATTTTATACTAGGTACATAAAAAGAAATATTTATATAGTATCCCCACATACATTTATTTAGCAGGATTACCTAGTTTTGAAAAACAAGAAAGCGTTGAATCATTATATATCCAAATATATTATTTAATTTTATTGGTTCTTTTATTTAATCTCATCTTATATTGTGATAACAATTCAATTAGTAAAAAAAAAAGCAAATGAAGTAGATCATATGCCATATTTTTTTAATATGTATATTACAAAATGTTGATTTTTTTCTGTAAAAAATTACATGACATAACTTCTGAACTTTCTGGAATGTCGCAACCTTATTGATTAGGTAATCTGTTGTTAAACAGAAATAAGAAGCATATATATATATATATATATATATATATATATATATATATAATTTTTTTTTAGTTATTTATTTATTTATTTATACATATTAATTAATTTAAGTATGCTTTAATCTCATTCTAATTTTTTGGTGGAAATTGCAAGAAATATAGAAAGTCCAGAGAAATTCAAAGTTAAATAAAAGGATAATAAATTAGTTTATTTATGTTAAGACTAACAAAGAGTAACATAATGATAAACTTCAAAATTTTAACGTTCTTAACATATTTAATGTAGATAGTTCACTGCCTAAGTTTGTTTCTTTCTAGATCGCCGACTAAGGAGATATTCTCTTCTCTTTTTTCAGTGGCTATGTTTAAGAGTTTTAATGGTGTGGCCTTTTGTTAAGTTGTAAGACCTCGCTGCTTTATCTCGACTGATTATTTTTCAACTTCTCCACACATTCCTCTCTGGGTCTTGAAAATACACCGAGCTGTATTCTCTCAACTGGTAAATCTCGGCATCCATTCTCATATTTTTTTCACCTGCTCTTGTTGATTAGACTTTCCTTTCATGAGACACCTTGAGTCAGTGAACTTAAAAAAAATACAACTTTAGTGTCATAAAGAAATAACTCTTAAAATATGACTTTCTTGTTTTCTGGACTACAATTGTCCTCCAACTTTATTAGTAACACTTTGTGTCATTGGAATTCTCCATCCTTAAACACAAAGTGATGAAATATTAAATGACATGGTGCACTGCACTCTGCATTATAAATGACACCTGTAGATCTGTCGGTTTTTCCCTTCGCCAAAGAGGCAAACAGATACAATTATATATGTCTCTTTCAACTTCAAAAATTTTTAACTACATATAGACTCCTGGGTGATTTAACACATTCAACCTTTTTAATGTTTATTTAAATTAATAATAATTGTGTCTGTTACAATCTATAATGATTGCAACTTTTAAACTGCTGCCACCATGTTAAGACAAAAAAGACTCACATACCAATGAACTTGTAACTTTTAATGCTTTAAATAAATTACATCTGGATAAAGACATAAAAACTAGCGTTCGCCATCTTACCTTCTCGACAATACACAATGCACTATACGTCACAAAACAAACAATAAAACTTCTTCTAAGATTAAAAAAAAAAATACGCAATGAAATATTTTTGTAAAAAAGCTCAATTTTAAATGTAAATATTTAAGTTTAATTAAAAAAAAAACATGATTAAAATATACATTTTGTTTAAAAAAATATAACATGTTTTGTATTTATTTTTAGAAGGCATTTCTAATCGTCCTAATGTAAATATTATTAGTTATGAGAAGTAATTTTAATTAAGAGTTTCTTAAGAAGTGTATTGTAAATAGTATTGTTTTCTTTTATTTAATGTATTACTTTGCAGTCAAACAAAGAGACGAAAAACCAGAAAGCGCCCAGAAACCAAAAAATCCAAAAGGTATAATAAGTTGTTTTTTTTTTCCTTTAGAAGATACTGTACACTTCCATGTTACACGAAGAGTGTATAATATTGTATTAATTTAATCAATTGTTCATTAATATACTTATTTAGCACGCTCAACAAGTGAAGAAAAACAAGTAAGCATTCGAAAACCAGAAAATTCACGAGGTAGGATAACAATAATTTAAACTGTATTCTCCAGAAAAAACACACAATTACAATAAGAAATAGTCTGTTTGAAATTATACTTTGTATATAAACGAACCTTTTAATTTTTTTTTATTGCAAAAAACTGAATTGAATTTTTCTTATTTAGAAGGCTCACGTAACGTAGGTAGCGCTGAAATTTCAGAAAGTTTAGAAGGTATGTCATGTAAATTCTTACTGAAAAAAATGTTCAATATTTTGTAATATACATTTGAAAATAATTAAGCAATGAATAATCACTTTTAATTTTGTTGATATTATTTTTTTTTTATTTTTTTTTTTTTTGTGGTCTCACCTAATAGTTTAAAAAAGGAAAATGCTGAAAACTTAGAAAGACCAGCAGATTGTTGTGTTAAATTAATATGAGAGTAAGATATTACTTTTTTATTTTCTGTTTTTTTTTCTAATTTTTCTTTTTAAAGCAGGTCCAGCTAGTGGGGAAAAACTTACAAGCTCTGAGAAGCAAAAAATACAACAAGGTAGGATGAGATTAAAAAACAACAATAGTTAGAAAATTTAATGTTTGATTTATATATATATATATATATATATATATATATATATATATATAATAAATGCTTCTTTTTAAATGTTTACCTAATGTGCTGAAAATCCATTTTAAATAAGAACTTCATTTTTTTTCTCAAGTCATATATTAGAAATAATGTACACATTAATCTCTAGATTAAAGTTAAAGGATTCGATCGCATCTGTTCTGATATGCTCTGCTCATCTCTGCGCCATTCTGTTATTTTTTTCTCTGTTTCTTTTGGCTATTATCGCCGTAGGCTTCAATGTCTTGCCTTAATTCTACATAAAGGTGGTATCTACCGTTCACGGCTGTTAGGTTGACAACTCTCACACAGAATGAATACTGAAAGTAATCAGGGAAGTCTCTGACGTTGCGAGAAACGTAGTGATATAGAGCGTAGTAAAAAATTTCACAATTCAGTTTTTTTTTTCATACCTAGCTTCTTTCATTTCAGTCATGAGTTGTTCTTATGTTTCAATCCTGTCTTCTTTTTTTTTTTCTCTTCTTAGCTTCTGATTAAATTCCGTTTCATATCGGTAACAATCATGATATTTTCCTCCCTAATAATAGCATCTTTAAGTCTAACAACTAGGTCACTTTTGCTGCAATCTGTCGACAAATCTGTTTCTACAAGTTATTCATTTTTTTTTCTGTAGTTAAAAGTTCATCTAACCTTTTTTCGGCCGTTGTAAGACTGTTCCAACTCTGACACCAGTCAATCTCTCATTTAATCTCTATAAGTAGGCACTCAAGAAAACGCGGGTTTGTTAGTTGAATAATAAAAAATGTATTCACAGTGTACAGTTTGCAAATCTAAGTCTATTGTGCGTACAACTGACCCAGTCTAACGAGTTTATGTGTTATAGCGAAGTGTCAATAATGAACTGACTGCATAAACAGACTCAGGGTTATTTAGCGACAAACTCTAAACTGCATTCATCTGAGCCCCATGTTCTCACTGGAATTCGTCTCACTGTGTGTCTTCTCTGCGTGTCACTGACCGGTCTGTTACCGACCGTTACTCTCCTTCCCATGAATTACATCACTGTTACATTGTATAGGTAGTCCACCAACGCTGGTGGCGGCATCAGTTTTCCCGCGAAAACCAATGGTGGAGGTCATTGCGTGGGTGTGCAAGTACAAGTGGTAAATAACTACTTGTATTAAGGCACGGGTAAACGACCGAATTAGCAATGTGTAGACGGTGTACTAAAGTCGTTACTGTATTCTTCTTCTCAACGGCAGAAGTGCACCCGGGGATAGGGGGTTAATTAGCGTTATAAAAATATATCTTAACATTCTTTCAAAATGTTATTAATTTCTTACTCAAGTTAATTTAACAGGTTTACCTAGTGGTGAAAAATCAAAAAGTGCAGAACAACAAGAAATTTTACAAGGTAGATTATTTTAAAAAAATATTCTTAAAAATACTCATTTAAATAATAGCATGAAATGTTAAGTTTTAATTGTAAATATCGACTTTAAAATAAATAAAAAAAAAATAAAAAGTATTTACGTTTTGGACAGTAAAAAATGTATATATAGTTGTTGCTGCTATTTTTAGATGTATAAAATTCAGCATATTAATTGTATTTATTTTTAATTATAACTTTTTAAAGTATTTTAGTAAAACAATATGTTTTTTTTTGTTTAAAAATTGAAAAAGTAAAAGTTCATACTAAGTAGAAAAAACAACTTTATTAAATCGAATTTAATTAGAAATAAATTAACATTTTCCTCATTACAAAAAAAAAAAATAAAGATCACTAAGACATGTTTATGTATTTTTACAACACTCTACGCTTACCTAGCGATAACAACATGAAAATATTAGAGAACAAGAAGGTCTTAAATACAAAAAAAAAAAAACAACTTTACATCATCAACATTTCCCCATGTGTTAGAAGCTATATATTTATTTTTTTTTTAAACTGTGTTCATTTTTTGACAATCACTTTTTTTTTAAAGCAGGTTCAGCTAGTATTGAAAAACCTAATAGCTCCGAGGAACAAGAAAGCCAACAAGGTAGGATGAGATTAAACAAAATAACCAATATTTTATTAATTAGTATATTTTTTTCATATATAATTTACATTTTTTAATTCTGTTTGACAGGATCACACAATGTTTCAAATGTAGGGAGGGATCAAAAACCAGAAAGTGCGGAAGGTAGATCTTACATTTCAATGTATCTTAAATAATGTTGTAATAATCAAGTTTTATCTTAATTTATTTTATTGTTTAATTATCCTTTTTGATAGCAGGTTCAGCTAGTGGTGAAAAACTTAAAGGTTCTAATGAACAAAAAAGTCTTAATGGTAAGATAAGTTTTGAAATAGGATTAAAATTGACATGTTCATTATATTCTTTATGTTTTTACATTTTTTATAATCATTTTTTTTGTTAATTTATAAAAAATGTATATTAAATTGTTGAAGGTTTTTTTTTTTAAATACATGATTAATTTTTTTTTTAATGTTTTTTTATGCAGGCTTATCTAGTGAACAACAAGAAAGCTCTGAGAAGCTTGAACGTTTACTAGGTTGGTTTTTTTACGATTTTTTTTAAAAGCATTGCAATGTTTTTAAGAACAGATTAATTTTTAATGTCAATAGCATCATATACAAAAAAAAAAAAATAACAAAAAAAATGCTTAATCTGTGTTCATTAAAAAATAAAATTTAGAATTTATGATTCGGTTGAAGTAGGCTCATCTAATGATCAATAATTTGGAAATGTTTAAAATCTAGAACGTCAGCATGTTAGCTATTATAAGTTAAAAATTTAATAATAAATTTGTTATTTAGAAGGTGTAATGAAATAGTTTATTACGTCTTTTTGTAGCAGGTAAACAAAGAGGTGAAAACCCAGAAAGCGCCGAAAAAATTACAAGTCCTAAAGGCAGAATAACATTTTTTTTCTTTTAGTTTATAATTTAAATAACATTTTCTTGTTAATTATAAAATATGAAATATTAAATTTATATTTTATATTTTTTTTTATATTTTAATACAATATTTGCATATATACTTTTTAAGCACGCTCAGCTAGTGGAGAAAAACAAGAAAGAGATCGAAAGCCAGAAAATTCACTAGGTAGGATTTGTATAATTTAAATTTCATTCGCCAAAAATAACAACAACATTACAATTGGTCTAAGAAACACTCAGTCTGAAATTTTAATGTGTATTTAAATGAAAATCTAAATATTTATTGTGTGTATAGTAATTATTGAATGGCCATTTTCCTTATTATATATTTAGAAGGCTCACATAATGTAGTAGGTGCTGAAAATCTAGAACGCCTCTCCGGTATGCATCTTTACAATGTATTACATACACTAAGCAACATACTTTCATATAATTTTTTTAACAATCAAAAGCGATATTCAATTCCGGAGTTCTTTTTTTTCTATAATCATACTTTTAAATCCTATCTTTTTTTAAGTATTATTAGTTTTTTTTTTTTGCTTTTTTTTTTTCTCATATTACTTTAGCAGGTTTACCAAATGGTGAAAAACCAGAAAGTATCATAGAAATAGAAAGCTCAGTAGATTGAATCCTTATAAATTAGTTTCTTAAAAATACGAATTGAAATAATGAATTGTCAATTTTAAATGTACATAAATAAGAAAACAAAACTGTAAACAATAACATTAATTTACATTTTCTTTTTTGTTCTCAGGCTCACCACAAGTAGGAAATGCTGCAAATCTTGAAAGTCCATCAGGTCTGTTATATATATATATATATATATATATATATATATATATATATATATATATATATATATTAATTAAATGTTACTTTCAAAAGTATTTTGTTAATTCATCATAACCACGGTAAAATATTTAGAACCTTCTATTTTATATAACGATCTTAAAATAAATAGAATTAAGCAAACACTTAAATATCTGAATAATTTATTGATTACAGACAAATATTATTAAAATATTGTTTTTTCCTAACGTAGTTGGCAAACAAAGAGGTGAAAAACAAGAAAGCGCTGAGAAACCAAAAAGTCTAAAAGGTAGAATGTTTTTTTTAGCTTTAAATAATTAATATAAATCATTGTTATTTTTAACATATCAGCCATAATATATGAGTTAGATGGTTTACAATTGTCGAAAAAATCATCACTTTAATAAATTACTTTGTACACAGAAACATTACACATAATGAAAAAGAAAATTACAATGTGGATATTAAAAAAAAAATTGGAATTGTTTTTTTCTTAAATTTATAAGTCTTTATGTATTCATTATTAATAAACGGATAACTATTAGTTAAATATTAATTATATCAAGTAATATAAAGCATATTGATTGATAAATTACACATTTTAGCATTAAATTATCTAGCGTTTAAAAATATCATTTATAAGTAAAATGAGTTTTGTATATTCTTAAGTTTTTAATATTTTTTGTGTAATTTTTAGGCTCATCCGATAGGATAACAGGATCAACGGGTAAACTTTTAACTTTTTATCAATAGCAATATTATGATTAATTAATTAGTTATTCATTTTAACTTAAATCTCTCTTTTAAACATTATGATTATAAAATACTCTAAATGTGAGTACTGAAATTAACTTTAGGAAACAGAAATCATAAATAAGTACTTCGTGTTCAACATAAAAATAATAGCTAATGTTTTTTTTTTTAAATTACCTTAACACAATGCTGAAGCTTCTCAAACAGTGCGATGGACATAGTAAGCACACTAAGCTTGTTGAAATTGTCCCTAGTCAATGTTGGGTATTCTATCATCCCCTGTAGTTAGCATTAGTCACAAAGTATTATGGAATAACTGTGGCTACAGAAACTGAAATGGGGACGGATGGTCTTGATGTAAAAACGCTTGGCTGTCGATATGAGGGTCACTTTTTCGTTCTTCAGTGAGGATAAATGTACATTTCAGGTCATTCTGTATACCCCGTGGTATCTCTTTGGTCATTGCACTATCGGGTTTGGTGTGGATGAAACAAGCGCACAAGTACTTAACGCACACACAGGAACTGATCAACAGATGGGGTTTACCTTTTTGAAAAAGTGTTTATTTCATAAAAGGGACTACCTTGGTTGAGATGTATAAATTAAACTAGTACACACCTTTAAAACATTTTATTATAAAGTTGCATAATTTTCTCCATGGTTTAATTTGATATTTTTTTTCAGAAACCGATGAATCCGACGATTGTCCTGAAGGTAATTTCAAACTATTTTAAAAGTTATGTTTATTTATAGTTTTTTTTTTTTTTTAAGAGTTTATTTTGCATACACGTAATTAAAAAAAATATTGAATCTCGTTTGTCTTTATCTATTAGTGTCATAATTTATTATATATTTATTTAAGGTTCAGAAAAGAGAAGTAAGATTAAAAAAGGTAACACTGTTTTTTTTTTTATTTTGAAAAGTAAAAAAAAAAAAAATTAAACATAAAATATGAATAATATGCTTTTAAAGAAAAAAAGTCTGTTTATGATGTATTTTTTTAATATTGTCTGAACACGTTTTGCGATGTTATTTTAAAATCGTTTGAATACAGCTTATAGTTTATTCGCAATTTTAGACATTTAATTGTATAAAATTATATATTTGGAGATCTACTAAATAATAAGCTAATATTTAAGATGCCTTTTAAGAGTGAAAACATCAAAATAAGTTGAAACAAAATGTACGCCCATCTTTCTATATATCATATATATATATATATATATACTGTTTTTACACCTGCGCTCGACTCGTAGCTAATGAAAGCTAAATGAGTAAATTGAATTTGTTTTTAGTTGTTTGAATGCTAACTACTATAATGCCTTCTATTTAAAAAAATAATTGTCATTTGTGTGACTATTATTTGTATGTAACAAAATCCAAGTTTGGTTTTAAATCCCAAATTGGACTTTGTAAAATCAATTGCATTAATTTCAGATAAAAAAGTGTTATCATTAACAGGTAAGATAATTTTCTATTTATTTTAAAAAATAAACAATGAGTTATGCTACACCCCTCCAATAATGTTGAATCAGAAAAACAGATTGTATGTAGTAGCAGAAATGAGCACAATATAACATCAAGCTTATTAAACAGCTTTTCAACTACATATTAATAATAAGTTGGTTTGCACGATGATTGTCTATAGTTGAAAGAACAATGACTAGAATACATGCCGTGTTTATACACATTTTAGCCCGAATCTTAGGAATTTCATTCGAAATATCTTTAAATAAAAAACAAAGCAATGCTATTGATCGTATATGCAATACATTGTTTCTCTGTTGATAACATTTTTAGTAGTTGGATGCAAATGAATCTAAACAAGTATTTAGCATAAATCAATCATACAATTTCTTTTATATATCAAAGTATATACACATATCATTTATACTAGCTACGTATCATTGTGTGTTTCATTAGCTCATCTTAATTAGTATATATATATATATATATATATATATATATATATATATATATATATATATATATATATCATGTATTCGTAATTCAATATTAAACACTTCAGAAAACAAAAATAACACCCTGGTTTCAACTACTGATCATTAATTTCCTGCAATTGTCAGTATAACATTTTGCAATACTATCTTCAAAAATTATGTAATTTCCCAATCCTAATAATCATTATAATAACATATAGTGATATGAGATAATATAGCTCATGAAATGAACGATTTTCATTAAAAAAATTTTTTTTATAAATGTGGGGAAATAAATAAGTTAATTATAATGTGATCTTAGAAAGTCAACCCTATCGGCAGCTCAATTTATCGTTTCGACAGTAATACTTCAATTGCTAAGTAACATTAATTTAAATAAGTATCACCAGGAAAAGACTAGTAGTTGTCTGCAGTACTTAACACTTCACCTGTTATTAAACAAGACACTTATAAAATAATGACACATTTAGGATAAAGTATAATAAAAAAATTACTGCCAGTTATAAAATATATAATTGCTGCCCATTTCTATTTAGCTTCTGTTGAAGTAAAGAATGAAGCCAGTTGTAAGTATTATATATGTATGATGTTTATCTCGTTGTCTCTTGTGAGTTGAGACTGAATCTAGTTTAATTTAGTTTGTTATCTGAGTCATAATATGAATTTGAAGCCCCAAGACAGATGAGAATAAATGACAGCATTGTGAGTGTGATAGTGTACAATTATTGTTCAGGATAGGTATGATATAAGCCGGAATCTAGCTCTTTCAGCCACAAATCAGTTGTAACAGCACAATTTCACTCTGTCAGATGCGATATTCTTTCTTTTTCTCTCTCACTCACCTGTCTTATTTTACTTGCTTTCTAATTAAAGAAAAACACAACTTCTTATAAGAATAACAAATGCACTTTAATACGTGATATGTACAGATGAGAATAAAAAATAGCTGATACATATACACATTATCTTACTATCACGTCAATGAATATAACATTTTCTTTATGTGTCAACTCTGAAATCTTTTTGAACTTTATGAGCTCCTTTCTGTAATTTCTGTTTTCTTTGAACTCTATATTACTCATAACACCCAGCATATTGCGTGGTAAGTTTCCAGCCAAACTATAGGAAAAGGTAATGTCTTTGGCAGTTTCCCACCCAAGCATAGGTGAAGGCTATTTTATGGGTAGTTTCCCGCCATACATAGTGGCAAATGACACTATTTCAACACTCATATTAATTCATGCCAACTAACATACAAAAGGGGAAGTATACCATTATAAAACAAGGAGTGAGGCTAGGGATAAAACGTGAACTGCACTTTTTAGATTACATTTTTTATTATTTTAGACACATTATGAATTATTCTAGTTTTGAATAAATGCAAGGAAATTTAAAATGTAGCATAAAATATTATCAATTTTCATTAAAACAGCTAAAAGCCATGGTAACAGCAATGAACTCCAAGGTAATATATACATGTTTTTTAACAAATATTTTAATATATGGATTTTTGTATTGTCCTTAATATATATATTTAAATATATATATATATATATATATATATATATATATATATATATATATATATAGATAGATAGATAGATATAGATATAGATATTGTTACGGGCTCTTTTGTAGATAATCAACACACAGTGAAACACACAGATAAGTCAACACTTATTAATTTGAAATATAAAATAGTGCACTTTATTAATAACTAATCATGACTGCATCTCTCAAACTCTAATCTCACACTGATTAAAACTAAATTAAACTTCTTTCTCGATCGACTGCTCGCCCCCGAATCTGGTGGGTGGGGGTAGGGGAGAGGGGCGTTTCCGGACATCAAAGCCTGACTCGGAGGTTTTACTTGAGTCCAGTAGGGCTATGATCTAGGTCACTTTAAACTGTATTACGATGACCACAGGTGTGGCGATGAGGGGGACATAATATGGGGGGAGGGGAGCTGTGATGAGAGGGGGTGCGATCTTGACATCTCCCTCCTTGACAGTAAGCATGATGCAATCATGCAAAATAAAATAAACATCAAATTGTATCCTAGACAACCCCAAAATTAAAATAGTACAAGTATAACTAAATAAATGTAAACATTAACATACCACGTAATAAGATGATTAGCATAAAAGAGAAAAAGCAAAAGTTACATGTTGATTGACAAATATTGTGTAGGTAACAATCTTATAACATACGTTAGAATCATAGCTCTATAACATGTCAACCAACAAAATGTGACATGATTATAAAATACTCTACCTACAATAAATATTAAAACTGCTTTATGGTGAAATAGCCATCAATAAACAAAATTAAGTCATTATTATTAACATATTTCACAATTTTACATTTAAAAAAACAACACATACAATCATCAATTAAAGCACTTTAAAAAAATACATATTTACAAACATTAAACCTTTCTGGTACATCAGGAATCGAGATGTCAAATGGTTGAGAATCAAACTGTTTTACAAAATGTTCTCTCCAGTTGCTATTTAAGTCCCTCTCCCTGTATCCAAAAAACCCATACATTGATTTTCTATTTTGATGGAAATTATTATGAAACTCATTATTTTTAGGTCTAGACTTCAGAGTACAGTAAAGATCTTGGTAATGGGGCCTAAAGCCTGAAGCTACCCTACGGCTACTATCTATGTCTTTATGCGCACGTCTGTCACAAAACCTTACATTATGAATATCATAGCCGCTCATCCCTCCTGATATTTTTTACTCATATCTACCCCTATGTTGTAAAACATTGTTATCACCCAACCTACACTGTGTGTCCCTTGGACCTTTATTTACATAATTCCCATTCACACAACATTGCTCTCTCGCATCAAAATTTGTTTCTAGATTTTCATCTCGTAATCTCTCTCAGTTGACTAACTGCAAATGTACATGATCTCTTCTCACTCTTTCATCCTCTACAATTAATTTATCATTTGTCACCTGCATTTTATTATCACCCTTTTGACCTCTCCATTTCTACGTTATGTTCCCCAAATAAATATGAACCTATTATCGGGTCCTCATCTACTAGTGGCAGATTTTTATCTTCCCATTTCCTCTCGTGAAATGCCTTTGCAAATTATAGTACTATACGACTAATTCATTAATTAGACAGTAACTTCAGCTCAACAGCAATCTCGGTTACACATTAGCATCATTAACAGCAACCTCGGATACATATAAACATCAGCTCAACAGCAACCTCGGTTACATATAAACCTCAGCTCAACAGCAATCTCTGTTACAAATAAACTTCCGTTTAAAGGCAAAAATGAACTATTAAAAACGTCGACAAGACCAATACTTTAACTTCAGCTTACTCAGCAACAAAAACTTCCATCACAGAACAGTTCAAATGGTCGACAGCAGCAGCATTACAACAAGTTAAACATTATTATGTCCGTAGCTCACTTATAATCCAGAGAAGACAATACTCACAACGTCGTTGCAGATAGCAATTTTCACAAATTTCCTTTAATCCGCAGTCACGAGTTCACGTCTGAGGTGCCATAAATGTTACGGGTTCTTTTAGTATATTCCTTAATTATTAATAGGTTTCCAGAACGCATTTACATAACATATAAATCATTTTTACAGGAACTATAATAATTAAATTATATTTTAGACGCAGTGAAATTAGTAATCGTTCTAATATCTTTTATAATAATGTTTTTTTTTTCAGCTGAAAAACAAATCGTTATAAAAAACGGTAATATAAAAAACACAATTTTTTTTTTAAATTTTAGTAATAGCAGCTTCAAGTTTATTTCTTCAAAGATATTTGATGTATAATCATTTATATACATTAATATACACCTTATAATATATATATATATATATATATATATATATATATATATATATATATGTGTGTGTGTGTAAATATTGAGAAAAATAGTTTTTTTTTTTTAATGTTCTAAAGTGTTATTAAATGTTTAATATATTAATTAATGCAAGCGAATGTTCAATGTAGCATAATACATTTATCAATTTTCATAAATACAGCTAAAAGTTATGGGAACAGCAAAGAAGTTGAAGGTAATAATTACATTTAGCTGACCGAATATTTAAACCTATTGATACATTTTTATTTTTCTACTAATGATAATTTTTCAATCAATACATCACTATATAAAAATATAATCATTTGTAGAAAATATTAGTCATTTATAAATGACTTTTAAACAAAATAATTATATCTTAGCTGAAATAAGTCAGTTATTATAAAGCAAATTGCTTTAATATATTTCATAATCATATTTTTTTTATTTCAGCTGACAAACAGATCTTTGCAATAAAAGGTAATATTAAGACATATATTTTCCTAACGTATACAACTATCTTCTGTTTTTTTAATGTATTCGAAATAGCATAATTTATAATTTAAAGCGCGCGAATTTTCAGTGTAGCACAAATGTACAAATATTTTCCATTAATACAGCGAAAAGCAATGATAACAGCAAACAAGTTGAAGGTAAGATACATTTTTTTTCTGATCGAACATTAAAACATATCTATACATTTTTTAATTATTTTTCTCCTTAAATAATTTTAAGTCGTTCAATTTCTATATATAAATAAAAAAGATGTAGAAAAATTGTGTCATTTACTTTAAAAATCTGGTATTTTATATTTAAGATTGATCATTTACTAATAATGATAATGATAATAATGATAATGATACTAATAATCAATAAACTTATAGCATCTTAGCTGAATTTAGGCAACACAATTATTCTATAGCTAATAGCTTTAATAAGTTTAATAATAATTGCTTTATTCTACATTTATTTTAGCTGAAAAACATATCGTCGCAAAAAACGGTAATACTAAATCATTTATTTTTATAACGATTATAAATATCTACTGATTTTGTTTAAAAAAATATTTTAAAGCTATATAATGTAGTGAACGCAAATTTTCAATGAAGCATAATAAATATATCGTTCTTCATTAATACAGCTAAAAGTTATGAGAACAGTAAAGAAGTTGAAGGTAAGATACACATTTTGCGAATGAATATTAAAACAAATCAAATTAATGAATTATTTTAGATGATTTTTTTTTCCGTTGTTCATTTTATATCTGAAAATAAAATTGTGTGTGATATTATGCATTTACTGTAAAAAAAAAACGTTTAATTTTGTTTAACATTATTCATTTACACATAAACTAAAAATAAATTATGCTGCTAGAATGAAATTAGTCATTTTTCCTATAACTATAACAACTACGTTTTACACAATAATGGTTTAATCTTTAACTTATTTCAGCTGAAAAAGTTATCGTCACCAAAACCGGTAAATATCTAAAAACATTTCATTTTAAATATTCAATACACATTATAATGAGCCAAAGTGAATATGCATTTCAAATGTTCTATTGATATATATTTTGTATAAAATTAAAATTAATCAATTCAGTTCATTTTTAAATATGAATAAAAGATAGTAAAAAAATTCAAGAAAAATTAATGATAACACTGGTAAACAGTAAATTCATTGCCAGTGATATTTAAATTATTTTATACAAAGTCAACTATGCTGATTTAGAATATGTAAGTGCTTTCGCTAGATTGGCTTTATTTTACGAGATGATTAAAATTAATAAAATAATGTATGCACCGTGTTTGGAATTTGTCACGAATTGCATGAAGTATAATAGTATACTTACAAATAGTAGTGAAACTTTTAATAGTCATGCAGAAATTTGTTCAAAAATATGTGTAATAGTGTTATAGAAGAAAACATTTTCATTTGAAAAACTAATTATGTCTAATAAATTAATATGTTAATTGTCTATGGTAATGCATTAGCAAATCGCTGTTTGCTCGACTTCCTTTTGTATGTGTCGTTGGTGCAATTGCGCTGGAGGCTCCAACAGTAGTCAGCCATCATATGTATTTCCCATCTTCCTTGATATCTCTCCTCCATCACCCTCATATCATGAGCCTTGTTCCTCACTGAAGTCCCCAAGGTTACCTGGAAATTTGTCTAAATGACTGTGCAGGAAACGTACCTTGATGCTCATATTTGTTCCACTGTTTCTGAAGTTAGCTAGCATATCTTGCACCAGTACTTCGTAATTCTCTGCTCTAAGAAGTTCCTGACAACTGAAACAAAACTGTTCCATGAAGAGGCTTCAAGGTGATTTGGATCTTTGATGAGTTTCCGAATCTGAGGACCGTCAAAAAATCCCAGCTTTCAACTTCTCCATGCTCAATCCGGGGAATGATCTGCAAATATACTTGAAGCAATTGCCAGATTTGTCCAAAGCCTTAACGAATTATTTCATTAAACCTAATTTGATATGAAGCGGTGGGAGAACTATCTTATTTTTGTCAACCAGTAGCTTGTTGGTGATATTTTATTTACCTACAGTCATGGTTTCCCTTGCAGGCAATGTCACTCTTGTCCAATGATCTTGCTTTGCCCTGCTATCCCAAAGGCACATGAAGCATGTGTATTTTGTGTATTTTGTGTATCCTGACCGCTACCCAAGCAAGAAAAGTTTACCATTTTTAGATCAACACAAATTGACCACTGATGCTCATAATAACGGACAATACTGTTTTGATATTCTCATACTCTTCTTTAAGTGTTGTTGAGTGAGCAATGGGAAGAGATGCATAACGATTACCATTGTGTAACAGAACGCATTTCAAGCTTCTGATAAAACTGCCTATAAAAAGACGCCAGTCTTCGGAATGGTAGTCTTGTAATCCCATTTGGAGAAGTCCAGTCATGTCATTACAGTAAACAAGATCTTCCTCTTGGCTGAAATATGGAAGAAGAAACTCTTCTCTTTTCCGATAAAATGTTATTTTAACTTCTGGTTTGAGAAAATTTCTTACATTGAGCCTGGACGCTAAAAGCTCAGATGCTTTCTTGGACAGATTTAGGTCTCGTATTAGGTCATTGAATTCTTCTTGGCTGAATGGTTGAGGTGTTGAAGAACTTCCTTCATAATCGCTTCCACTGTTTTCACCTGCCAAAAACTCCAGATCTTGCCCCTCGTTGGAGTCTGATGGTGAAAGCTCTAATAATACAATAAACATTGGTATAGGAACTTCACTGCTACGAGGAATTGGTCTCCTTGCAGATTTAAGATCAGGATAATCCCACTTAGATTTCTTGTGGCGATTGAAGCCTTTAACATTCACAATACAAAAATAACAATCACCAAAATGGTCTTTCGGCTCTCGCCATACCATTGGTACACCGAAACTTAGACTTTTCTTCTCACCATTTCTCCACTGACGTAGGCTTTCCACACAGTTTTTGCAGACCTTATGGGGAACCCAAGATGTCTTGGTCTCCCAGCTTCACAGCGAAATAAGCCAAATATGCCTGCTGCACAAAGTCGGTTATATTTCTTCTTTGCTTTTCAATCATGTATTGTCCAGAGATGTAACATAATACATTCTGATTATTTTTGCAGCATCTTCATGATGAACTCATGATGTCTTTAGAAAAAAAGATATAAAATAGAGAAAAAACCAAGTTATAACTTGGTATAGTTAAATTAAACAACAGACACCAAACTTATTGCATTTGTTTTACACAAAGGGTACAATCATATTTTCAAGGGTGTCCAATATCTTAGAAACTAGAGCCAATTTAGCAAAAGCAGTGGCAGTTTTGAAATCAGCACCCATGAATTGCTACAAATTCATTCAAACATTCTTGGCAATTCACAAAATTTTTTTTTTGTTGGGCTGTGTAATTAATATAATTTCAATAATGACAAAAATATAAAACTCTCAATGTTTATGCAGTTAAATATTTATAAAGAGATATATTTATCTTTTACTTAAGACTATGCCTTGATAATAATTTTGTTAATTATTTTAGCTCAAAAACAGATCGTCACGAAAAACGGTAATGTTAACAATATTTTTCTTAGCTTGTATTTAAATATATCTTCCGAATGATAATATTTTTTTTTAAGAAATTCGATTTGTATACATATTTGTATTTATTGAAATTAAGAATGATGTATTTGATAATTTTTACAGCTGTTCTGTAATCTCATTACTTAGTCTCCTTTTTTAACCAACAGTGAAATGAGCGAATATGTCCAAAGGTATTTACAAATTAACATTTTATTCAGTTTAAATAGTTATTAAGTATTCGATCTTTATTTCTAGACCTCTTTAAGAATGTAAAATACGATTGAACCTTTTCTTTTTTACATTTCTTAATATCTTAACAGAAAAGTTTTGTACCTACAATTGAAATGTAATACATTACTTCAAACAATTTGTTTCAACAGTGAGAGAGTTAACTTAAAAATTGTAATTTATTTTAAAAAAAAGATAAAATATAATGATGACCAAAAATAATATTATTTATTTATAATTACAGCCTAACTATCAAGAATACAACAATTAAATGTATTTTTTTATTTAATTTATCTTAAATTAGATTTTGAGTAGATAAACAGCTATTTTGCTCAACATTATAAGTGTCTTTAAAAATAAAGTACTATTTGGACAGTTGATTTTACTTTTAAGATATTTTCAACTTCTTAAAATAATCCTGTAAATAGTTTATATTATAATAATATGTAAATCAAAACGCAAATGTTACTCGACCAGCAAACTAAAATAATTATTCCAGTTTGCTGGTTTAGTAAGAACTGCGAAATCAAAATTAAAAATGCATTTACTACCTTTGAGGTGGTCTTTGTTTATGCCGTCGACTTCTTCAAACGCCTTTACTCTCAAAAGAAAAAAAAAAGAAAAAAAAAATATTGTTTGTCACATTTTAAATATGAATGCATTTTCTCCTAGATTGTATATTTTCATTATGTCGCTAAACCCGTTGCAATTAAAATTATAATGAAAAAGATAGGGTTTCCCTAAAATGTAATCGCATTTAAGAAATGTATTATCAAACATAAAAAGAAGCAAACATATATTTAGCTCATTAGAAATTCCTATTTCTTTACAATGCCTGCTGTTTCCCATAAACTTGTGTTAATATTGATTAACGTTCAACGAGGAGGCTGAACAGTTTTATTTGTAAAATTCCTGACCTCAGATGACCCTAAAATAGATGTTGCTCCTGAACGCCCCTAAGCATAGAAAGTATGATGCATTTTAAATAACATTTTAATTTATAGCAATTACAATTTTGCGTTATATTTCTTATTTTATTTTTTTTCTCCAGAAACAGACCGACTACATCTGAAACAATGAAACTTCTATAATTTAAAATAATAATAATAATAATAATAATAATAATAATAATAATAATAATAATAAATGCATATTTAAAATATAATTACTTAAAATGAAATCAATAAAAAATTCAGTTTTCACTTCAGATGGTGTTTGTAATTTATTTTTAATTCTCACTAAGTGTTATTTGTTTGTGTTAAGAAAAATAGAAAGCAACACACAAAAAATAAACTCTTCTATCTGGCATTGTTGTGTCTTTAATTTGTCAAAAAAATTGATAGAAGGACTAAGCTGTAAAAATGTATATGTTAGATACGAATAAATCTCGAACACTGTTTATTTTTGTCTTAGTCTATTTCACCGTGCGATGTTTCTCATTGGTATATAGATAAGTATGACGATAATGGAATGAAAGTGATAATCCCCGTTGTTTCCAAAAAGCCCTTATGATTCAGAATTTAAAAAAAAATAATTATTTTAATATTTTTTTATATAAACATATATTAGCAGCCAATGGTAGATAATAGTTAAAGTGTATTGTATAATGATTTGACAACACACAGGCAAACGTTTATTGCAGTCAATGTAAATTACAAAGTCAAGATTCTGGTGTAATATGATATTGGTCTACAATTAGTATTACATTTGATTTAATTATCATTTACATTGCTTGTGCATTACAAAATTACATTTACCATTTATTTGAGATGCAAGAACAATTTTCAACTTTATACCCGTTTAAGGAAATCTAATTTAGACCATACATATTTTCTTATGTATCTTTACTGTAAAATTAAAACGTCATATTGATATTTTAATGTAAAATAATAATGAAAACAATTTAAATTAAGGAAACTTGTTCAATAATGTCTTAACAAAAAGAAAACTCCAATGGAATTATTTTTTGAAAGAATTGATGTAAGTTAAAACTTAATTCGGATAATAAAAATGAACGGAAAAGCTGAAATCATAAAAAAAAAATAAAAGAACTGAGGATCATACAAACATCCATACAGAAATATATATGTTAATTTTAAACTTTTATAATATTTATGTGCATATCTTCATGCTTTTCTTTTTATGTTCCATGATGTAATAACGATTATTGTAAAATCATATAGCCTACAGTTATATAAGCAACATATTTTTTTTTCTAAAAAAACGTATTGGAGAAACATAACTAAAAATTAAATTGATTGCTGCTTTGCGGCAGAATAATTCAGAAACTACAAAGTGACGTCGGATAATTTATAATGTGTATATAATAACAGTAATGATGAATTAGAAACAACAACTCACTTAAACAATATCAAATGGTTTATTATCGGCGATTATCGACTTATATTTTTTTTTCTAATTTTGAATACGTCGGCCTGTTGTTGAATGATGTTTTAATGTGGAGGTAGGCGTGCGGCCTGTTGTTGAATGATGTTTTAATGTGGAGGTAGGCGTGCGGCCTGTTGGTAAATGATGTTGTAATGTTGAGATAGGCATGCGGCCTGTTGTTGAATGATGTTGTAATGTGAAGGTAGGCATGCGGCCTGTTGTTGAATGATGTTGTAATGTGAAGGTAGGCGTGCGGCCTGTTGTTGAATGATGATGTAATGTTGAGGTAGAAATCTTTTAATTAGTGTCGCTGTTTATATAATGTAAATGGCAATGTGTAAAAAGATATAGAATTATAATACATTTTGAACTGTTTGTTTAAATGTAATTCAATGGCACTAAAACGAGCGGTTGGGTGTATTTTATTGAGTTCGATATTTGTAATGGGCTCATTGTTCGAAACTCTTAATAAGCTATATAAAATATATTGATAATTTATAGTTTGCAATTAGCAGCCATGGTAATTTACCTATTTTTGCATTTACAAAATGTGACAATTTAGGCCATAATATGATCAGCTGTTTAGAAATCTGTTTAGATTTATCTCTGGTGAAAATATCAAGTTTATCAGTGGCAACATTGTTATATTACAATCTCACCGCTCACCTACTGTTGTAGAAATTATAAACAAATATTCAGAGATGACGCTTCTATTCATATCACTGCATTATGTTAAAAATCTATCGGATCTATTTACAAATGTTTTCTGTTGATAGTAAAATATACATACTTATCGATGTACTTCTATAAAAAATCGTGTTGTTTTATTCCCCTAGCCCAGATGTGGTTTCAAGTCAAACTATACTATTCATGCATGTCACATATTTATATATTGACGCACTTCAATGACGTCTTTAACAGTTAATCATCAGAATGGAAAATAAAACAACACAAAACTGCTCATTTTAAATTCACCACAGTGTAGCCATAAGACTATTGTTCATGCGGTTTTCTATCAACTGGGCTTTTCCCTGGTGGTAACAAAAGTTGTTATTTGATATTTTGATATCCTTACTAGTAAACAACGGTTCCCAGACCTTTTTGTAGGCATGCAGTTGAAGTTGAAAATGGTGATTATTATTTGAGCGCGTTAAAAAATGAGTCTATATGCAAAATAGCCTATCTACGTACTTGAAGTGGCCCCAAAAGACATGAACATATTAGTAGCCAAAATACATTTAAGTGTAGAAGACACATAATGATACATTAAATTAAGTTCACAATTTATATTGTTCATCCCACAGAACCCCCGATAATTAAACTTTGAATGTAACATCCAACTATACATAATTTGAGCACACAGAACCTTATAATCGATACATATTAATTTTTGTATAATATTCTAAGGGACTAATTTCCAAAAGCTCATTTTATTTGTTATCATGTTCAACGAGACGTACGTGTATTAAAAAAAAAAACAACAGAGAGCTTGCCAGTCGCTACACGTGAAGCAGATGGTTTACTTACTGTTACATACATTGCACTATAGTACACTATATCGTACCGATAATAAACTAAGTAAATATTGCCATCCCGTTGCACTTTTTAGGTGGCTAGTTAGCAAATGTTATTTTATTGGATTATAAACTAAACCTGTTAGTATCCATATGCATCATAATGAATGCAAATATTCTAGCACGTAATTAAATATTTAAATTATATGTTCATCATTTGTTCCATGAGTTACCATGGAATGACTGATAATATATATATATATATATATATATATATATATATATATATATATATATATATATATATAATTAAAAATGTAATCTTCCGTTTATCTTTAGTATTATAATTTACAGAACAATCGTTTTGAATAACAAAAGAACTCAATACTTTATTGATATAATGTGTGGTAAAGTATAATGTTTCAAAGTGCATAATATAAAAAGATAGAATATTCCACCAATCCATTGGTAGTCATTTATTTGTTGAGGCCGCAGGGGCACAATAAAATGGAAGGCCTCTTAGAAAAAAAAGAAATATTAATGCTTTTAACATTAAAGCTCTGTAACCCGCCTCCCCTCATAAATGTGTTAAATTGCATTGTATACATTGTGTACAGCGCTATGCAGGCTCCACCACTATACAATTCATTCATGTGACGTAATAATAAAAAAAAATGGCAACGTTGTTTGAGATGTTGGAAGTAAAGGGAGATAACTAACCATTAGATGTTGGCATTTTATAGAGATAAAATAACAAACTGAACACCATAAATATTACATTATCTTAATAGAGAGAGAGAGAGAGAGAGACAGATGAGAGAGAGAGATGACACTGCACATTGTGCCATCACAATAGTTAGTATCTTTCATCTTGTCACATATCTGTTTTATAATTGTTGAACTTAATTCATATGTTAATATTATGAGTATAATTACCATAAGATATTTTAATAAACATACTATTAGGGCCATGGGCCAATATTAAAAGTAATAAAGAAATTATTAATGTTGTCAAGATCATGCATTTACATGTCAAAAAGAGACACTAGTGCGTTATCAATACTTCAGTAAATCAATATCTCTGGCCTGTTGCATATTGCCCATATTGTCACAAGAACTAGCATGAACTAACACGTCTATTTTATTCATAAACTAACACGTGTCACGTAAAACAAATGATCTAAATTTACAGTTGTCAAACTGACCCTGTCGATCACACAAAAGCATGTGCCGTTGTTCTTACAGGTCACCATCCAATTTACTTTACTTTTACGACATTACCTTTAAACATTTCAACCCTAATCTTATCTCAACAAAACAACGTGTCCTGACTACCTTTAAACTTTTCAACCCTAATCTTATCTCAACAAAACACCGTGTCCTGACTACCTTTAAACTCTTCAACCCTAATCTTATCTCAACAAAACACCGTGTCCTGACTACCTTTAAACTTTTCAACCCTAATCTTATCTCAACAAAACACCTTGTCCTGACATAGTCTTCCATATGCGAGGAACACACAAACTCGAACATTTTTTTTAATGGCTAAACTATCACAAAGTTAAAAATATGAGCGTATATGATATTTAGGATTAAATCAAAATCTAACTATTTTACTCTGAAATATATTATATTGCATATTTTCACTATTCTTGGCTTCTTGACACAATGTAATAGGGATTATCATTTTTAAGAAGGTAACCATCATAAGACTCTACAAAGGTCTTCACAACGCCAAAAAAAGTTATACATTTCTGAACGCAAGTCTCAAAGAAATAATACTCGTCACAAAACATAATACTCGTCACAAAACATAATACTTGTCACAAAACATAATACTCGTCACAAAACATAATACTCGTCACAAAACATAATACTTGTCACATAACATAATACTCGTCACAAAACATAATACTTGTCACAAAACATAATACTTGTCACAAAAAATAATACTTGTCACAAAACATAATACTCGTCACAAAACATAATAATTGTCACAAAACATAATACTCGTCACAAAACATAATACTCGTCACAAAGAAATAACACTGGTCAGTAACCATTATTTCGCAGCTATCTAACTGAAAATATTATTTTTATTATTATGAAGCATTAATATGTACATAAACTGTATAACCCATTACATACTTGCCTAGTAATTAGTGCTCTTAATAGATCAATAAAGTATTTCTTTGTTTCCCTCTGATCCGTGTGCAAGTATTTCACATTTATTTACAAAAAATACCATTGGCTGAATCATATTACAAAATGATTCATAATAAACTCGTGTTTATTGATTCCCATAATGCTCAAGTATATACTATTTTTATGAAATGTAGTTCCACAGTGCCTAAGCAGGAGCCGCTACTGTACATGTTAACCTTTGGTATTTCACTGAAACATGAACGTATCATTTATTGCATAAAATTATAACTGCTACCGTTAAAAACCAATATATAGAAAAAAAAAACAAACAAAAAAAAACCTGTGGCATTAGTGCACAAAAACTAAATTTAGTCATTATTATGTCTTTTGTGGGTAGGAATCAGGTACTGACAACCTATCATATAAAGGTGATATAAAATGATTCAAGAGAACCATAATTAATTATATTGTTGTAAACTAAATTTTCATTAGTTTGAAAGGGCCTTCGGGGTAGATGACGCGTATAATTCATATGTTTCTGTAATCAGCGTATATAGAGAGATTGAGTGGTTAGCACAACGCACAGCCTCATTAATTTCTTTTGATATGAAAATATTCATTTAATTATCACCGAGAACAACGCTTCACACTGGTTTGTCGTCCGTCCCTATATCGTGTTATGATATACAACAATATAACTATTGACTTGTACAAATGTATTGAAAAGATACTAGAAAGATACTGGAAATCAGAAACCTTAACCCGGACATTGTGGTGGACACTGCGATAAGTACAGGAGATGTTAAATTTCACGAAATTTGATATTTTTCACTGAAGCCTATCGTATCCCACTTATCCATTATTAACTTAGTGGTGTGTTTCATAATACTGACTTTGTTAATAAATTTAAAAAAAGAATGATAGTTTCCTCATTGTTCATCCAAAATCACACTAGTATGACTTGTTAGCCAGTTGCAGTTCTCAATGGGAGCTAATAAGTGCATGCACTTATAATATTGTTATTGTTTTAAACGTCAGTCTTCTTAGTGTTATGAAATAATTCCATGTCCAGCAAAAGTATACGCAATGACGCAATACATTGAACTACATTTAGCATAGGTCATATTAATAAATTGGAAACCGTAAAATGTGAATTAATTGGCTTTGATTCCGCAGTGGATGGATCGTGCAATATTAGATTAAGTATCATCTAGATTCATGTAACATAAAAATGCCTCATATTTAACATTCTTAACTTGGTACTGGTTTTTTTTTCATAATTCATAAGTTACTGTCGTGTTGACACTGAAGTAATAACTGCCATACCACAGACGCTACTATCATTCAAATACTTTCAGCACAGCTTTCAGCACACTGAAAATTAAAAGTTTCTAATGAAGTAGATGATTGCTCATTATTTTTTTTAGTGGCACCCTAATATATATATATATATATATATATATATATATATATATATATATGTGTGTGTGTGTGTGTGTATGCATATATTACATCCAGTACGTAGATAATGACTCCAATTTACAATAAAAGTTTTAAAATGGTTGCTGCAGAACGCCATTTTTGTTGTGGCATTGAGTGTGGTATTGGCACGTCGCCATAACCCTTTTAACAATGACTGAATTGTCTAATACTCAACTATTGAAATTACGTGTCCTTGAGTGCACACCTTAGCAAAATGTCTTAATTTTACGGCCTTTCATCGAAAAGGGCTAACATTTAAATTTTAAAACTGCATCTATGAATTTCATCCTATTAAATGAAGATGATGCATTCTTACAGTTTCTTTTTCGAGATTTTTAAAGTTTTTTGTTTTTTTTTGTTTTTAACACGCTGTTTGTTACTCTGTTCTATTGTGATTAATGCTATAATATTCTAGATGTCATATTGTTATAAAATTTCATTACTACTTAATCCAAGATGAAAAATGCCTTTTTATATTGTTCGTGAAATCAATTTAAAAAAGTACTTTTTTTTGGATATAAAATGTCTTACTAATAATTAATAAAGGTGAAATATAATTAAATATAATTTATAGATTCGGTCGCAGATGGTGTTTTGCGTGTTATATTTGATATTTAATTATAAAAAAATCTTTAGCAATTATAGTATATACATTTATTTAACAATAGAACGAAAAAAATAATCTCCAAAACGACAGATTTTTTTTATTTATTTTTTTTTAGTTCATTCTACATATTTAACAAAATTTAGTTTTACTAAATTATGTTCACATAATAAAAAGAAAAAAAATTCTCGACACATATAAACTCATAAGATATTTTTTAAAAAACGAATGAGATCTTTTTTTTATCTATGTTATCGACCTTTGTTGTACATTTTTTGTTTGGAAAAGTACAAAAAAAAAAAAACAAAAAAAAAAAAAAAAAAAAAATTTAAAGTCTGGATAAAAAAAACTAAAGCACATAGGCCTTAATTGCCTAAAATCATTTTTCAGTCTTAGACATTTATTCAAGAATATTGCTCAGGAATCTTTACTTTTATTTAGTTTAAATTTCACAGATGTATTCAGCATATCCAGAACACCTGTTCTGGCTAAGTTCGTTGGAAATCTCATAAAAAATACACATGGATATAACAATGGATCTGAGAAAAAACAAAACGTTGTTATTAATATTATATTGTTGTATTATAATAGCATACTGTCTAGCTACTCTAAGTTTTGTTTAACAAGTATATGTTCTATTATCTACAGACATTCAAACGTGTATATCATATTTTATTATTTAGAGTAATTCATCGAAACAAGTTTATCACGAGACGATGCCAAGTGTAAGGAAATTAATAAAACGTACGCTCGACAAACATGTTAATGGACACATCATATATTTTTCAATGAAATTACACTTTCTTTTTTAGGATTAATATCACTAAGGATCAGTTCACACATAAAAACTGGAACTAGAAAAAAAGCCTGATATGTGCGAATAATTATGAATTATGAATTGAATTATTTTTCTCACGTTGAAGTGCGTTTGTTTTCTAGAATGAAAGTCCTAATAAAGGTATTTGAAAGAGTTTTAACTTTATTGTGCAAAGGGTAAATTTGTACTAGATCAGAATAGCTTAAATGTGTAATCAAATATGTCATTGGATACCAAACAAACTAGACCACATAAATTACCTACATATATAAACACAATTTAAAAAAATGTGAAATTTTTATCTAACCATATTAACTCTACATCGTACGTAGCAATCCATCATCCCCCCTTCCAAATAATTGTATTAAAGTTAACCCTAAATAGCTCTATTGTTCCTCAAAGCTGTTAAATGTTTTAGTGGACTGCTACTTGAAAACGGTTGAGGCGAACTAATTTAGAAAATATTTGAAAAAAAAAAACTGTTTCATAATTAAACAAATATCATTTTGCTTTTGAATTTTTTTTATTAAGTTTTATAAGCATGAAATTTACCTGCTAAAAAATTAACATCTGTATATTGGCTTCCATCATCGTCCCATTCATACTGCTGAGAATTTGAGTTGTACCTGAGACCTACCCACGTAACAACATGTCTTGTTACTAAATATTGAAATCTGTCAGGTGTTTTTACTGTAAAAAGATGTGCACCCATTGCTGTGGAAATATATTTAGAAACAACATAAGCCTTGAAATAATATGAATACAGAACATCTATTTAATAATCATAAAGATATTTTGACTTGAATTGTGTATTAATTTCCCTCATGCTCTTCTTAGTAAAAAAAAATGACAATTAATCTTTTTTTTTTTATTTATTTATAAAAAAAAAAAAAACACCATAATATTCCCATTATATATCAACTACATATATAACAATGTACATTTGTTTTCTAAACTAATGCATTATAAGTCAACGGATAATGTTTAAAGAAAAAAATGAAAACTATTGATATTTAATATATGGATCAGAAAATAATCTTACAAGTTTCAAACTTTGCTTTTCAAAGAAATATTATATATACACATTTATAACTATAAATATTTTTTTTTCGATTTGCAAAGTTATATAACAAATGCATGTAGATCACTTAACTATAAATAAATACCTTATTTGCCTTTAAAAAATGCATAACTATTATACAGTCTGTGACATACATTTTTTCAGTCTTACATGCGCAGCTCGTTAATGAGACATTGATAGTTTCTGTATTTGGAGCGGAGAACCAGAGACACAAGCTTTCGCTGCCCACAACGACTGTCGAGAAATTTCCACTACACGGAGCTTTAGTCTTTTGGTACAAACTTTGACTTGATGTTCGGACGATTCCCTTCGTAACTACGTTTGAACCTCAAAGGAGAAGTCAATTTTCAATGGATATTTTATTTCTATTGTTCGTGAATTATCTCAACTATTTTTTTTTTCTGTTTATATAATTTAATATCTCACCAGGTTCCACATAAAAAATGTGTTTGCCAAATTAAATTTTTTACCATAACATTATTTTGATAAAATAAAATATGTTTCACATTTGAACTGCCGTACTGTTGCAAAAAAAACTTTTTTTTTTAATTTTACTAGAAATTGTTGTTGTTGAATATAACAGTAGTTTAAGCTCATTATTTTTCCCGCCTTTAATATATATATATATATATATATATATATATATATATATATATATACACAGGGGCGCTGAGAGCCAACAAGGGCCCCAGGGCAGGACATCATTGCGGGCCCCTTAATAGACAATGAGTCGTAAAAAAATTGATATGGTCGGGGCGGCCGGGCCCCCTTATAGATGCCGGCCCCCTGGCAATAACCCCCCCTGACCCCTCCTCTAAACAAAAATCTTCGGCCTTCATAAGTATTAGTGAATCATTAATTTCGAGTGCGGTGAGATTAAGGTATAAAAAAAAGCCAAATATATGTGTGATTGTTTGAAGATTTAGATAGCTAATTACGCTAAAGTTCCAATAAATAAAATAAGATTCTACGTTTGGTTATTTTTTATGTTATTATCTCTTACATTATTATTGATTTTATATTTAATTGTTATTTAATTTCTTTACTTTTTTTTAGACTATTTACATCCATTCAATAAAGTTGGTAGGGCTGTTTTAGTTGAAAACAAAGAAAAAATAATGTCAGTGAAATCTCAAAGTATAGTAAATTATAATTTAATGTGATTTAATAGATAGCTTACTTTCTTTAGATATTCTGCAATATAGCAACATATTTGTGGGTTCATTTAAATATTTACAAGTAACAAATAATTAGTTTTTCAATTACCTAAAGAACAACTTAATTCTGAAGAGTCAAATAAATAGCTCTGACATATGTCTCCTTCATTCAGACATCTTATTGCACACATCAATGCACATGCCGTTGTATAGTTTCTATTGATAGATTGAACAGTTTGATTCTTGTCTACGATCATCTTAAATTGACTCTTAACAATATCGGCTTTATAGATGAATACTGAAATAATCATTCAATTGAATGTATCAATCTGGAATGTTTTTTAAAATACTATAATTTTGATTACTTATCCGTAAGGTGTGTGCATGAACGCATGCATTTGAGTATAAATGTGGTGAATAAAACTGATATATTTCATGATTAAAATAATACACTTCGTAGCTGCTGAAATTGAATATTTGTAAACACACTTTGTATTCAGATAATTTAATGTTTTTTTTTTAATATTTCATATTATTATTTTATGAGAATAGTACTGTATAAAAATTATAATTGTATTTCATGTATATATATATTTATATAATTGCTTTATATTTACCTAGTTGTACAAAAATCAGAAATATGTTTACAATCATCACCAATAGAAATGTTACGGAAGGTTGATGGAAACAGAATAACAGCTTTCCACTATATCATAACATAATATGTTTAGTTAGATCATGACATTAAAAAACCTAGCCTATCTTCATTACTTAATGTGTTCAATCAATATAACTTTTTCACGTTCAAGTAACATTGATCAATGATATTTTTTTGTGTGGTTTGGTTCATTAATCCACATTTAGGTCAAAATCATTAGTGATTCTTCAGTTAAAACAATTACTATTCAATCTATTCAGATATCAGTTTCCATTGAATATCGACTACTTTTACTTAGAGCTTCCATCAATTTTTCATGAGCTATTCAACTCAAAATTATACAAAGACTTACTTTTGTTAACAATTCACTGACGTAGTGACAAAGGTTAAGATATGTGCAAATGTTTACAAAGAGTTTTGAATTTTTTTTTTTTTTAACATGAAAGATTTTTCACAAGTTTCAAGACATAAAATATGAAAAAAAAAAACGCTGACACAACTAACTCAAAAAAGAAATGCCGCTTTTATATATGTTAGTTTTCTATGAGGAATACATGTAATTGTATGTATAACGATCACATTATAAACATTTAAAATGGTCCAATAGTTAACTCTAACATTTCAATATTGTTTATTTTGTTGAGGGAAAAATTGAGCCAATGTTTACAAAGTATAAATTCTTTCGAAATGTATATAATTACAAACAAAAAAAATACAGATTAATAAAGAAAAAAATATGATTTTTTTTATGAAGTATTTTATTTCATTCATTAAAGTTACACATATTCATATGCATAAGAATTTCGGAAAATATTTTAATAATATTCGAATGGGAGACACAAAAGAAAGTTGCTATATTTTTAAACGAAGCATATCAATCATAAATGTGTTACCACATAGTGAAATTATAAAGAGAAAAATTCAATGGGCGCTACAAAAGTAATTGTATGTTGTTGTAACGTTGACGTGGTAGGGTAGCGGCCTGTTGTTGTATGCCTTAGCATCACGGGTTGACTGAATTCAACGATATCATCATTTAAGCCAATTGTCATTAGACCAAATGCAGACAGACTAGAGACTGGACATACGAACGGACGTCCAAGTATATCTACCTATATCTTTTAGTGAAAAGTAAGTAACAACAATTAGTAGACAAGAAGAAGCACGGGTGTATTTTATAAAAGTATATATTCCTCAATCCTTCGGGAATGCTAAATACTTTGAAGTATTGTCGGGGAATGGGATGTGAATATTATTTCACATTATTCTATTTCATAAATGTTTCTATAGTTGTAGCTCACGTAATAAAAGTTATTTGAAATGCATACTTAAATTTATGAGTGGTAAAGCGCTAGAATTTGGATCATCGCACAGATGACCGCTACTGAACCTCGGCCTGCTGTGCCAATATTCTCTAACAGATCAGCAGCAGTCTACTCCGTTATAAATATAACTCATTGTGAATAATTTTAAACACACTTTGTACAGTAATAAAGTGAATATTACATAAACTGGTACTGCATAAGAGACGAACGATCGTCAACCTAAGGCACCTGGGTTCGATTTCCGATAAAGACACCTTATTATTCAGGGAATGGTTGAAGTTATCCACTATATATCCCGTGGTGCCTCAATGGACATCGCACTATCGGCTATGGTGGGGGGACAAACTAAGTCCACCAAAATGACCATCTCGTTTGTAGACTATAGAAGTTAAAAGATTCCAGTTCATCGTTACAAAGACTTGGGATAGTTGTATTGCATACATGCTTTTTTTTATAATACCTAGACATATAATGTTGTTGTTGTTTATATTAAAGGTTAATTGTAAAAAAAAAATAATATTAATAATTTTAGGAAAGTGAACGAGGTTACATGAATTTTTTTTGGGGACGGATGGTCGTGTGATAAAGCGCTCGACTGTCGACCTGAAGGTGACTGGTTCGATCTCCGATGAGGACCAATAATTTGTTATTTCTGGTCATGGTTTAAGTCCCTCTATATATTCCTGGGTGTATCCATGGCCATTACAGTATCGTTTGTGGTGGGAATGAAAGAAAGACACCATAATAATGTCCAATAAGTGGTTATATGATGTAGGAGATTTCATCTCATCCTTACAGGGACTTCAAGCACATGAATATTACAGATGAAAAGATTATGTCTGTTTTCAAAGGAAGCTTTTGACACCCGTTATAAGCTACCACCAGGGATTATTAAACCTCCTTGCACCATGGTGCGGTGCTGCTTTGTGCATTAATTGCTGGCAATAAAAAATTGTATAAAAGAAAGTAATCAATTCAATACCCAGTTTAACATTCAGCAATATTTATTTATAGAGTACTCTTTTTTATCGTCTTAAAATAAGATGTAAACTGCATATAACATCCGGAATAGTTTACTGTACTTAACATAAGCAACGTTGTAATTTATATCAGCAACTGTGTACTGTATCTAACATTAGCAACAGTGCACTGTATCTAACATCAGCAACAGTGTACTGTATCTAACATCAGCAACAGTGTACTGTACCTATCATCAGCAACGGTGTATTGTACCTAAAATCAGCAACAATGTACTGTACCTAACATCAGCAACAGTATGATATAATTAACATCAGCAACAATGTACTGTACTTAACATCAAAAACAGTGTAATGTACTTGACATCAGCAACAGTGCACTGAACCTAATATCATCAGCAGCCTACACTACCCAACGTCATCAACAGTTCACTTAGCCTAACATTAGCAACAATACTGTATATCTTCAAAGTATTGAGATATCTGATTTTAAATGTTGTTTTTACAAAATTAAATGTTTTTTTTTACTGAATAACTAAATGCTAATTATGCGTATTTTGTTTATGACATAATTAACCTATTTCTTGATTTTTTAAATGCATACATTACGATTAAAAATATAAAGTACAGTAAATAGTATTTTTAAAATGAAAAAAAAAAATGTAAACAATTGGACGAAACCTTAAATAAAATGAACAACTAATTTGTAGTTTTTAATAATATCAATTCATTTAAAGATCATTGGCAGTTGTTTTATTTTGGTGTGAGTTTTGCTTTAAAGAGAAAGTCTGATAGTACTTTTACAGTTTGAGTCTTTGGTTTATTAACTACTTATCTACTACGTAAAACATCGACATTTAGTGATCTCTATCGTGGTCCATCCTGACATAGTTGAAGTGTTAAAGTCATGATGCAATCTCTTAATTTTTTTTTTTTAATGTCCAGAGTAGCATTTTATAGTTGTTGTTTTTTTTTTGTTTGTGATATTGATTTAAAGAGTTATGAATCATATTGTAGAATCAAGTTTAAATGTTGCCATATTGGCTGCAAGCGTCACAAAAGAGAGTTAATTTGATATTCTGGATCCCTGACATCCAAGTGTTGCTCATAATCTACAATACTCGCATGGATTTAGTGAATGTTGTAATATAATTTGAGATAGTTACTATATATGCTTTTATGACTGTGAATTTGAATGCTAAAATTAATGTTGCTTGAATGTAATAAACAAAATAGATACAGAAAACAAGTCTGCAATAATATAGCTCAGGTCTTAGCCCTTAAAGTTCCCTCTGTAGGCAGATGAAGAGTGATATTCAATTGTTTCTATAAACTTGGTACATTAAAGTGTAATGTGGTTAGCAAAAACCCTAGTCGCTTTTACTTCCTCTAATTGTCGGGTACACATTTTAAGCTTGGGGGGGCTTGAGAATCATAGGGGGGGGGGTGGGGGAACTGACGATCAGTCGAAAGATCTAGACTACTAGACAATAACTGACCCTTAACCTATAGTTCATAATGTTAACTAATTTTAATGCCATAAATCCTTTTGGATCAATATTTCCTTTAAAATGCTAGTGTATGTGAAGTACCAATAAAGATGAGTTGCAATCTCTTACATCAGTAAAATACTAATGGAATGGTTTCAGTATTTCTTTTCTTTCACACCTACCAAGCACAGTAGTACCATCTCTATGGAGGCACAGCGGGAGATGTGGCAAATGACTCCAAATGTGAAATATGTACTAAAAGATATATAATATCTAAATTTTGTTATTGAACTCACGATCATCCATGCATTATATATAATTGCAGTAGAAAGATATTTAAAACAATTAAAAACACACCAGACGTACACTAACATGATAAGTAGAATTAGAAAACAAGGTTTAATGATCATACGGACACATACTAAACACATTATTTAATAAAATATAAAAACGTATGTATCTAAAACATAATAATAAACACTCATATGTGCATAGTAAGTAAATATCCCTTAGCCCTAATTTAACTAATACTCGGAAAGATCTACGTAATTCTCGGTGGTCGGATTTTCGACCCCGGACAGTTCGACCCCGAGACGTTTCGACCCCGCGACGTTTCGACCCAGGGACACTTCAACCCCGGACTATTCGACCCCGTCACTGATAAAAATAATATTTCAATTATTATTTCATTATTTAAATATAGTTATTAACTTTGTTCATGATGTGTTTAATTGTTTAAATTATTTATATTGCATTAATTTAGTTTGAAATATGACTTTTAATTGTTTAAAATATGTTTTTATTGTTTAAAATATGTGTTTTAATTTTTAAATGCTTGTGCATGAGTTTCATTTGTGTCTACTCTAGGCACTGCCACAAATGACATAGGTGACTAATATGCAAGGTGGATAGGTCCACTATAACGTTTTGCTTATGACTTATCTGTACATTATTATTATGTCTGTATTATATCTGGTAACACTTACCACATTTGCGGGGGGGGGGAGAGATTTGTGGAGTGTAATAACACAATTTGTGTCCATTGCTAAGACGTCACAAAGGCTAAAACACACATTTTTTACAATTAAAACACAAATTTGAAACAATTAAAAACACACATTTAAAATAAAATATACAAATTTATTTTACAAATAAACACATGTTGAACCAAGTTACTAAACATACTGAAAACAAAGAAATAATAGTTCAAATATTATTTTTTTTCAGTTGACGGGGTCGAATAGTCTGGGGACGAAATGTCCCGGGGTCGAAGTCTCGCAGGGTCGAAGTGGCGGGGGTCGAACTGTCCGGGGTCGAACTGTGTTAGTTCTCACCGAGCATCGAACACGTAACACTCAGTTCGACATTTGAGTATCAACACTCGTCCAAACGTCCCATATTTGTTTAGATTATCCTATTAATTATAATTACGTATAGTATAACTGGAAAATAACAACGCGAGCCAAGTGTTAGTATAACAAAAAACATTGTCTTTATTTTAATACACTATATATACAAACTACAAAGATACACATACAGGCGGCCATCGACTTTCGCACATTCTACATTCGCACAATTTGCTATTTCGAACATTTTAAAAAACAATTTTTTTTAAATGGTTTTTAGAATCGTCCGTAAATGTGCTAGTGAATAATTTGAATTTCCGACTTTTTCCGTATAGCCGGTCTACATAATTTCCGGTCCATACCAAGTTTTTCTTCGCCCTTGTTCCCGAAGAAATTGTGTATTGTATAGATGATGACATCCGGGATTTAATATACCGGTAATGTGTACTGGTGAAGACTATTAGGGATCTCATGTACCGGTTTAGTCTATTGGTGAAGACTATTCGGGATCTAATGTACCTGTATAGTGTTTTGGTGAAGACTATCTGTTTTGATAACTTTGGTTGCTACATTTATATAAATATTACTATTAACTCCTTTTTAGCTATAACAGATAGTGTAGTCGCAAAAAAATTATAAACCAAACAGTCAATACTGTAAAACAAAACTCACTAAAGAGTAATATTATAATTGAAGACTGGAGATGGGTTTCAGCTTTTGTTGTTAGTAAAATTGCTTTGAGATACGATCATATTGACGGGCAAACAACGTTATGAAACGAATTTTTAGGTACCAGCATATTTAGAAAAATAGAGAAAAAAAAAAACATTGTTCGCTCTTTTTTTTTTACATAATTATTGTTTTTTTTTTCTAAACTAGAGATATTCAAATGTGTACAGCTATTAAAAAAAATATCATTTAATAATACATATTTTGTTTATACTATTGAGCAGTCTATGTGTATTAAAAGTTTTAAATAATATATTATATTTTTTTATTTTTTTTACAATACTATTACAAAAATATTCATTAAGAAAAATATTGTAGATATATAAAAAAGGGAAATATTATTATGCTGCAAACATAATTGAAGCTTACTTATTTTCAAATGTGTTGTCCCACTAGGCATGACTTTTTGTGATATGTTTGCTTTTCATTACAATATGAAAGATTTTGCAAAAATATGTTTGTGTAGGCCCATAAAAAAGAAAAAAATAATTTCAATTTCATGCATTAAATGTAAAAAAAATAGTGCGTTAATTTTAACTAAATAATAAAAATATAATATGATAAATAAAAATTGTTGGTCTTGGTTCCCATTGTTGGATAAAATCTGTCGGTCACCACAAAATATTTAATGTAACTCCCGATTTCACAAAATAGCCCTATTCCTTTCTCATTGTGTGACATTTTAACATGCCCTAGGTGTTCAACAAAGAAAGATGATCATTACGTGTGATCGGTTTTCAAATTCCCCATTAATGCGCCATAATATTTTTCTATTGTGCCCTCTTGCAATGACTCTTATAATTGTAATATTTCAAAAGAAAGTTTTTTTTGGTGATTTTTTTTTCTACTCTCGTGATCACACCATTGTTAAACTTACTTTGACTGCTATATTTCAATTTGTATTGTCATATAAAGGCATATTTTACTTCATAAGTTATTATAGAGTACTTAAAAAGTGCTTAAAGCTTGCTTCTAAGTAATATTTTAAAATGTTTAATGATGTCGATAAGCTCTAAACTACAGTATTATTTTTGTTCTGAACCAATTTAACGGTTTAAAAACAAAGGACGAACACACCAAGCACATCAACAACGTATGAAAGGGTGGGATATCACGTGACCATAGATCTAGCGACCCATCCTCTTCTTTAGGCAATTAAAATGATATGACAGAAGTTGTAGACTTGAATATTCGCGTTAAAGTGTCACAAAATATAATTACACCGTCTTGGCTATTATATTTTACAATGTAGATTTATGTGTAGACGTTATATATATTAGGGTGGAGTGAAAAACAATTTTTTTTATTTTTTATTCTAATAGCTCAAAATGGTTGCCAAATGGTCTAAGTAGTTATGACCTAAAATATCTTTTATGTAGTGTAACGTTTACCGGTGCCCCTAAGGCCTTTATTTTAAAGGATACTAACTTTAATTTAAAGCATTAAAACAATTTTGAATGAAATCAACATCTCAATAGTGTAGGGGTCGATACGTGTCATGAGTTTGGAACTGACATTCCTGTGAACAACACATGATTGTTGTTTCATTAAAAGATGCAACTTAAAACACTAAAAAAATATGACTTGATTGATACATGTCAATACACCTGTCTGAATTCATATTTGATAGCTCTTTCGTACATTAACTTGACTTCTTTATTGCCCCAATGTTATGATATAATAAAAACACAAACTGGTTTGAAATCATATAAATGTCTTTATTGATAAAATGCGCGTTAATGACCATGGAGACACAGCGGAGAATTAAGCCAATGACCATACATATATTTGGTATTCAATGAAGATTGACTCAGTGACAATTTTTGTTATTTTATTTGCTATAATTTTGATCGGGGAGGATCTTGATTGTCTCCGTGGCAGTAGGTAGTCCTCCTCACATGTTCAGACGTTCAGCCGTCTGATTTCCTATCATGTTTTGTCGTCCGGGATGCCTACCTCTTCATTGATGAGGTCTAACGCAATCAAACTCTTGTTTATTCAGAAAAACGTGCTGGTGATGAAAAAAAACGTTGTTGCAGGTACAAAATGTTTAAAATTTGACACTGCTTTTTGTTTAAGTTCTTTTCATGACCAAAAAGGATAAGTCAGGTTCCGAACTGAAAATGGTCAAAGCTTTATTGGAACTACACAATTACATGGAAAGGGCGAAGCAGAACTGAACTCTTAATTGTGACTTTATATATTATTATATATTTATATATGTATGTCTTTAGAGAGAGTGAGGTTGGGAGATTGGTAGATACAAATATTTACAATTATATAAGTACGAAAAGCTAATATATATATATATATATATATATATATATATATATATATATATAAAGAAGTTGTAGTATTCAGCTTGATTATATCGTAATAAACAATTTTTATGCTTAGTTAGACAAAATAAATCTGAGTTGGAGGTTCTATTTATTTTTACAGATGTCAAAAAGATCTTTAAGAGACTTAACGGCTTGTTTTGCACACTTATTTGTTCTGGGAATGCCCACTTATAATTGCTTATTGATTTAACGCTTTATCGTGATTACGCAAGCTGCTAAATAGCTTCCGAATACCATCTGCATTGTAAATTTTGTAAGTAAAATGATTGTTTGCCCATCTGTAAGAGACGAATCTACAAATTTTGAGTTATGAGTCACTTTTCTCATGTAGAAAGTTAAATGCCAAAGGAGCTAATATTGCTCGGGAATTCCATCTTGCATTATTAGTTTAGGTATTTTCTGAATTTTCACTATAGGAAATACTCCAGATTCTTCAAAAAATTGTAATAACTGAGATAAAAAAATAGAAATGTAACATAATCACTACTTACTGCTGTTTCTATAACCACTTTTATACCATTCTTGAAAATCTTTCAGAGCTGTTCCTAGTTCCGGGGTAAACGGATATTCAATATTGGGTGACTTATTGTTTCCTCCAAGTTCTTTATCCAATCAGAACTCTGTCCAAATGATTATGTTGACAACAAATAAATTGTGGTTCTTTCATTTTCTATTCAGTAAAACATTAATAGCTGTAAAAACTTTTACAACAGTATGTGCATTTCAGTCTTTTATATTTAGTGCTTATAACTTACATTTTCTTTGTTTAATCCTCAACACTAATACTTTATACTCTTCGTGACTAATACGTTTACCATTAAAGTGCAGTGACCAGCTTTCTAAATGTAGTAGGTTATTTTTAGTTTTATCTTAGGTTTAACATCTTCATAAATAGTTTATCTGAATATACCAGACTTTGTAGGTGTCCGAATGTGAATCCCATCTTGAGATAACTGTCAACTAATTGTTGCTGTTTTAATCACAATCATCAGACTGTAGCCTAGACATTCTTCTCCGTTTAAAACAATGTGGGATTATTTGAAAAGTAATTTAAGTAACATAAATTTACCTAACAATAAATAGATGAACTGCGAATTTAAGAAAAATGTTGAAAAATATATTGGCAAATGAATATTCGCCTTTCGAAGTTCTTAAGTAACTAATTTCGTGAATATTTTTTATAATAAATTGGAAAAAAAAACTTTTGAGCAAAATTTCATTGATTTATGACACAGTAAATTTTTTTTTTTTACGAAAAGTTAAAAAGTCATAACGCTAATATATATGATTTTTTTTTGTAGATTTACAGAAGAGAAACAATTACAATCCAGAAAAAATAAGTTATTTTATGGATACAAAAGCGTAAGATCAATTGTATTTAAAAAGATTTATTGAGAGTGTTAAATTTAAAAATAACCAAATTACGATTTTTTTTTATTAATATATTATTAAGGGAAAAATAAAGAAAAAAAAGATATTGATTTTTTTTATCCTCGTTAATTGTCTGATGTATATTCACTATAGATGCAAAAAGGAGGGCGAACAATGCAGATACACAAATCAATGTTGTCATGGGAATTGCATAACTCATTCAGTACCTGTGTAATGCTTTATTTCTTTACAATTATTTACAACTTAGTTAAGTCATATATATATATATATATATATATATATATATATACATATATATATATATATATATATATATATATATATTAGGGCGTCCCAGAAATGCTCAGAAATTTTGTTTTTAATCTTTGTTGGCTCAGCCACTGAAATGTGTCTCTTGTGTACAATGAGTGTATTGGTAAATTTGTAGCTCATTTGAACAACATTTAGGGGTCCCCCACGAGCTTTTAAAATTCAAGTATTAGGCCAAAATAAAAATCCAGACGAATCATGGCTCAAATAATTTGCAGTTTTTGCATGCCATAGTTGAATAAAATGAAGTTTAAATATACTTATATTAACCTCATTGCTATCATTAGCTAGAGTTGAAATTGTGTGATTCTTAATTAGAAAATGGAATAAAAGCGAGGAAACATATAAAATACCTAATCTGTAAAACTTGTGCAATGTGCATATTTTATGAAGATTTGATTGTTTTAAACTAAGCATGCTACATTCCCTCAAAATCAATTGTTCATTGGGATGGTAAGCTATTGCCCGATGTAACCGGATCGATTACCTGTCCTGCTCTCATCACTTGTCGATGGCACTACAAAGCTTCTTGGTGTTCCCAAGTTTTCATCTGGGTCCGGGTCAGGTCGGGCAGCTGCTGATGCAGTATATGAACATATCAAATCGTGGAAGTGCGAAACTATGGTCATCGGCATGCGCTTCGACAATACGACTTCAAATACTGGAAGACTCAATGGAGCTTGCACTCTGTTAGAAGTAGCCCTGGGACGTAATCTATTATGGATGACATACCGTCATCTCATGTTGGAAGTACTCCTTTCCGATGCATTCAATGTTTGTCTTGGACCATCCACTGGACCAGAGATTTTCTTTCTTAAGAGGTTTCGAGAAAAATGGCAAGAATTAAACCACACACCCGAAGCCAGATCCGCCCATTTGATAATCGTGTCTGATTCGATTAAAGAATGTATCAAATGTTAACTTGAGGTCAGTCATTCATGTGATGATTATTTGGAATTTCATCTGCTTGCTGCACAAATGGTTGGGTTGGAGGTTGATGTCAGAATTCGCAGACCTGGTGCCCTGCATAGGGAAAGGTGGATGGCGAAAGCAATATATGCATAGAAAATCGAACTATTGTTTGCAGGCAACGAAACCATCTTTCAGTTTACAACTCGATAATTACAAGGTATTCAGCGCTTTAATCGGTTTACCATATGTGTTTATCATCAATCATGGTTTTCATGCAGGCTCACCACAGATGCACCTGTGAATGATATCTTGTTGATACAGCGTTTATACGAATAAGATGATGTTGTTCTTCGATCGACTGGAATGATAATGATGGTGCGTCACTCGTGGTACTTGAGTCCGGAACTGTTGACGCTTGCGTTATTTTCAACCATTTTGTCGGACAAAGAAAAAACTGGACTTTTTCGAACAATGCAATCAGAACGTGGAACGCATCTCATAAAAGCACTACCAAAAAGTGTTGTTGATTTGCTTGCTTTTGAGGGGACGGATGGTCGTGCGGTAACGCGCTCGACTGTCGACCTGAAGGTACCTGGTTCGATCTCCGGTGAGGACCAAGGAAATTTTTCAGGTCTTGGCTCAAGTTCCCGATATATCTCCCGTGGTGCTTCCATGGCCATTGCACTTTCGGCTATGGTGGGGATGAAAGAAGGGCACCATAAAACCGTCCCATTAGTGGTTTATAGGATCTAAGGGATTTCATCTCATCCTTACAGGGACTTTACACACCACATTTTTTAAAACATCCAACATTGATGCCAGTTTTATAGATACACCATCTTTTAAAGTTTCAGCATATTTTGTAAAGAATCTGGCTTGTATCAATGACTCTGCAGAGCGAGGTGTAGCATTGATACGAAATTTCAATGAGAGCATCACCAAGGGCGAAGAACAAAAACAATTTTTGCTCCAAGTGGTTGAAAATAATCAGAAAAATTTTGCAGAGTGTAACCGTGAACGGCTGGCAAAAATTTAAATTTGAAGAACTTTTTTACATTGTGTCTACCCTACAGTACAAAGTACAAAATAAATAGTAGAAATGCTTATTTGCATTGCGTATTATTATTTTTCAAGCAGATTGACATTCTTTCAAGAATTAACTTGACAAAATGAATAAAACTTTGTTTTTCATAATTTTTTACCTAAATTTCAAATTAAAAAAATATAAATAATTCAAGATTTATATATTTTGTTTCATTTAATATTATAAACAATACTAAGCATCAATTTGTTACTTAATATATCAGTTTCGCATATAATGCAACATTAACGCTGTATTAGATTTGACCGCATATGATTTTACACCAAAATCTGGAGCTTTAAACCTCTTGGGGGACCTCTAAACATTGTCCAAAAGAGCTGAAATTTTGCAGGTTAACTACTGTTACCATACAGACATATTCTGTGGGGTGAGACATCAACATTTCAAAACTTCATTTTTTAGGGTGGGTCAAAAAAACATTATTTTGGAGATGGGAATTTGAAACAAATTAAAAAGTTGCCTATGGTCCTACTGATTGTAAAAATGTAAAATTTGTAAAAATCAGATAATGTCTTCCACTCCCAACTATTAGTTCAAGGGGGTACGGGGCAAAAAAAATGCACAATGTCTAAAAAAAAACAATTTTTTTTTTTTACATTTTTAGATACTAAAACATGTCAATAATAACTACGAATTAAATATATTGCAGAAAAATATTTTTTAGATCAATTAAAATGTATTATCAGAATGTTACTCATTCAGAAACTTCAATAATTTAAAAAATTAAAAGTCATTTTTCTCTGAAAAAATATTTTTGACATTTTGCTTCACTACGGCAAGAAAATCTCAAAAACCACCTTTCTGATTTTGATAAAACTTCTAATTTTTATGTAGAAGAGGTGCATTTATAGAATGTCAGAGACTTTTCAAGAAATTTTAAGTCCTTTTTTTTTAAATTTTCAAAATTAGTATTTTTTGCTTTTTTTCACCATACTAAATTTTAAAAATTCATTAAAGATGTATTTATTACATTATTAAAAAAGTACTTTGACATTCCCTAAAGTAAGCTTTTCTGATTATAAAAATGTACTTTGTATATGAAACAGTCTATAAATATGTCAGAACTATTTGCCACAAAAAGGTCATAAATTTCAAGATGGCGGCATGCCGCACCCACAAATATCAAAATGTTAATATTTTTTTTTAACAAAATTATTTTTAAATCTACTATATCTTTACTAAGATATTAAAATGTCTTAAATTTTAATAATAAAAAAGATTTTGCTTTGACCTAGGTACCCCCCCCACCAGTGTATGACATTTTACAACATTTAGAATGTTTGGTATAAGTAATATGAAATTGTACAAATCTATAAAACTTTAATGCAAATTATACAATGTACATATGAATAATACTGTTTATGGATTGTCACAGGAAACTTGCTTTGCTTTCAATTTTCGGAAGAAAATTCCTTTGATTTCTTTGTTTGCAAAACCATCCCATGTCGAGAGCTATGTCCGTACAGTTTGAAATATCCGTACACTTTCACACTAATAGCAGTAACTTCTTTAATTGCTCTGTCAACAGCTTGAGAGTGACAGGGAATTTGATCCAGTATGATTGGGTTGTTGCGTTTAAGTTCATCATCACAAATATATTCCAGCAGATGAGGGGATGTCACTGCACAAAGATCCCAGTTAATCATCTGATCATATGATTTAGCTGCAATATTCAGGAATATGTCATTTTTGTTGAAAAATTCTAACTCTGCAAGGAGCTGGTTTATGTCGAGCTGTTATGATTTTATTTACTGCATACCTTCTAATTTCTTCATTATTGTCCTAACTGCAGCCAATAGAATGTTTTCTGGATATGCAAAGTAGCAGTTATTTCCCAGTACAGGCAATATAATAGATTGATCAGCAGTATCAAGGTTCTGAAGCAGTTGTATCATATAGAAAAAGTTTCTAGCCCCACTTTGACAAGATGGATCGCAAAAATCCTGTTCGCTTTTGTTAACGATCTTTGCTCTCATCAGTATGTTCCTTGGCTGCCCTATCTCTCCAAATTTTTCTATGTTGACGCATCTTTGCTGGATCCAGAGCTGTAGATGGTGTTAACATGTTTACGTCCTTCAACACAGCTTTAACGATAAGACATGTATCCCTTTTTGCTTAGTTTACATCGATCCATTGCTTCATATTGATATCTGTTTTGTTATTTGGAAGATTCCTCATCGCTGGATAAATCTGCATCAAGTAGTTCATCATCTTCAGCATCCTGATCTGGAATATCATTATCTTTCTCATCATTGACGTTATCATTTGTGGTTCCTATCTGATCGCCACCCTGCATCAATGAATGTTTTCTTTTCTGTCGATTTTGTAATATTTTTGTTGTTTGCTTGTCAACATTGTCTATGAATATATTTCTTGCCATCTTTTGATCCACCCAAAATGCCTACTCAAGAACAGAAATTATTACTGATTGTGGACATTTACAGTCTCCTCTATCCCTAACACCTGCATCTTTTTACTCGAACAATTATACTGTTAATGTCATTTGTAGGGATACTAGCCTTGTCATATAATTGTTTAACTTCATGCGCTAATGCGTGCGCTCGTGAATGAAGGCTATGATTGTATTGTTCCATTTTAAGCATCCACCAATAGCCTTGAAAACATCTTCACTGGTTGGAAGTTGTCTTTTAGGCAATTCAGCTGCTGACCCAAACACAGAATGTACAGTTGCATTTCTTGTAGAATAACTCATATTCATATAAGAACTTAATAAAATAATTGAAAAATTAATCAAAAATGAAATAAAACAACCATGCGTGATTCGATAATGAATACATGGTACACCAGTTATATTGAGAGAAAAATGGATGCAATGTTTATCCCAGTTGTCTGAACTATTTAGTTATTCATAAAAAAGGTTATAAAGATAAAACACAAATTTTATATGCATATCATTTCTTTTTTGAATAACCTAGGTCACAAATTTAACATGTTCAGTCACAAAAAACTCATAGTAAGTTGGGAGTAGTAAAACTATGTAGTTTTCAAATATTTGTACATATTCCATGTACTACCATGATGTAACAACTTTTTAATAATGTTTCAATAAAAAAAATTTTTTGGACCCACCCTAATATATATATATATATATATATATATATATATATATATATATATACTTTGAATAAAGTCAAGTGTTGTTTATCATATACGCACCCGACTTGAGTCGTTCTGTATTTATTCGTCACGTGACTGCACACAAATAAATTATTTGACCTAACATATTCAGCTGAAAACTTAAATTACCCATAGACAACAGCCGGCTCAACAGTCTACATGGGCAGTTTGTGACAGCAATGAAATTAGTCCTGATTTAAGAATAACATTTACATGACAGTTTTATTGCTTCTTTTGAATATTTAAGCCTGATAATGTGCACATGTATCCAAATATACATACCTCCCCATTATAATGAGTTCTGTCTGGTTGCAAACCAGAAACTGCAATATCGCTGCATTTGTTCTGTACATACAAAAGTATTTTATTGATTTTACAGAGCTACAGTATGTCATATGAATGTTCTTTTTTGATATGTTTTTTGTCAGCAAAGTAGAATATTGAACAACCCACAGTTTATCTACTTCAATATCTCTGTTTTCGTTAATAAGTTACGGTCATTGTCTAGTGATATTCTTCTATATAAATGATAAATACCATTTAATGTAAATGTGTTGGGCATTGATGCACGATGATATCTATTGCAGCATAATTCATCTATCATGTATGGTGAATTAGAATTAAATGTTCCGAAAGGTCCATTTATCATAAGCTTTACCACCACCTCATGAAAATGTGGTATTTTAGCACATATTACATTTTCAACATCGTTAGAAGTGGTCTGTTATAGAGTCAGTTTAGTAAATGCATATGGCAGTCCTCTGATTCAGCGTACAGATGCAAACACTTCATGTTTTACGATGAAATCCATCAGTGAATTCAGCTTCAGTCAAAAACACTTTTATGTCACGTCGTAAATATCCAACGGCGATAGTCCAAGAGGTAAGAGCTGTTGGAAATCGTCGAAAAAAAACGATTACATTTGAAAGTAATAAGAGAGTGATATAAACGAATAGAAGCTATTGCGTCTTGAGCTTACACATGCATATGATACTAAGAGTACCCTGCAAACCTTTGCATAGAGTTACATCCCCTTAGGATTGATTGGTAGGCTAGGTTATTTTTTTCGTTTCGGGTAGATCAGATATTTTCATGATAGTTTTTTAAACTGGAAAACTGTTGTATTATTATTTTTTTTTTACTTTCGATTTATCGCTGAACCTAAGTAGCTATTAATTTATTAAATATATATCAATAGTCTGAATATAGAAATAATGCAGGATGGATGGGAAATTCCCTATACCAGCGCACCGTATAATTTTAAATTAAAAGTGGTGAAGTTATGACGTAACACCTGCAGAGTAGTGATGATGACGCTGGAGGACACAACAATGGCCATTGAAATTGTTGTTTGTTTAAAAATAATTAAATGGTCTTTAGTGAACATACACCTGTGTAATTGGTGAATTTCTGTTGATATCATTTAACAATATTATGACCAGTTATTTGTTATATTTTTCTTTTCAGATATAAAAGCTCAGGTTTTAAAGATGTCCTCTTATGCAAGAAAAAATTAAAGAGTTAATTAAACAATATAAAAGTTTCACTTCAGCGAAAAAAAACAGTACCTTACTAATTTAAAGAGTATGTCTGTATGAAATGTTGCTATTAAAACTAAATGAAACAGAAAATTCATATTTGTCATTTTATTTTGTTCAATGTTTTCTTTTTTCTAAATTCAATAACATGCAATCCATGAAAATAATGTTTTCCTTTACTGACTAAAATTATATGGAGATGAAGAGAGCGATAAATAAACACATCTATATATCGATATGCATATAGATTAGTGTGGCTCACTTTATAAAGGAAAAAAAATAATGTTGATTTTTATCTTGATCATTTTAGTTTTCTTGTTCACTGGGATTTAAAATATGTATAAACCGTATTTCACGCCATTTGGTCTCCTATAAATACTGCCTCTGTGCACTTGTTATCTCGTGTTTTATGGTATTCGGCAGTTGCATTAGATATGCAATTTGGTGTCGTCTCCATTCTCTGAACAGTCATTTGTGCCTGGTACTGAGAGGTCATCATGGTTATGGATTGCAGCAACATCTTTTCCTTTTTCCTGTGCATATATTTTAAGCAATATATTCTTCTGTTTATGTGCTCGCTTTTCCTTCTTTGTCAATGTGTTGTCTTAATTTCCCATTTCCATATTGCGTACAGTTCGCTTGTCAAGCAATAAGAGCGTGTCTTCTTCAATTCTGATAATACTGTGATGATTGATGAGCGCGAGGTCATAGATGGATGTTGTGAAGCTAACAAATTGTCTTCTTTTGCACGTTGAGCCTCTCCTCGGTAATTGTCAATAAATTGTCAATAAATTGTCAATAAATACTTCCAACATTATAATAATTGCCCGCTTTTCAGCCATAGGGATAAGCGCTTTTTCCCAGATGCTCAAAATTATTTTATGATATGAGAAATATCATCTTTCTTTTTAATTTTATGTGAATGAAAGTATACACTCAAAACATGTGTCGCTGTTTACAGAACTCGTTCAGAAAAAAAAATATTCAGATGGTTGACCAGTTAAATGAACAACATTTTTTTTCACCTATTAGTCAAAACTAAACAAATAATATTAATATAGTCGCAACACCTGATCTTATAACACTAAATTTGTATAGCTAAAATAAAATGCACTGGTTAAAATGGTTACTTATAAGAAAAATACAACTTCTAGAGTTTTCTAAAATTTGCAGAATCCTTATTTAGTTTTTCACGTTTTTCTAGAAGCTTCTAGAATCTTCTAGAGATTTGATAGGACTTCCCGAAACCTTATAGAATTGTATAGATTTTTCTTGAACTTTCCAGAGCCTTCTAGCATTTTCTGCGTGCTTTATATATACGTACTCACAATAAAAATTCATTCAAAAAAACTAAAAACTTCAGTGTACTAAATAAAGTCATACATTCATGATTTCTTATGTGCTGTTTTGAAGTCATTGGAAACACAAACAAACAAAATGCTCCTAAAAATTTGACAAAAAATTATTTTGGACCACCCTATTATAGATATACTTGTAATATTGTTCTCAATATTTTTACAATTTTTTTTTATAAAAAAAACCTCTTAGGAGATACACTATTAAAATTAAATATACTAAATAAAAGAGAGAGCATGATATAATGTATTTTTAATGAATGAATTACAATTTAGCCTGCGAAGGCAATGTATATTCTAATGTTAGGCAAATTATTGTATCTATTATATGTCATCTTTATATACGTCATATTTCAGTTATAAAAGACAACGAGAGTTAAACTTGGATTGCAACAATTTGATGGGTGGCAAAATGATTATTTTGAAAAAAAAAATTAAGATGAATACCGATTTGTTGCCACTGCTCTAGCACATGCAATTCCCATGATTCGTTTTTATATATCACAGCTCTGTCAATTATAGAATTTATGTTAATTTCTAATTTCGGCTTTGTGTAATATATTATCCTATTTGATTTTTTATAATGCTTATTTTTTTTCTAATAAAAAAAAATTAATACTTAAATTTCTTGTAAATCTTTGAAAAGTGTAGATGAATAAAGTATGCAAATTGGAAATGTCATGAGTCTTAAGCATAAATCTGTAAATCGGAGGCGCGCTTGTAGCGATGGTGGTCTGCATACTGCAGATGACGTGTTTGACACCCTGAGAACAATAAAATACTAGCAACAAGTTCAGAAATAGCTTCTGGGGATGGAACATGTAGAACCTATGGCCAATGATAGAAGAAATAACATAAACAGAAGTTACTGACTAGATCAGACTGTTGTTTTAGATTGAACTTTTTTGGGTGCGTTAACGAATTTTCAACATAAGACAGAGAACGGTCAAATTAAAAATTCCTAAGGTCCCGAAGTAAAAAGAAAGTGTTTGGTTTTGAAGTGAGAGTTTTATTTTTTTTTTAATAAAAGGAATTTTAGTTACGAAGTTGAACTAACAGAACTTAAGTCTTAAAAACATTTTAATAAAAAGGACCGCTAAACGCAAGCAATCTATAAGTGATGAATACAATGTGGCAAAAATGCAGGCTAAGTTGGGTGGAAAGCAAAGTGGTAAAGATGCTCGACTGTCGAACTGATAGTCCTGAGCTCAATCCTTGGTTGTTCAAGTCGCACAAGTCTGCCCAGCTGTAAAATAGTACATGACTTATGTTTGGAAATGAAAGGTTGTTTGGAGTTGTGCTTAAACACATAATCCATTTATATGATATGGTTATTGGAAACAGATAAATTCTAAACTTCGTCTGCCCTAGATAGCTTCTTAGGGTTATATAAACTTTACTTTTTAAAACGCTAGTTGAAATGAATATATATGAAAAACACGGATTAGTATATGTATTTTAATGTAATGTTTCAAAATAGCATATACCTTTAAAATTAAAGTCAACAAAAGCAACAAGAAAATATTAGCTATCACATTTTTAAACAAAATTGTTGCTTGTAGCCCGAGTGTATGTGAAGTCCATATTAGGATGATGTAAAATCTCCTGGAGCATATAAACCTCGATCGGGACGGTTTGTGTGTTGCCCTTCCATAGCCGATAGTGCCACATACATTGAAGCACCACATGCGATAAAACAATGGACTTGATCTGTGACCTGAAAAATCCATTGGTCCTCATGAGAGATCCATCTAGAGAATATCAGATCAACAGTCAATCACTTTATAATCACACGACTATCTCATCCGTTCGACCTAACTTTTTTTTAGGTTTTAACGCACTTCTTCATCCTAGCCACAACTGATATTGCAATTAGTATGGCGGTACCATGAGAGACATAAATGGAACTTTCACCATATCACTATACTCTAGTTACACTGTGTGAGATGACAAGACTATGTTTGACCTTCATCATTGATACTAGCAGTCTTCACTATAAGGTGTACAATACAGGATGTAACACGACCCACTGACAAGAACACAGGTAGAGTCAAGATTACTGTGTTGGATCTGTAGTCTATGTCATAATATTGTGTACATTAATACATACAAATTAAACTTCTGTCTTGATAGACTGTTTGCCCCCGAATCTGGTGGGTGGGGGATTTGGAGAGGGGCGTTTAGGACATCAAAGCCAGTAGTGCTTTGATCTCGGTCACTTTAAACTGTGCTACGCTAACCGCAGAGGTGGGGATGAGGGAAACATAATATGGAGCACTGCGGTAGGGGGGGTTGATCTCAACATCTCCCTCCATGTCAGTAAGCATGATGCAATCATGCTAATAAAACAGACATCAAAATGTGTGCTAAACAAATCCTAAACTAATTAGACTTAGACAAAATAGTGCAAAGACATTTAAAACAATTTAAAACAGATCCGTAATAAAATGATTAGTCTAAAAGAGAAAAAGCAAAAGTTACATGTTGATTTATAAGTAGCTTACATCATACACTATAAAATACGTTAGAATCATAGCTCTACAACATTTCAACCTACAAAATGTGATATGATCATAAACTACTCCACATACAATAAATATTTAAACCGTTTTATGGTGAATAACCATCAATAAACAAAATTAAGTCATTATTATTAACATATTCCACAATTTTACATTAAAAAAAAAGCCAAAAAACATTTGCCTCACACTGGGGAGACATGAATAATTACGACAGATTTAGACGAAAAAATATAAACACACGAAAAACATATATCCACATCCTGATTAGCCCTTTATAACAAACACCAATCACTAGCTAAGTAACATGATATGTAACGAAACACAATATCACCCAAAAGTTACCTAATGCATTAACCCATTATATATCTTCTACAACGATTATTCGTTATCATCCAACATCAATACAGTGAGATAATTCTTATGAATACTTACAACACAAAAATGAGTATGCAAAACATAGGATGGTAATATAAGTTAAATCATGCAATTATAAATTCTTCTAAAACAAATTAAATTATTGTCAACATTTACACAAACAAAACGATATTTCCAATAAACATAAAATCTTTAATAAAACACTTTAAAAAAAATTACATCACTTTTACAAACATTAACCCTTTCTGGTACATCAGTTATCAAGATATCACATGGTCGAGAGTCAAACTATTTTACACAATGTTCTCGCCAGCTGCTATTTAAGTCCCTCTCCCTGAATCCAAAGAACCCAAACTTTGATGGTCTCTTTTGATGAAAATTATTATGAAACTCATTATTTTTTAGGTATAGATCTCAGAGCACAGTAATGATCTTGGTAACGGGGCCTAAAGCATGACGCTACACAATGGTACTATCTCCGTCTTCATACACACGTCTGTTAAAAAACCTAACATTATTAATATCATAGCCTCTCATACCCTCATTACATTGTGGGTCATATCTACCTCTATACCGAAACACATTTTTATCACCCTGCCTAGACTGCGCGATCATTGCCATATTATTCACACAATTCCCATTCACACAACATTGCTGTCTCACATCAAACTTCCTTCTAATTCTATACTCACACTCACATTTGCGCTGCCTAACTTGCTCTACGGGTATGTCTCCATTATAACTGTTGTTCTTCCTTACAACTATTATCCTACGAGTCTGATACTCAGGTTCAAATCTCTTTCTCTGTATCCAAACAGGCTCTTCAACAGGGCACTTTATTGAATCACATTTCTCTAACTATTTCTTCATTATTTCAACAACTGTTGGTCGGATTACTGGCTTCCTCAATAAACTTAACTTGACCAATGTCCTTTTTTTACATTATTTATTTCAACTACTGAGCCCATTAAATCTATTATACTAACCATAGCTTTCAACCCATCTACTATTTTTGATTGTGATATGGCGACTGAATCTATCGATTCTAATTTTATAAAAATAATATGCAATAATTTCTCTACTGAACCCAGTCTGTTTGATACGTTGTCTATTTTTAAATTTGTTTCTCGTATTTTAGCTCTTAGCCTATCAACATTGTCTGTCTGCAAATTTGCATTTTTTCTCCCTCTTTCAACCTTTAACGTCAATTCGTCATTTGTCACATGTATTTTATCGTCACTATTCGACTTTTTCGATTCTTCATTATTTTCCGAAAAACATTTTTGACCCTATTATCAATCGCCTCTCGTTAAATGCCTTTATTTCTAGCCTGACTTTATCATTTTCTGCTTCTAATTTATTAAGTTCCCTGTCGGCTATCCGGTTTTGTCTATCTTCTTTCTCTCTTTCTGTAACCCAAGATTGTAACTCCTGCCCAGTAAGTCCGAAGGACTTACCATTCTCTATTAAATCTCTCAGGGTTGTCATGGCACTGCCTATATATAACACAATAAATCCCTAATACGAAGTTAAAGGAGAATACTAGTAATAATAACTAACTATATAGAACTACTAAATAGAAAAGAGAACAACACCAAAAAAAATAATAGATTAATAAATACAGTATACTAAATCAGCAATACAAAGTACCTAATTATGGAACAAAAAATAATGATAATTATCGTAGATCAAATGCAAGTGTTTTAGTTTTTCCAAGTGGACCCTATTTTAACCTCCACTGTATTCGAATCAATACACTAGGAACAACGAACAAAATACATTAGCAGGTTACAGTTAATGTTTATAAAAAATAATAAATAAATAAAAAAATAAAATATTAACTTAGCTGCAGCTAATTGTGACACTGATATAGTTCTATTCGAACTTTAACTCTAATGTTATTAGTTTCTGAATTTTTTAATCAAAATAATGTTGTCAATAATCCAATATTGTAAATGTATTACAGTAAATACTAGTCTTGAGACTCAATCGGATCCGTAATCCACACAGTTAGCTCAGTATAACAATTAGATTCATCTGCAACATCAGCTAAGTCAGTAACGTCGGCAATACAGCAGTAAATAACATATGTACTATAAATTGCAGTAAGTAAGTAAGAATTTCAGGATTAATTCATTAATTAGACAGTAACCTTAGCTCAACAGCAACCTCGGTTCCATATCAGCATCAGCAATTGCAATTACACATCAACATCAGTTTAAAAGAAAGAAATAAACGATTCCGAACGTCGGCAGGACCAGTGCTGCAGCCTACTCAGCAACAATAACTTCTAACACAGAACAAATCAAATGGTCGACATCAGCTATACAAGTTAAACATAAATGCCATAGCTCACCTACATCCACAGAAGAAAATAGTCACACCGCGATTGCATTGACAGCAATTTTCACAATAACTCCTTAATCCGGAGTCACGAGTTCACGTCGGAGGTCCAATAAATGGTACGAGTTCTTTTAATATGCTCATTGCGTATTGCTATATTTTCAAACACACAGCCGAATACACATATATATCAACAGATGAGTCAACACTTGGATAATGTATAGTGTACAAATAAATTAACTTTATTGAAAACAACTCATGACTGCACTTTTAGTATAATTTACATCTATTTCAATCTCTAAATCTACAGAACTAACTCTCTTTCAAACTCCAGTCTAACACAAAATTAAACTTCTGTCTTGATCGACAGTTTGCCCCCGAATCTGTTGGGTGTGGGATAGGGGGAGGAACGTTTTGGACATCAAAGCCTACACTCTGAGGTTTTACCCGAGTCCAGTAGGGCTTATTCTCGGTCACTTAAAACTGTGCTACACTGACCACAGATCTAGAGGGGTGGGGATGGAGGGAAACATAATATGGGGGTGGGCTGTGATTTGAGGGGGGGGGCTGCAATCGTAACAGTGTGTTTAGAAAAAAAGTGATTAGCCACTTGAAATGTTATTCATGCCTTGTGTTGAGGACCCCTATGAGAGTGCCCTTGGCTTGTTGCTAAGAGTATGAGGGCTGACTCAATGATGACTCGTATTTGTATTTGTGTTTCTACCACACACAGTCTCACCAACAATTAAACGTACAACAAGTGACGATTATCAATTCAACAAGTGTGTACAGCGACAAAATATATTTATTTACAGAGACACCAGTCCGTAACAGAGATCTGGTGGTCTTTAAAATCATAAGCAAAAGTAATCCAAAAATGTCAAAGATTAATCCAATATCAATGATCAGAATTAAAGGGACGTTTTCTCGATAGATCACCCTTCTCTCTCTCTTTCTATCTCACTCAGAGACACATCAATCGACTAGCTATCACTCAGTCGATGTCGACCGGTCACCCTGGGACCCTCGGTCGAATATGCGACCACACCCTGCCCGGCTTACCGGACGAATGAACACGAATCTCTCTTTCATCACTCATATCACTTTTCCCACGTGACCCCTAGCCAATCAATTAGAATATCTGTTTCTTTCAAATTAGGGGGTGGAGCCTAGATGGAGGGGGGAGAAGTACGTCATACCGACATAGACAGGAGTAACTGGCCATCGAGCGGGTCTCTGTCCCTTTGAAGAAGCCGACCGGAGAATAGTAGTCAGGTGGTCAGAGAGAATTCCCCGTGGAATGTAACGTGTTTCTGTTACCCGCGGCCTCGTTCACCTTCCACTGTCCACCTGGCTGATGACGCAATTACGGGGGTGGGGTAAAAAGGGTGGGGAATTTGAGAGCGGGAACGTATATTATTATACATGGTTTAATATACATCTTAACGTTAGTAATACTATTAAGTCAACGGTTGGAGTGAGGGGATGGTTTCGACAGATTAGTCACAACCCGTGACATCACCCCCACCCTACTCGAAACCATAGGAATGACGACACCGTAGTGGGGTGAGGCCATTACGTAACAAAAACCAAATTATAAAAGAATCGAGTCCTTTCCAACGTTAGGACTAGAACAAAGGGCGAATTAACCCGGGGTTATACATAAACATATGTGCCTTTAACTATCTTTATATAAAAATGCCCAAAACAAATGGAGGGTCACATTGGAATAACACAAAAAGAAAACTTATCTTAGTAACCCTGACCACAACATAATGGACAGGGTCAGTGGGTAAAACCATACATAATTAAACAACCCAAAAATAAAACAGAACAATTACAACGGCGTATAGCATGATGGTGCCAGCTGGACATAAGTTCTGGCCAAAACTAGTTGGTCCAGAGATAAAAAAAAATAGTGAACACTCTTTCTTCCGAAAGGTGGCACTTAAAACAAAATTAATTGTATCAGTAAGCCTACATAGGCGGTTACTGGATACGAAATAGGGTAAGCAAGATAGTCTCCCTTTGAAGGGATGACTTTACATTGATAGATACAACAGCGTTACAACATTGAACCTGAAATAGAGAGGAAACCATGCATAAATGAATATAAAAAGTGACATAACTGCAATTGCACGACATTCGCTCACTCTAGGCAAGCCATCTAATAACCTCTCTAAGAGTGGCCCTTTGTGAGTGAGCTCAAACCGACATGCAGGCGTCGACGAGGTTTGCTTGGCACCGACTAATCAGATCTGCCCCCACGCCCAACATGTCCCGTTTATATGGGGGGATATATAGCCTGGCTGTATTAGGGCCCGACGCCTCCCCATTGGGAAATTCTCCATGGTTTACGCGTAGTTCATGGTTTACACTCTCGGCTTTACCCCGCCTACTTCTACTCGCGGGTCGTGTTGTAAACAGTCTTTCAGGGGAAAGGGATCGTCTCCGAGGTGGCCCCTCTTCTTAGGTGACATGTTTGGTGGCCCTAGGTGGGTGTCTAGAAATAGGTCTACTCTGATCGGGAAAGACCTGAGGAGTTATCCGTCCCGTCATATCACCGTCTCTACTAAAATCGTCCGTCCGTGATGTAACCACCGTCGGGATCGTCGTCTGTCTACCTCCCCTGCTCCGTCTGTCACGCCATGAGCCCTTAAGCCCTTCTACCTTCCTCCTAGCTTCACCCTTAAACTTAAAGCCCCATGGGATACCCGCTCTCCTGACTGGGGCCCTGGACTCTCCCTGGACACGATCAAACCATGACCCCCTGGTGCGTTTGGTTTGACCCCTAAACTTCCCCTTAGAGTCAATATGCCTGGGCCCCTTGACCTCATCGGCATGATGGTGGTCCCTGTGGTCTACTGGATTAGACCAAGGGGCCTTGGCACCCTTTATGTTACCAATAATTAAATCCACTATTGGATTTGGGAGGACCATAGCCTCTAAAGGGCCCCAATAGTAGTCGGAGTCTACATAAATGGTGGCTATTGGGGCCTCACTAACGGTGCCGTCAATACATTTGTATTGGGCCCAGCGACCCGTCATCACTCCCTCCCCTACCAGGGACTCCTTAACGGCGGCCCCTGAACAACCTGAGTCCCTTAGGACCTTAACCTTGAGGCCATTTACAAGTCCCTCTACCACTGGGAGATTTTTCTCCCCAGCTCCCACTTCAACTACGGCACCCATAGGTATGGGCCCTACCCCTCTAACACGGGGTGCATTTCTCTGCAGCTTACATGAAACAGAGCGATGCCCTGGGGCCCCGCACGTGTAGCACACCGACTTAGCATTAGTCGGGTGGCTGAACACCCTGTTCCCGTTTATAGGGGCCCTCACCCTATCTTTAGGAGCCTCCCTCCTGTCCTCTACCTCACTTGTTGGGGCCCTTTCGGCCTCAACTACCTCTCCTTCCCTATTTATGGAAGACTCGCGGCCCTTGCCGTGGCGAGCTTCCCTGTAATTCTCGGCCAGGGCGAGCATATCGTCCCATGTCCCTGGCTTACGTTCCTTTAGGAACACCTGTAGCCCACTAGGGGCCCCATTCATCAACTGCTCCCTGAACAGGAGGTCCATTAGGCCATCAAAGGTCGGCTCCGTCCCACTGAGCTCAACCCACCTCGTCAGGAGGTCGGCTAGACGTGCACCAAATAGGGGGTAGGTCTCCCCTCTTTCTAAATGGGCCCCCCTAAACTTCCGTCTAAAGCTTTCCTCCATATAGTCGTATGACTTTAGGAGGGCAGCCTTCAATGAGTCAAAGTCATTTGACTCGTCAGCCGTCAAGCGGGTAGCTGTCGTCAGGGCCCGTCCCGTGAGCAGTGATGTCAAGCAGGGGTCCACTCATGTCGTTCGCAACCCGCGGACAGAGCGTATCGTTCAAACCTACGGATGTAGGCGTCTATATTATCCGTCTCGTCAAGTTTGGTGAGTTTGGGTTTGGAGGATGTTGTTGACTGACTGCTTGGCTTGCCGGCCCCACTTCCCTCTCTAACCGTGCTAGGGCCACTGTCTCCTCAGATGCTGATTTAGCTGCCTCCTCCTCGGCCGCTATTCTAGCTAACTCCACCTCTTTATCTCTTTCATTTTTAGCGCGTTCGGCTTCTCTATTCTGATCGGCAGTTATTCTGACTAAATCAACCTCTTTATCATGCCTAGTGCGTTCAGCTTCTGTTTCCCTATCAAGCCTAGCCTCTTCCACATCTCTATCCCTTTCGCATTTAGCGTGTTTTATGGCCGTATTAACATCGCACCCCAAGCCTATAAAGTACTGTACGTACTCCTCCATAGACTTCATGGTTGGTGACGTTAATACGAACCTAAGATGAGTAACGGTTAACCCAGTTAAAGTTCGCCGTGCAGCTTAACACGCAGTCAGAGCACTCACAAATGATCACAATCAAAGAAGTGTATTAAAATGGCTTACCTTGACGCTTCCTCCCTCCTTTCAACAGAATACGAAATATCTTCCACCGTACACAATCTTACACACATGCATAAAGTCTAAAGTCTAAATGTTATTTATTCGCCGATAACAGTGCGGTTTTTCCTTTAACTGTCTTGTTGACTTCGTCTGTACTTTCCCTCGGACGATGTGAGTAAGCGTGGCCCTTACTGCTCCTGTTTCAAAACGGCCGAGTCCACTGAATGACTGGCCTACCGAAGAATTGTGGACTTCTGGTTTTCTGTCCGACGATGTACGTGAGTAAACGTAGCGTTTATTACTCACGTTTTAAACCGGCCGAGTCTGATGAAGAACTGGCCCACTGAAGACTTGTGGCAGATATTGAGCCCCCCGAGTCTATAGTTGAATCAGCTTCGGCCCCGCCTGATTATTGCAGAATATTACTTCAGGTGGAGGTTCGATCCCGAAACGAGCCTCTCAGATGTTGAGGACCCCTGTGAGGGTGCCCTTGGCTTGTTGCTAAGAGTATGAGGGCTGACTCAATGATGACTCGTATTTGTATTTGTGTTTCTACCACACACAGTCTCACCAACAATTAAACGTACAACAGGTGACGATTATCAATTCAACAAGTGTGTACAGCGACAAAATATATTTATTTACAGAGACACCAGTCCGTAACAGAGATCTGGTGGTCTTTAAAATCATAAGCAAAAGTAATCCAAAAATGTCAAAGATTAATCCAGTATCAATGATCAGAATTAAAGGGACGTTTTCTCGATAGATCACCCTTCTCTCTCTCTTTCTATCTCACTCAGAGACACATCAATCGACTAGCTATCACTCAGTCGATGTCGACCGGTCACCCTGGGACCCTCGGTCGAATATGCGACCACACTCTGCCCGGCTCACCGGACGAATGTGCACGAATCTCTCTTTCATCACTCATATCACTTTTCCCACGTAACCCCTAGCCAATCAATTAGAATATCTGTTTCTTTCAAATTAGGGGGTGGAGCCTAGATGGGGGGGGGGAGAAGTACGTCATACCGACATAGACAGGAGTAACTGGCCATCGAGCGGGTCTCTGTCCCTTTGAAGAAGCCGACCGGAGAATAGTAGTCAGGTGGTCAGAGAGAATTCCCCGTGGAATGTAACGTGTTTCTGTTACCCGCGGCCTCGCTCACCTTCCACTGTCCACCTGGCTGATGACGCAATTACGGGGGTGGGGTAAAAAGGGTGGGGAATTTGAGAGCGGGAACGTATATTATTATACATGGTTTAATATACATCTTAACGTTAGTAATACTATTAAGTCAACGGTTGGAGTAAGGGGATGGTTTCGACAGATTAGTCACAACCCGTGACACCTTGGTAAAGGGAACTTTGTCAGGTGAAATTTGAGGGTGGGCTAGAATAAAGTAGAATGTTGACTGGTTTGCTTGGAAGACGTGGTTACCTGGACGGTATCCGGACAAAACTCCCAGTGGACGAAAACCCTCAGACAAAACCCCTCGGACAAAACCCCCATGGACAAAACCTCATATGTGGCCCTCTTTTTTATTAAAAGATTTAATATTTAATATCAGCTAATTTTACAAGGTTAAAAAAATCAACATTAAAAGTTATAGCCCAAGGTCAATACTGTCCGTATTTTTATTATATTTTTTAATTCTCACGCCAGACACACATTTTATAGAAGACAGTCAATCAAAAAACATAAGAACCCCAGTGGTCGAAAGATAAACCTTTATGTACATAAAACAGCATAGAAACATGTCTAATGATAGATTGTTTGACAGACATGATATCTCTTATATCAACAATTTTTCCCTTAGCAATGGTCAACTTCGTATATATATACAAGTATTAATAATATTGACTTAAATTAAGTCTTAATATTTTGGGGGTTTTGTCAGTTGGGCGTTACGTCCGATGGGGGTTTTGTCCGTGAGGGTTGGTCCGCTGGGGTCTTTGCCCTACACTCCACCTGGACAGTAGCAAATTTAGAAAAAAATCATTGCTGCCAATTATTTGTTTCTAAACTAACATTAACTGAACGATTTTAAATAAAAAGAATCCGCAATATTGTTTGTATATCTTATGATTTTAATAAGTTATTCAGATCACTAATACCAACTTATCAATAAAGCTAGACTAATAATTTTGTAAATGTATATTAAATGTTCTAAGCTATTAAATTCAACATGTCCACAGGAAGTAAATATATTTTTTTATAAGTCTTGGATCGTATTCTTTTTTCCTGACGTTGCATGAAAAAAATGTAAACATACTTGCAAGTCAAAGGAAGACTGTATGTTCTTTTATGTCATTGTATATTATGTGATCACCATAGTGACTATGTGAAACGTGCTTTAGTAAGTATGCAGATGAAAGAAAAACAAAAATAACGATGTTGCAAATAGATTTATAAACGACATGTATACTACTATTCGAAATTAACGCATAACTAGAAAAATTAAGTGTATTGACTACAATTTCATTCGTCACAAATTAATAAATGTAACAATTACATTTAAACAATGACGCCTTTATTTCTATGGTCTGTATTTTTTTTCTTATTTTAGTCTATAGATATGTTTAATTAATATTGCCGTAATGTCATAACATTGTATTAGCTGCATTTAGCATTAGCTTATGAATATCAAATGATAAATTCAAATCTATTTATTTAATAGATATTTAATGTTAGTTTAATTGAGAAATTTTCCATCTTCGAATAATTGATAGCCCTACATTGGTCGATTACCTATCATTAACCATTTTTTTTTTAAATATTTGTATCACCTTTCCCCATCTGGTGACATTTCTCTCTGTGTAGACGCCCATATCACCAAGAGTGCGGGCTTATGATGACGACTAAGTTTATGCGGACGACTTTAAAATGTTGACCTTGTTCGACATGTGATCAGGTCATTTAGGTTGTAAAGATGGCAAGCGACTATCTACCTGCCGATAAGGTCCACATCTCAACGGAAGCTGATGATGCCTACTATGTGTGAAGTTCAAAATTATTTAATCGCTGGTGTTGTATAGATTGCTGATAACATAATCAAAAAGTCCAACGTGAGTTGTCATCGTCAATTATTTTTTTTTTCAAAACTAAAGGTGGGGTACATTGCGTGGGTGTACACAGTATGAGGCGAACGGTACTATTTAACTCTTATCAAGGCTGAGTGAGCAACAGTGATAACGATGTATACACGTTTTTCACTAAAATTCGCAACCCCTCTCTCATTAGAGATCATGTTACTTACTGTTTGCCCTACCATCATATACGGTGTGTAATAGACAGCAAGATCAAATAAAAGCAATAAGCTATTAAATTTGACAATAATTTGTTTAAATTTAATATATATTTTAGACTTAGTCAAAGTTGTGCTATTTGATAAAAAAATTATGACACATAAAAACTAATTAAGATAAAAACACATTGACGGACACATTAATCAAATAATAAAAACAATTTTTTGTTTAAAGACACACAATTAGAGGCGGTTTAGCTTCGAAAAACGCAAATCTTTTCGTTGTCCTTTGCACATTTTATCTCGATGTTTTATTTGCCACAACATCCTGTGAAATTTGGTAAACTCTGGTCCACAACGTCTTTTAAATGCAGCTCTTAGGCAGTTCTCCATCATTTCACCTATTGTGTTGCTACATAATCATAAAAAAAGGAATTTTATATTTAATTAGTTTTACAAGGAAATGTAAAGAAGCGTATGATTGTAGATTAAACTATCTAACAAAATAATAGCGGTCTCGAGTCTTTCTTTCTGTGTTAGATCAAAAGCAGTGGAACATAATGGAATGCATTATAGCACTTCTTCTCCCGTATACTTATTTATATTGGTATATTACTGCCTAACGTTTTTAATATAAATAGTGGGAGTTCCAGAACCTATGTTTTACAGAAAAAAAATAATGATCTAAATTAAGAATCAAGTATAATGTTCCAGTTTATAACAATGATCATTGCTTCCTGCTCTCATCTTTATTCTATTTTTATCTCTACAGTTATAAATAATTACTGTGATCTCAATTATGAGACGTAATATACTTAAACATTCAAAAGAAATAAAACATATTATTATTCAATTTATTTTATTATTTTAATTTTTTTTTTTTAAACAGGTAACATTTTAAATTCGTCAATCGAAAAAAAAAAAAGTTATAAGAGAAAATTCTCCGACGATTCAATTAGCCGCGATCATCGTAGCAAATTGTGTCAATAAAACTATTTTGAAAAGTCGATCTAACATAAACTTAGGTGAAATTTTTTTCAAATAAAGCTCTCTGCAAACATATTATTTTTAAGTAAATATTGGTGTTATTTATATTCAAATTACAAAATAAGACTATAATATAATAATTACACTTACTGCTAGTGCAAAATAATCAAACAATCTTAAATATAAGAAAATAAAATTTTAATTTGCAGACGTTATTTAGTGGCTGTATGTCTAAGCTACTTAATTTCCAAGATTGTTTCTATGGTTTGATTATCTATCAAAGATTGTTTTTCTTTACTAAAAACAAATAATTTATCCTTTTGTTTGTTTTTATGATAAGAGACAAAAACGGATTAGATTTCAAATTTCGTTAATTTATTAAGAACATAGTTTTTAAATCTGATCATAGTCTTATCATCTTTATGCAAAGGCTTTGCAGATACTGATAATAATGAAAATAAACTGAGAATTTGCTAGCAATCGGCTGCCACAATGACTCTGGTATCTGGACTTATTTTCTTCAACTATACGATTCAATTCATCGTGTGCTATCATTGTCAAGGCTTCCATACGGAATCATTGTCCTCGTTATCCTAAACTATGAGTTGCTTACTGAGTTGGATGTGTATCTATAGTTTTATCTGCCACGAGGCGTTTCACAGATGACAGACTACACGTGATAAAGCAAGAAATGTAGACTTGTATATAATTAATTACAGCTTTTTTACAAATGCATCTGTCCTATACAGGGTATGGTGAATTACATTGTTACGAAATGTAAATAAATACGTTACTATATATATATATATATATATATATATATATATATATATATATATATATTTATATCTTTTGTCGACTGTGGAATAATTTGTTCGAACGTACTCTTCCAAACGCTTCCGTTTTCTCAAACGCTAATAAACATGACCAAACGTCATTTGGCTAAGAAGAAACAGTGAGCTCAAAAACGGAAGAATAGGTTAATTAAAATACTTCCTTAGGAAAGGAGAAAAAATGTTGCTATAATTCATATTTATGCTGAACTCTTAGTACCAAACAGCAGTTATTTTTTTAAGAGAAGGCTGGAGCGAGGGGAGAGAGGGGTGGGTGAGGGGGAGAGAGAGGGAGAGGGGGAGAGAAAGAATGAGGGAGAGAGAGGGAGATGAGAGAGGGAGGGAGAGAGGGAGAGAGAAAGGGAGGGAGGGAGAGAGGGTAGGGAGGAAGATAGAGCGGAGGGAGGGAGAGAGAGAGGGTGGGAGAGAGAGATGAAGAGAGAGGGGACAGGGAGGGAAAGAGGGAATGAGGGAGAAAGGGAGAAAGGGGGAGGGAGGGGGAGAGAGAGGAAGTGGGGGAGAGAGGGAGGGAGAGAGAGGGAGATGGGGAGGGAGGGAGGGAGAAAGGAGGGAGAAAGAGAAAGGGGAGGGAAGGATAGAGGGAGAGAGAGGATGGGAGAAATGGAGGGAGTAAGAGATAAAGAGAGGGAGGGGGCAGGGAGGGAGAGAGAGGGAATGAGGAAGGGAGGAAGGGGGGCGAGGGAGGGGGAGGGACAGGGGGAGAGAGAAGGAGGGAGGGAGAGAGAGAGCGAGATGGGAGAGTTACGGAGGGAGGGAGAGGGAGGGAGGGAAAAGTGAGGGAGCGAAAGAGAAAGGGTGAGAGGGGGTAGGGAGGGAGAGAGAGGAAGGGAGAGATGGGGTAGGGAGAGAAATGAATATTAACAAAAAAACTTATTTTAAACCCGGGAAAAGCCGGGTACTTGCAGCTAGTATATATATAGTATTGAAACTTACGGACAAACTGTATCAACTGAAGGTGGTCTTTTAATCCAAGGGCATGCATAATATTCTTTATTAGCTTTTTGAAACTCGGTATCATTTATAGTACATCTTGATCTGTTTAGTAGAGCAATACCTGAGAGTACATTAAAAAACTGAAATCATTAAGTTGCATTATTTATTTATATCTCTACCATGTACGCATGCTTGCGGAGCCACCTAATTTTTTTCCGGCTCCGGCTCCTACAAATTTGTCACACGAGACAATTTTTTTTTTGTAATTGCTCCACGCAAACACGCCGCTGATAAAAAGTTATGCAAATATTTTTCGCGTTCACCCCCATAGCAGGCCCTTAGTCACGACCTGAAGAATATACGCATATCTGTTTTACTAAAAACAAACTATTTCAGTGCATCCAGAATCATATCATTATTTTTGACCGAGGTTTCACTAGTCGTCATTTTCATAAGTAATAAAAAGTTATTTCAATGATCAAATTAGCAAATAGTAAAATGATACATTATTTAAAATATTTTAAAGACTTCAGTATTTGTATTTATTATTTATAAATTCGAAAAGACTATTCGGACCCGTTTACCAATAAACTCCGACTTTTATTCGGACCCCGTTCCAATAAAGTCTGATTGTTATTCGGACCCGTGGTAAATATGCACTTAGCTTAGCTATACATAAACTTTATTATTGTTTTTTTTTTTTTTTTTATAATTGTTAGAATTGTATGATTTAATCGTTACTCAGTGTCTAGAGTTTCACTAAGCGGACTCTGTAGTAATATTTTTTCGTGTTCCGTCTAATAAAGTTTAAATATAGCTAAGCTTAGTGCATATTTGCCACAGGTCCGAATAACAATCGGATTTTATTGGGACCCGGGTCCGTATAGCCACAGCCTTATAAATGTATCTACTCTATTTCAGATATTCTGTTTATAATAAAATTGTTAAATACAGAAAGCGACCATTTTGTTTTTAGTCTATTACAAATTCGCAACAGCCCCGTAGCGTGAAAATTCTACAGCAGTGGCCAAGCATTCTACAACAGGGGCCAGGCAATAGCAGAGGGGGGGAAGGTAATACATTTTACTAAGTAGAGCAAATAAGCAGAGGGGACCAGACAAAACGCTAAGCCCCCCTGGCCCCCCAACACGCTACGGGCCTGATTCGCGATCAAATAATAATACGAAATGACACGTTCTATTTGTCGTCTTAGTAAAAATTTATTTTAAATGATTGATACAATTATTCTATGAAATAAAACTGTTTTAACTTATATATAACAATATAACATGCCATTAAAAGAATTTCGGAGGATAAACAAGATTTAAAACGAACACAAAACGATTCCCCGTTAAAGATTTCTTGTGGTGATGTGCGTGCACGCTATCATTTTAACGCTGTTACTGTTGTGGCGTTCGTAAAAATGACAACATTTCAAATTGTAGGAGGCAAACAATAAAACAAATTTGGAACTTTAAAGCTAACAAAAAAATCTTGCTGTAAAAAAAAAAGCATTTGGGAGCCGTGGAGCCGCCAGATTTTTTCGGCTCCGGTTCCGGCTCCGGCTCCAGCAAAAAGAAGCGGCTCCCGGCTCCTCGGCTCCGGCTCCGTAAGCCTGCATGTACGCAACATTTAAAATATGTGTGTTTCGGACCATAAGACGCATCGGACCATAGGTCGCACCAGTTTTTAGAGAAATGCAGAAAAAATATTTTGAAAGATTTTGAAACAAATAGTGTCCTAAAATATATTATGTGCATTAAAAACCAACATCACAGTCATAAACAAATGTAATCAATACCAACAACACAGTCATAAACAAATGGAATCAATACCAACAGCACAGTCATAAATAAATGTAATCAATACCAACAGCACAGTCATAAACAAATGTAATCAATACTGTAAAGTAAACAGCAGCATTTAGAACCATTATTAACAAATGAAGTCAGCAAAAGACAAAAAAAACGAATAATGAATTTTATAAAGTGTAAAACACAATAATGAGAGACTTCAGTAATAAAATAAATAAAGTTGAAGATTATGGTAAACTAGTTGCAAGTACCCGGCTTTGCCCGGGTTTAAAATAAGGTTTTCTGTTTACCTTCTGTTTTCTCCCTACCCCCTCTCTCCCTTCCTCTCTCCCTCCCTCCCTCCCTCCCCTCACTCACTTTCCCTCCCTCCCTTTCTCCCTCCCTCCCTCCCTCTCCCTTTTTCTCTCCCATCTCTCTCCGTCCCTCTCCCATCCCCCTCTCTCCCCTCTCCCCCTCCTCCTCCCCCGTCCATCCTCCTCCCTCCTACTTCCCTCTCTCTCCCTCCCTGCCTCCTCTTTCTCTTTATCTTCCTCCCTTTTCTCCCATCCTCTCCCTCTCTCCTTCCCTCCCCTTTCTCTCCCTCCCTAACCCTCCCTCCCTCCTTACTCCCTCCCTCCCCTTTCCACCTCTCTCCCTCCCCCTCTCAGCCCCTTCCTCCCTCCCTCATTCCCTCTCTCTCCCTCCCTGCCCCCCTTACTCTTTATCTCTCTCCCTCCCTCTCTCCCACCCTCTCTCTCCCTCCCTTCCTTTCTCTCTCCCTCTCCCCCTGCTCCCTCTCCCCCTGCCCCCCTGCTCCCTCTCTCCCCCTCCTTTTATCCCCTGTCCACCCCCCTCCCTCCCCTCTCCTCTCCCCTCCCTTCCTCCCTTCTACCCTCCTTTCCTCTCTTTCCCCCCTGCCCCCTCTCTCTCTCTCTTTATCTCTCTTTCTTTATCTCTCTCTCCCTCCCCTCTCTCTCTCTCTCTCTAAATATATATATATATATTTATACTTATTATTATGGCTTCACACTTCTTCACACTTCTTCTAAAATCCTTCTTCATTCATTTACCTTCCTCATACTGTACAAATCAGAGAGCATGAAAAAACAATTCTTTGCATCACAAAGGCACAATACAGCACCAGCGCGCAAGTTCTATTCGATCATCGGGAAATGACGTCACAGAGGAATCTTATTTATGGCGCCGTCGAGATTACTTTAATATAGTAAAATACTAAAATAAAAAAAAATAATTAAATTAAACTACCCATCGAGATGAAACGAAACCTGTCCTATAACCTTTCCCATTTAATTATGTGTATGTGTAACAAATTTCACGTTATTTGTTTGTCTGGATCTTGAGTTATAAGGGAACAGACAGACAGACAGACAGACAACAAATGCGTCTTATAAGTATAGAGATGTTATGTTTGTTTTATGAGAACCCCAAGAACTCCTCATCGCTAGAGTCAGATTCTAGAAAGCTTTGGTCACTACTGGTGCTGGTACTGGTATTTTCATATAACATATTATCTTCTTTCCCGTCTACATTTGGACCATCATAAGACACAAGGACTTTTTCCCCTTATTTCTGAAGGAAATAATGTGCGTCTTATGGTCCGAAAAATACGGTATATATGTACTAAATAGTGTTGGATGAAGGTTATATTAAAAGAATCTTAAACTGTGTTGAGCACGTCTAAAAAATACACAAACAAGGTAATATGAAGACTGGACTGTCCTGAATGGAAAACAAATTTTACATCAAAATAACACTATAGTGTGCTGGGGGAAGGGGTGGATAGAGACAGACACAAAAAGAACTAAAAATAAAAAGTTATGCAAATGAAAACATCCACCCCCGGAAATCTGATCTTAAAAAAAAAAGTATTAAAATGTATCTAACCAATAAAGAGAAAATCAAATCTGGCAGGTCATCTACAAATCAAGGCATCCAAAGAAATGTGTAAAAATATATAAACAATAAAAAAAAATGTCTGGGAGGTACCAGATAGTGACCATAAAGGCTGCAAATGATAGATCAAAGGTCAACGTTGAATAGTATGTATTTTCTCCGAATATGTCAGCATGTTTATTTTGCTTGATCGCTTATTTAAAAAAAAAATAATTACAGTAATTATATTAATTGATAAGGCGGCGTATGCTACAACGAGGGGCCACTAGTACCCCTAATTAAATTATTGCTTTTATGATAACCTTAAAAAAAAGTATAAAGAGTTTATTAAACAGTTGTGAACATTTATTTTCACTTCTTGTCTAGTTACTGAGATCTACAAAAATATACACAATTTAAAAGAAAAAAATACATTGATATGTATATACAAAATAAAAAAATGCAATGTTACCTTGTTTCCCCTCATTTGAACACACAAATTCATGTATTAGCCGTAGAGTTTCCAAACTGTACACATCATATGTATCGTAACAACTAGTCTTACTATGAAAGTAACAGTCATATGTGCCATTTTGTATCCTAACATTATAAATAATAACTGTATTTTTGTAACAAATATATATATATATATATATATATATATATATATATATATAAATATATAAATATATATATATATATATATATATATATATATATATATATATATGATGTACTGGGATCCGATTCCAGTTCCTGTTAAGCGGCATTCCGGCAGTTTTAATAAAACCGGTTCCGATTCCGGTTTCGATTAAAATGTGACGGATTTAAGCCGGATTTATTTGTTGTTTGAAATTTTGGTGTACGAATTTTTTTTTTTTTTTTGGCGCAACATAATTTTGAAATATTTAGCGCTATAAAATTAAATCAAAATACAATAACGTCGATCGCCTTTAGTTATATATGTAAGTAAAAATATATTAAAAAAGGAAGATTTGAATCGTATTTAGTCTAGTAAAACGACACCTTACCTTCCGCTACTTTTGATTCCGTGTTTTTTTATAAACTATATTTAGCTATAAAAGTTTAACTTCTTTAAAAGCAGACAAAGATCAAATGTTGGGTGTATACAGTTTAAAAATAGTTCAATAATTTTTTTTTCGGTAAAATTTTTAATTTAGTGGATTTTGTCATGATATAATTTACAATTACTAGCATATTTAGATAAATAACTTGAAGATACATTTTTAATTGAATATTAAAGTGATATTGATTTGGATTTGAAATGCATTTTAATTTGCTTTTTTATGGGAATTAGGCAGATAATGATTTAAAGGAAAGTATGAATAAAAGAATAGTTTTGGTGATGTCACTATGAAGAATAAAGAACATTAAGCAATCGGGTGGTGCCGCACTATATATATGTAAATTAGGTATAGCTTTATTAAAATATTTTTTTCGAAACAAAAAAACCTGTTATTTGTACAGCTACCTTTATTAACCCATTAATGCATGAGGTCTCATTTTTCATTAATATTTGCATAGTACATGTAGTTTGGGCATTTATTGACTATACCAAACGTTAAAATTATAAAAAATGTGTATAACGCAAATTAAGGGCCCCCAAAGTTTTGTCCTTAAAAAAGGACGCTATGCGTTACATCCCACCTGAACTTGAATATTGTCACATCACAAATCTAGACAATTAAATCTTGACAAACGCTGTATTTTATCATCTCAATGCAAAGAAACAACATAAAAAATATAATTAAAATGCATAAGTCAGAAATACTGTTTTAATATAATTGTCAACTTTTAATAATATGACGTAAATAACAAAAAAATAGTGTAAATGTAAGTATGTTTCCAGTGTCACCATAAGGTGTATTAGTTAGCCTAGTATCAGTGACAGCTGTTGATGGTTTGCCGCTTCTGACAGCCTGTACAGTTGCCAAGCATTCTGCACACTGGCGTCAATGGCTAAACAGAATCGAGCCCACCAACATTACTTGATGGGGATGTTGATGTGAAAATTTGCAATGTTTTGTTCCATTCTGTCTGTCCCTCCCAAAAATTGATTATAACGGGCAATCATATTTGGAATTGATATTTGAATATGCTTCTTTTCACTGTTTGACCAACGCTTGGCTTGGGCTGTTTGTTCCACACCAAAAGCAGTTTGATAGCATTGTAACGACATTGTTATTGTTGCAAAAAACTGCAATCATTCCGGACTCCCTGTCCACACGACTGTCAAAGGATTTTCATGATTCCTTTCTCGTCTTATCATTTTCTTTCACTGGACGCTTCTCCATCCTGTTTACTAGAATAATTCCTGTGACTGAATGATTCATGCCCTTCAAATGATTAAGCAGTCGTGGTGTTGTAAAAAAAAATTATCAATATATGCATGTCTAGCAGGTAGTTTCTACATCAACTGGACTACCACAGAGCCACCAAGACCAAGATCCGCGTTGAATGAAGTTGTTTTGATTTCTGCATGGCATAAAGATTGGTCATTTAAGTGATATAGTCAACAACTTCATCGTCGTGGAACATTTCAAATAGAGCTGACGGTGTGTGATTAATACCTGGTGCTGACGGTGTGTGATCAATATCTGATGCTGAAGTGACACTCCATGGAATTTCTTTTTCTTTCAGGTCAATTTCAACCAATTTCTTGTTGGTGGTGTAATTTTCTTCGGACGTGATGACTTTGTTGGACCCACTCCATTGTAACTGCTATCATCATGACTAGTTGTAGAACGTCTGTGGCGTTTTGAGTCACTGCTGCCCGATTGGTTGTTGACTACTGCCATTCGAGAATGCCTGTCCAAATTATGTACTTCAGCTAATGGAAACACATCATTTTCAGCTTCATCGTCATTATCTTCAGCAATGTCATTAACGCCTATATGCTTTTGTCAAAATCGGAAATGAGTAGAGTATCTTCTGCCTGAGCACGTAATTGATTTCCAGAGAGATTATCAATATCACCAATTTCATCTTCGGGACCACTGTCTCCATTAGATTTTGTACCATCTTCTAGTGGCAAGATAAAAATATCTACACTTTTAAAGTCATCTTTTGCATGCTAAACACCTCAGCCACCGTGTAAGATCTAGAAAAAGAAAATTTGACATATTTCTGCTAAATCACCCAACAGACATTCAGGTGGGGTATAACGCATAGCGTCCTTTTTTAAGGACACTATTTTAATTATATGAAAAACAATATTAGCAAATTCATTGCACAATGACTTGCCAACAGGCATTAGGAAACAATATTTACTATATAATAGTTACACAAATTACATTAAAAGACACATTAACTGTTTGTGACATACCTTTTACGTGGAGGCATTCCTAAAATAAAACTTTCCAACAGAATCGAACTTTAACCATAAAATTAAAATACAAAATGTCAGAAAATACGATAATATCCGGTTTAGACCATTGCAAAAATAAACAAGGGGTGCACAGATTTATTTGTTTTATACCAATATTCAAGGGTGTTAGGGTAGTGCACATTTGTATAGCACGTCCTTAAAAAAGGACGCTATGCGCTAATGGGTTAACTCCAGATTTGGTAAGAGGTTTTAGTCACAGTCTTCAAGATCTAAATGATCAATACTGTTTTTTGCTATCTAGAACTTAAAAACTAAATTTGTATTCTATTTTTCATTCTTATATCTTGTTTATGTTAGGCGATAAATTATTACTTCGTTCGTTAAAATCCGGTTCCTGTTCCGATTCCGGTACAGTCCTTATATATATATATATATATATATATAATTAAGCCTTAATTATCAAATAGTAATAAACTAAATATATTTATAATTTATTTCCTTAATGCTAATTAAGGGAAGCACAATAAGCAACAATTATATTACTGTTTAATTTTGTTAAAATGAATTACAAATTATTATTACCTATTTAATATAGGTAAATAAATAATGCAATTTATTATTCAATTTATATAGTCGAAATCATTATTTACTTATAAATGGTAAATTATTATTTTAGATTAATTAAAATAGCATGAATTGAAAATATAAAACGAATTGTACTCACGGACACATATCGTTGTACATTTGTTTGCTAAGCAACGACAAATATTTTCCAGCCGAAATATTTCTAATGTGTGTGAATTTCGAATAGCATTGACGAAGACTGAAACATGCTTGTTCTGTCATGGATTATATAAATTTAACAAAAACGATTATTTAAAAGAAAATATTACAAAAAGCTCTATCAAGTAAAAAAAAAAGATAAAATAGTAACTTATTGTATAAAAGAAATATTTATATAAATTATTTTCGATAAGTTTCATGCGCAGGAGACCATCTCGGACTATACGGACTCGGACTGCATATTATTGCATATTTTTTTGTTGTTTTCGGGTCTATGATTAGGGCTAGGATTAGGGTTAGGGTTAGGTTTAGGGTTATGTTTAAGGTTAGGAATAGGGTTAAGGTTAGGCGCAATATTTATAGCCGGATCCCGAAAAAATAATACGGAGTCCGTCTAGTCGCGCATGCGCAATATCTATTGCTGGTCGGAGGGAAAGAAAAAAGTTTGCTAGTATAGAAACAACTGCGTTTGAGTATTTCGCATTGAAAGGGTTATCACTGAGCAATAAATAAGATTTAGAGTATTTCGCATCTAAAGGGTTATTCATTGCTACTTATCATCTTATGAATGGGCTAATTTCTCAGTAATTATTTACACTTTTAATTATTTTTGTTTAATGTAATATTAATGAGTTCATTGTAATAGGCATTTTGTGATGCATTGATAAAAGCTTACTTTAAAAAAAAATATATTATTTTTTTTCGTGTAAGTTTGAAATAATGAAACTTTCTATTTTGTGTGCACATATTAATATAATGTATGTCATTTTGCAAATAAATATACATTAAAAATGATAAACTATTTCCCACTAAACTATTTAAGTAATTTGCATTAAACAAATTTAGTCACGATGATATGAAGTTAAATATATTTTTCATTAAAAACATCAAAATATTTGTTAAGTTATATATTCTATATGATATTATTTTATAAACTCAAAAGTTATGGAAAATGGAGACCAAATCTGGATAGTTTGACATACCGATACTCATATAGAGCATAGTAGATTTATTTATAGGAACCCTAAGAGCAGATTTATGAAATGCATAACACAGTTGTTGAGTCAGTCAGTGCTCAGGGAAACGGATAGAGTATGTGGGCGTATATTTCATAAATATCCAAGAGGAAGAATGTTTTATGTGACTCTTGGTCATGAAATATTGTTACAGCGATGACACACTAAGACAGTTTGTACCGCAGTTTATTATCTAATCGTTAATACTTGAGCTGTTTTAAAGAATATTTAGTTCTCTATGATTCATAAGGGTAGTGTTGACGAAATGGAAGTAAATGATCACACTTACAAATTATTTAATTTAAATAAACATTAAAAAAGAGACGACGGACGGCATATTAATAATGTGATGTTTTCAGGTTAAAAATGTTTAAAACTTAAAAATAAAATTTTTATTCTGATCATATTTGTGTTCTTTAAAAATTGGAACATTTACTGTCAATCCTTTATTAAGACCAAGGCGGCTAATTCGGACATTACTCATCAAGTCTGAATAGTTTAATAAATCTAGATTTTATATGATTTATTTGTAATATAATTTATTCTACTTAAAAATATGTTACAATAGTTACGTTCCGATTTGAATTGATTTTAGTACTTATTTCTGAGCTTAGAAAATGGGGTTTTGACTAAATCCAAGATAACACATGATTTCTTATTTGTTTGTTTTTAGTTTCTAACAGTAATAAATAACACTAGAACAGTACACAAATAATTCCTTAAGTTTATATGTATGTCGATGCTATTTTTAAATAGACCTTTAACAAATAAGAGTATACTTCGGTAGGGCATCAGATTTTGTTGTGTTCAGTATACTCAGAATTGTTGTTGTCTTCAAATGCTTTAAACGTTAAATAATTAAACAATCAGGACATTTTAAATTGATATAGGGTGTATGTATGTAATTTCTTTTGAAAAATACAAACATCATTAATTGCAGTGTTGCCAGTCTCTTTGGAGTTTAGTTACTTATTACTTCAACTTCCACAGATATGTGTATTTAACTATGAAAGTTAGCCAACTGTTCTCAATCTCAGTGCTTCCTAAGCTACATACATATATATTTATTAAATTACAAATATTCTTACTTTTATAAAGTAATGATATGACTATTCACATTCGTACTACATGATGAATGATGTTATGATACTAGTTTTCTAGAAATTCACTACATTTTAAATTTTCTGCAAAAGTGTGTTCTTCACTGATGAAATCTGATAGTCGTCTGTCTTTGCTAGCGTCTGTCAATATCATATTCCTATAGTGGCTAGTTAATTTTACGAAATATCAGTTTCGAGACAATATATAATTATTACAATTGTTTATAATACATATGACAATATATTGTCCTGCAGTTAATTTTCATACATAACTCATGAAAAATGTATCAATAAAATAGTAGAAGAGTTTTTGTTGTTGTAAGTGAAGACAATAAAAATAACATTATCTTATCACACACATTTCCAAATGGCTCCAACATTTGTAATGTACTGAAACAATTGTTGGTTTATGTTATGCAAACGTTCAAAAAGCTACCAAAAAAAAAAGCACAGATAACATTATTACAAGGCATATACTGATTTTTTTTAAATGCCAATTTAATATTTCATCTAATTATTAAATATAATCCAAATTAATACAAATTAATAACACAGAGATGGATGTAGCATCTCTCAGAATAAATCATAGGCTTACTTAAATTTAAAAAAAAAATCAATGAAGACATAAGGATATATTTCAAATGATTCATATTTTGAAATATAGATTACTTATATCAATATCCAGAAAGAAGTAAAGACCAAAAATTGTGTTAATTAGATATACCGGTAAAACTATTTTAATATTAGATATAGTGTAGTACTAGTTTATAAGTGTTCGACATCTGTTATTAAAAGTTTTTTGAGCACACATAGTACATATTTATTGTTATTTTTTGTGTGGGAAAAAATGATAAATCAAGATGTAGTACATAATTTTCAACTAGAGTTAAAGAAGGTGTAAAATTTAAAAAAAAATATTAGCTTTAGATGACATTCATATATTATCGCAATTGTGCTTTTTACATTTGAGTTGATATATCTCTTTAAGTATTCAAAACATAAACACACATTAGATAATGACAAATAGATTTTTGAAATATACCATTGAAACTGTTTTATATTAATATACAGTTATTGATTTTAAAAGTAAATTTGAATTTCATATTTTTTTTTTTTTTAGTATGGTGCATTTTCTGCTTTCTCTGTACGGATGAAGGATAATCATGTTTAAATAGTTGCATTGTTCACATTTTACTGTATAAAGTAATACATGGTAATTTTTGTGGGTTGGTTAGTTGTTGATTTTTAATAAAAACATTAAAAAATATAACAAGTTCCATTATTTTTTTTCCCTTTTTTTAAATTTTACGAAAAACTGTGTTGTCCCATATTTGACCCCCAAAAAACATAGCTTTCCAATTTCTAAATATAAAAAAAAAATATACCCAATTTCTTTCAAGAACTTTTATAACAAAATTTTTTTTGAAAAAAAAATTGAGTATGTTTTTACATACTTGTGTCTAATTTTCTTAAATATTGTCTTTCTGAGAGCAAAATCTTTTGGAATATGTACCCCCCATGTGTCTCATTAGCATATTGAAAATTATCAACAGTCTGACAAGTTTAATACAATTCATAATTTCTTTAGATTTTGCCATATGTAGACTAATCGGTATTAATTATCTTAGAAGGACCCATATTTTGTAGTTAAAGTGTAATAAGTTTAACGTAATAATTTGCAAAGTTTTTAAATGTATTTAGGATTACATTTTTTCAATTTCAAATGCAAAGATTTGAGAATGCATGTTTGATATGAATGTATCAGACTAGCATAGTTTGGAAACTGAAATGCGGCATTTGTTTTTGTTGAATAGTAGTTAATTTACTAAGTATGGTTGGCTATATTAATAGTGGGCGTTATCAATAACTAGCAAAGAACTGGTTCTAGAGGGACATTTGCGCGTCGGAGAAGAGGAGATTGCATGAGACACGTCACTCCGAATCAACGTTACGTTTGATCTGATGATACTTAGATCGTGTTGAGTATAAGAGTATTGGTTAGTTAATTTGTTTTTAAACTACAGCGTATATTTACTTTGTGACTCCTATTTAGAATTATTTCAATCACCTCATAATATCAGCAAGTTTGAACAAAACGTGAGTTTATTCTCTTCAAAGTAAAATAAAAAAAATAGCTTCTGGTTAGTTCCTAAACTGTTCAAATGTGTTAAGTACAAAAGTGATAAAATTGAATGACCAGATGATTTTCTGTCGACTTAACTCCCTTATATATTGGACAAACCATTAAATTAAATCTCATGCTTCAGACCCGTAAAGGTAACGAGCTAGCAAACCATTAAATAGTAGTTACATTAAAGACAGTTAGTTTATATACTAGATATCTCAGTTATATTCTAGATAGCTCAATTCTAAGCTAGATAGCTCAATTATATGCTAGAATGCTCAGTTACATGCTAGATAGATCAGCTTTATGCTAGATATTTAATTTAAAATCTCATGCTTTTGACCCTTAAAAGTTACGAGCTAGCAAACCATTAAATAGTAGTTACATTAAAGACAGTTTAGTTATATTTTAGATATATCAGTTGTATGCTAGATAGTTCAGTTGTAAGTTAGATAGCTAAGTTATATGCTAGATAGCTCAGTTATAAGCTAGAAAGCTCAGTTATTTGCTAGATAGTTAATTTACAATCTCAATGCTTTTGACCCGTAAAGTTTACGAGCTAGCAAATCGCTTTCATATACATGTGTATAACATACCAACTGTGAGGTAATAACATCATGTTTAATATGCATCTCTCCTACCCTACGCAATAAGCCGTATATTTTTACGATCAATTGTTTTGTCAATTCAATTCATCTTATTCTAATGCCACTCTGACAACGAACCGCATATACCAAAGACGACATGTTCGATATCTCATATTATTCATATTTGTGTATGTTTTGAATAACAGTGATTTATATTACTGTTAAGCTTAAATTTAAAATAGCTCGTAATATACCTAAATCACATATAAACATACACATTAAATTGATACTTTTTATGTGTACAAATTGGTGACATTTTATATTTCACTCCCACCTGATTTCTTGTTGGTTGAACAGAATATGTAGTCCAAAAGCCCACTTTTTGTAAACTGATCAGAGGCTACAGCTGAAGTGCAATATGAAAATCTCTCATTGCAATTTTTGAAATTCTTTCTGAGTCTGTAAAATTAAGCAATAAAACTTAGTTATCATTTACAATCAAACTATAAAAAAAAAAAACTGACAGCAAACAGTGACAGTTTAGTGTGTGTCGTTGCAAGAAAGTAACTATGGGAAAACATTCAAATATTCATTATAACATACATCATATGCTTTAGGCTGTTTGTGGGACGGGTGTCCGAGTTGTGCAGATGATATTCGTCTGTCGACCTGAGAATCATATTTTTGTTCCTCGGTGAGACCCATTGGGATTTTTTCAGGTGAAATGTATTTCAAAGTTGCCCTCAAGTCCACACAGTTTTATGTGGGTACCCGACTTAAGTTGGAGAAGTAAAGGCGGCTGGGCTTTGTTCTGATCACTCAATCCATAAATATCCATAGATTTTAGAAACTGACCTTAATCTAAGGAAACTTAATTTGTATAGGCTGCTGATTAAGAAAAGTGTTGCAAAGTTGTTGCGAAGTACAAGGTTACATAAATATTTCATCCCATTTTTTAAAATTAAAATTAGTAGCTATTGTTTCATATATTTGTTAACACATTAACTAATATTCAATATAAAAGCAGAGGTATAAAAAATTCACTTACTTGCAAAGTTTGTTTTTAATTAATTGATTTTGATCAATAGTTAAATCATAATTTTCCAATACATTTCGGTCTATTGAGTCCAATTTTTTCCAACATTTTTCATTTGGACATACTGATGAATCTATTACTTCCCAAACACTGGAAAGGTCTGATTGAATATATATATATATTATTTTGTTTGTTTTACTTGTAATATATGCCCTATATTTTTGTAACGTTAACAAATGATTGACTTTAAACCACAGCGGCTCATTGGGCTAAGACAACCATTTGAAGTTCTTTGAAGAAAGACACTAAAAAATCATGTTTTGTCCGTCTGTCCGTCATCACCCCATATCTCAGCAACCATAAGTCCCAGACCCATGATGTATATACTTTTATGTATGTCTTGGCCTGCCATTTCTGCATGCAAAGTCAATTTCGCGATCTGAACTCTGAGGGATGGGCTTCAGTGTTTTTTATCTTTTTTTACTATATAAGCTTTATTAAAACTTATGTCATTTTCATGGCCACATTCTACATCATATAGGCTGCGGTGGGGCGCCAAATGAATGTGTTACTGAACGGAAGTGAGACAAGATTGACAACAACAATGTATTAAACAAGAATTGACGGGGTTTTCGTACGATTAAATGACTACAATTTAGAATGTCTCAATTATGAGTCATATTTATATGACCACAAACAACTTGTAGTTAGATTTAAGAGAAAAATGTTTGTTTTTTTTTTTCAAATATAAAGAAACGCCTTTTTAATATTTTTTACGATATATACATTGCACAATTGACTTTATTAACATTTCCAAAATTTACAAATATTTACTGAGAGCTAACATACGTACTGATACATAATATGAAAATGCGCTAACACGTCATGTTTCCAGAATGGAACAGGCTTAAGATGCTGTTTTTTTTTTTTTTTTTTACATATATGTTGCATGCTATAATAAAAGTAGGAGATTGTTAACGTTTCGTTTCTACGAAGGATGTGTCCACTGGGATTTTTTTTTTTCAGAAACCATTGCTGTGATATAAGTTGATACTGCCAGTTTCTTTATCGTCCACTCAAAACTTAAATGGTAAAGAGTTATTGGGTTATATCATATAATTTAAAATCAATAAATACATCACTCTCATTGTTTATCTACTATTTACGAACTCTTTAGGAACAAGAACTCCTCTACAACTACCTTTCTGTAGCTCCTTCCCCCTTGGAGCTTTCTTTACTACTCACGTCATAGTCACTTTTATATACATGCAAGAATTAATGCGTCGGCAGTTTCCCGCCAAACGACATGAGGCTGTTGCGAGGGTGTTCAAAGTGTATGTAACGAATGACACAATTTTATCAATCGATGTACACTAACGTACACAAATGAGGAACAGTAAATTAATCAAAGAGGAGGTGACAGCTATGGATAGGGAAATTGATTGATTAATATTTAAACAAAATGAGTTATTATTATATGGTTTGGCGTGTTCTGGATTACATGTAGCTTAAAAAAGTGGATAATTTCAATATTTAAGAGTGAAGATGTAGTACTTAATTTCAAGTTATTAGCAAAGGTGGTATTACATTTTTATGTGCATTATTAAAAGACATTTCCTGCACTGAAATGTCCGATGCAGATTACCATGTCATTCGTGCTTCATCGCGTATTAAGTGGACTCAAACTACTATATGGTCCTCTAGTGAAAAAAAAATATTATTATTTAACTCTAGAAGAAGTCAATATATTCGCTTTCATATGGCAACTCATGGATATTATTTGATCTTTCTAAGACGTGCCTTTATCATTTAACATATTTACTACATTAATGTCTTCGTCAAATAAATGTACCAATGAATCAGCAACATTGAGTTGAGTATTAATTCAAGAATTGTTTGTGTTAATAAGAGACACGCTACCACAGTAACGCCTCCAAGATCAGTCTGACTGCAACTGCAGTCAGACCCCAACATTAACATTACATCAAGATAACCTTTTAAACCTTCACAAGAAGTAAGAAAATGTGCTACATAATGGGAAGGGAAGAGTATAGTTTATGTTACATCTTTGGTGTACATATTTCTAAACCAAATGTGTTTGGTATCTGCCTGTGGCGGAACTCAGGACGGAGGAAGTCAATGGAATAAGTCATCTATAATTTCCGTCATGTTTTACTAAGCCCAGGCTCGAGTCGAACCAATAGGCTATTAACCGTTGGGGAGGGGAGAGAGAAAGATAAGGGAAATATTTGGAAGATTTTAGCAAAAACCTCACATAAGCTGTGATAATCTCTCTCTTTCTAGCTTTCTCTCTATCTCTCTCTCTCTATATATATATATATTTATAAAGATTGCAGTCCCATTCTATACCACAACTACGTTCATATCAAGTTGCCCCATCCCCACTGCTAATGCTTCAACAAAAGTTTTTGTCAGTAGAATGCAGATCAACCCGACCAATGTTCTCGGGATCGAATCGACGATGCAACATCTTACATTGGCCAATATCTACAGAACTCATATAAAACAAATTCACGCTTTGAAGTCCTCTACATTCAACTCATTCAGGGTTGTCTATCAAGTTTTATGGACACCGTCTTATAGCACTGACTCAGTTTTAGTGTTAGTAATAGTTGCAGATAAAAGTTGGACACAGGATAAGTAGACACATTCACGGGTATTTCACGGTATAACTATAAGTTTTGCTTGCATTTGTCGTATAATACACCTTGCAGTAACTACAACAACTGAAACGTTTTTGATATCTATGTATTGTGTGTGAAGAGGCCAAAAATTAAATTTACATTAAGGGATCGATAGTAGTGTAGATAAGTTAAATATACTAGGGACACATAACTTATATAAAACAAAAACAATTGTGTAGGATACGTACCTATGGACTTCAAATACAATATGTCTGAACTTTCTGAAAAAGAAATGAAAGAAATAATGTAATACAAAATTGCAACATCACATTACAAAAATAATGCTTCTTGTTGTTTTAATCACTATGTTTATGACATATCAGAATAAAAACCTACAATAAAACCCACTGTTACTGAACCGCACCATGCAAGAATCTGCTAATGTTGTTTGCTTAATGTTTAAATGACTTTACAAACGAAAAAAAAAAAATCCAGTTAAATCCTACTGGGTAAAATTAATGCGTCATCAATTTTAACTGAGTATTTTTTTTAGTGTATTAATGACGCATAAATGGGGATTAATAAGCAGCTATCTCTCGCTCCCTCTCTTTATCTGTCTTTTTCTCTTTCTCTTATATATTTATCCCTCTCTCTATCTATACATACATATATATATATATATATATATATATATATATATATATTTATATATATATCCGTAATACTAACTTTCAATGCTTTTATCTCCACAATACTCAAAAAGAATTCCTTCATAATATGTTAGCCATTTTTCCCCAAACTGCAATGTGCATGTAATATTTTTGGATTTGTTCAGACAGACTTTCACTTTTTCCAAATTCCTGATATGAGAAAATTAAAATACAATAGATCTTTAAGAGATAAAAATGTTAAAAAAAAAAAAAAAAAAAATTCAAATTGACAGCGTTCTACTTATATTTTGTTACACTACTAATGTATGCATTTTCTACATGTATGATATATTGTAATATTGAATAAATGTTTACAATTTCCAAGTAGTAAAGAAATATTGATTATTCTATTTAACTTTCCGGTAAAAAATACACGATATTTTTTTTGTTGATATTTAATAATATACTTTTTGGAAATAATTCATTTTATGTTTGTTTTTTGTTTTTTTTTGTTTTTGTTTTGTTTTGTATAATCACATGTATTTTTTCTTTATATATGTCCCTCTGTAAAAAAAAAAAAAACGGGTCTTATGGAAGAGCAATATTTTTTTTTCATAAAATACAGCTCATTTTATCGTTTTCGTTGCAAGCTATTTCTGTTGTTTAAGAATGCATTTCTGTCAGTTTTTGACATTAGTTCTCAAAAAAATATTTAGTACATGTTTCCACTTTATAGTGCAATTTTTTTTTTTTTTTTGTATTACGTGTTGGTATGAAAGGCACCAAAGACTGAAAAAAAAAATATTTTGGTTGATATTGCAATGCATACACATACGAATCGATTGAAATACCAGATATTGGAGCTTTTTTTTTTCTTAAATGCCTATAATAAAAATTATGTAAGTTTTATGGCTATTTCCAATGTTATCCATCCCAGTAACATAACATTGTTTTGATTTTTTTGTAATGCCTATGGAGATTGGACATCAGTTTTTCTCTGAGTACTATTTTTCACTAAATAACCTATATTGATAATAATGTTATGTTTAGGTCCCCAAAGTTTACCTTAAACGTAGTGACAAAAGCCTAAGGGACTCATGGGGAATAAATAACATCTATCATCCACGCTTGTAGTTGGTATGTTTATTGTTTGTCATGTTATCTGGGGATCGGGAATTAGTGTTTCGCAACGTAACCTTTTCTATACATAATATATAAAAATATGTTTTATGGCTTGCAGATTTGATGTAGTATATTGTAGGGTGGGGGAAAAATTTACTAAATTTGGAGTTAAAGTCTCAGACAAACAAAATCAGTGATCCATATGAAAGTAAAAGCGTAGACAAAAACAGTTTTATTTTCTGTATAACCGTTTTCTAGCAACTCTATCTTTAAAAAAACGCAATTAAATGAGTTCTGAAAATATAACGCTGCTGAACAGAGTGAATTATTAACAATGTTAACGATTCTTAAAATCAAACACAACATATTCAACAAGAACAATCTTTAGAAAAATCACATGGCCGTAACTGGCAATATATTTGGTAGTAATGTCCTGCAGCAGTGGGGGTGAATCAAACTCAACCAGTTCCCAGTTAACCATGCTAATGTACGACTCAGCTTAAAAGTCTATTTTAATTATGTTCTTGTCAAAACAACGAATATTATACGTGCCACTTAAGTAGGTACTTCGAGCCAGCAACACTTTTTCTTTTGCAAATTTTCTAACTTTTTTCGCCAACAAGATATTTTCTGGATGACAAAAGAAGCTTTTGTTTTTAAGCAATGGAGCCACGACAGCATGATCATTTGTGTCAAGTTTTTGGTACAGTAAAATCATGAAGAAGAAGTTCTTGGCTCCATCCTGACAGCTTGGATGAGATTTGATTCAAAACCATGATGGAGCATACACATTCAGTATGAATTTTACAATTCGTTGAATGTCGGCAGAAGGACTTTGTTCCGAGGCATACAGCCTGAGTATTCGGTTAGCTTTAGTTAACAATCTGGCATGACTGATTGTCCCAGGTTGGGCAGTCTCTAAGTTTGAGATGTAACTCTGACCAGCGCTGCAACCACTTTGAATGAGCAGACACAATTTCAGTAAATACTGCTGATCTGTACTTAGATATTTTATTACCTCGTCTTTAACCTCAACAACAGAACCTGAAACTAAAGAAAATTCAATGATTGATTTATGTTGGGGATCAAATTCCATCATGCTTGCTATATGTCCTTCTGAAGTATTTGGACCTGTGGACTTCCCATCAACAACTTCTATTAGCTCCCTTAAGGGCTATATGAAGCTTGCTGGGGTGCAAAGCATTTTCATGTGTCAACAGTCAAAGATCTTTCAAGACGACATTTACAATCAAAACGGTATGACGATTGCTGACCTTGGCCCTATCAACAGCTTCGCAAAGCTTTGGATACAGCCATCTATTTTGTGGAACAGTGCTGGAACGCGCTTCTTTGTCACTATCTTCTTATGTGTCTTCATCTTGCATTTGCTTTTTGATGGATTGTTTTCGGGAAAGTTTGTATATTTAATTTGATTGTTTTTTTTAAATAGATAATAACAAGGGAACATTCGCATTTTATATTTTTTTCATTAATTGTACCGTCGTTGGAATTTTTTTTACGGGGGCCTAGAAGCGGCACATTTAAATACCACCAAATATTTATAGTAAAAATTATATAAAAATTCAAAAAGCTTACATAATAATAGTAATGTAAACATTTATCATTTAGCTGTACAATTTTACTCAATCAAAAATATGATAACTATTCTAGATGCATTTCGTTAATATTAATTGACACTTTAGGGGTTAATATTCATAAAATGTACTATAAGAACTGTATTTTTCAATGTTGCGACCCCTAGACATGAAAATAACACATGAACATGAATAGTTAAATTGATCACTAGATAAGGGAGCATCTATTTATAATTGTCTGAATGAGACAACAGAAGTTCGCCCCACCCAATATATAGACGACCAATTTTTCTAGTCGAGTATTTGTTTTCAAGTTGTATAATTAAGTAGTTTTAAAAGAGCCTTGTTTGTGACACTAAAACATTTCTTTGAACTGATCGGTAACGTGGCTTTTAAGATAGCATAGAGTAGTTGAACGGAGTTCAGGTCGGCGTGTATGTTTGGAAGGTGTTTGCACATTTTCGTTCGCATGATAAAACGAAACTTGTGTGAGCTCTTTTAGGGAACAGCAGCAAGTGACGTGCAGCTCTTAGATTTGGTACGTTTAATTGCATTTGACCTATGTCATGTATCCGGATTATTCACATGCATGATGGTTTATGTGTGTGTGGTAGGATTACCGACCTGGAGGTATGATGTGTAGTTTAGACAATACATAGGGTAGTGTAATAAAGAAGTAGCATTGTGTAGTTATGTCGTACACGATGTTGTTTGTAACATGTAGACCCTGAATTAAATGTAACATGTCCGAATATTACTTAGCGTGAACTGCCTGAATGAAGTGCACCCTGACAACCCTGATCTGAAGACACCTAGCGTTTAGACCTAGATGGCCAAGGCTTGAGAGATCACTGGACAGTATAATGTAATATTTGATGCTTTATAATATAGTCTACTTATTGTATTTTAATACTATTTGGGCCATATGTCAGTTTTTATCTTATATTAATTTATAAGTTGCATTAAAATTATTTGTTTTGTCATTTATCAGGAGTCACTGATTTGTGGATGATATATATTGAATATACAAACTAATAAGAACAATGTTTAGACCTATACGCAAAAAAAATATTGCCGAATTCTGAATTCGGGTTACACTTGTATATATATATATATATATATATATATATATATATATATATATATATATATATATGTATATATATATATATATATATATATATATATATATATATATATATATACATGTATACTTACTTGCCATTCATTGGTTGAACTAAGGGAAAAATAAACACACATGAATATGTTGTATACTAATGCCGACGGGGAGACTGGCAACTAAATTTAACTGCCAACTTTAACATCAAATGGCTACTTACAATGTCCAGATTTATTTATCAATGAAGAAAATAATTTTAATATATTTCTGACTTAACATAAGAAAAAATATTTATTTATTTTCTAAATGACATTTTAGATTGATCAAAGTAATTTTGAACTGACAATAAAATATGACAGTTGACAGCACTGCAGTAGACAAGCTCTCCGAGCTTACGTCAGAATGATTGTTTAGTCTTGTCACCTGTCATCCAACTTACCGCCCACCCCTCCCCATACATTTCCTTTTCCGCGAGTCGGCGTTTTATTTTAGCGATAATAAAATGGGAGCTTTTATATTTTCTTTCGCACTTAGCTGTGCGTAATAAATTTTGGCTTGTTTTACTAACCCAATTTATTATCTACTATAGTTCAACTGAAAGTTTTCAGCGTCTAATTGGATGAAAAAAGTAAACGTTTGACAATCGAGATCTACCCATATAGCCAACACATCAGACATGTTGCTGAAATAAACTCAGAAGTTTTTAATCGAATAGTAATAAGACCCATCCCAACATTATATCTTATACAAAAGGAAATTAATCGAGAATAACTGAATTAAAACATAAGTTGCCAAACTTTCTAATTTAATTTTTAACCATTCTTGCGAAAAATCTTTAGTCCACAGGTCGTTTTCTGACCTAAGAAATATACGTAATAGTAATACCAGAACAGAGTAACTGGATGTAATTGATGTCGATGAAATATTCACTTTTCTTAATGGTAAAGGAACATAAAATACTTTTAATGGCAAAGTGATATAGTTATTCATACAAAAGAATCGACAAATGGAGCTAAACTATAAGTAGCCATCAAAGTAGAGGTAATTAAGCATTTACTTTTTAGATTACCGTTAGAAGGAATGAATGCAAAAGATAGTCTATCAATAATGACCGGTGACACCCTATCAAAAGTCACGACTCGTCCTGAACATACACACACACACACATTATATATATATATATATATATATATATATATATATATATATGTGTGTGTGTGTGTGTATGTGTTTGTATGTATGTCCATTACTAAATACTTACGAACATAAGTTTTTGAATTTGGTTTTATCCAAAAGCATGTCAACATATCCCGCTGGAATGTTCTCTTTTTCTGCAAGTTCATTCAGACATTTGAATGGTTCTAAACAAGGTCTTATGCTATCTCTCTTTAAAAATGCTACTGGAACTGTTTAATGTGAAGTGCACAAATTATTTTTAAAATACAAACATTTAATGAAATATTGTCTATTTTTTTTTTAAATCAAGATTTAATATGTCGTATTAAAGTAATATTTTAAAATGTTATTTATATTACTAAAAATAAAAATAATCTTGATGAACGCATCATTTCTGTTAATACTTTTCTAAATTTAATGGGTAAACAGAAAGTTTATTCTCTTAAAAAAATAAAACTCATGGGGATTTTTCCATTCAAAATATGTTGTTTGTTTATTTTACTTCAGCAATTTAAATTGTGTTTAAAAAATAAAGTTCTGAACATAATGGGCAAAGTGTAAAATGGTAAATATCATCTTTAAATTAAATGAGTTTCATTAACTATTTAACCATTTAATAATAATTATTACATTAACATAATGGTGCGGTATATGGAATGTTTTTTTGAAAAGCTTTTTCAATAGTTGTTTTCAAATTTTTCTAAAAAAAAGTCTATATAAATAAGGAAATAAAGGAACTTGTCTATACGATGCTATGTTTAAAATGAGGTTATTGGTTGTGCTCTGAAATAAACTCGTGCATTATTTAAGTGTAAATAAGATAGCCATTAAATATACTGACATTCTTTGAATTGTATAAAGAAAAAGAGAATCTAGACGAAATGTGCGGTTGGTCGTTCGTTATCACACTAGGTTTAAAATTATTATATTCCTTGTTTTTCGAAGTGCGCCTTATATAGTTCGTTTCCATTTTTTATTACTTATGTTCAATAGTGTTAATTGACTTTCTTGCTGCTCTTTCTTTAATATATTGAAATTTCGTGCGGCTCTTCCTTTACTATATTGAAATGTATTAAAATGGTTGTGTCCTTATTTATAAAATATCATAATTTACGTTTTTGAAAATGGCTTTGTTCTTTAAAATTGAAATAACTACTTTAAAATCTCTAAATGAATATATTGAATTATTAATTCAGTATCACATTTTACCTTTAAATCCCCAGTTCAAGTCTACGTCGTTACAGATGTTAGTCAATATATATTTTTCATGTGTGATCCAATCTTCGATAGTTAAAACAGAGCATGTTTTCTTTTTTTCATCAAAACATCTATAAAAAGTGCGTGCTATATTACTGTATCTAGAAAAAATATGGCATAACATAATGTTAATTATAAAGCAAATAAATCTTAACTTCAACCTGCTTAATTACTTTCAGTTATCATATTCTTAAAATTAATAGGTCTGACAGACAAAATGTCTACGTAGCTATTAATTGAATAATGATACATTGCTATACTTATGAAATACCTTTTACAACAAATTATGACGATATTAAAATATGCCACAAAAAAGTTTGCTTGTATAAACTTTACACATTAGGGTGATTCATCATTGTATGAAGAAAAAACATTTCTCCGATTCTAACGCATTGTGGCTCATTTTTTTTTCCTTTTGAAAGCAAATTAAGAAAAACTATTTTTTTTTTTAAATGACACTTTTATAGGTTGCTCAAGCGACCCGAAGTTTTACTAATGAGATAATGCGGCAGTTCTGATGTGTCGCGTGCTTGCTTTTGCTTTAGTGCAATTTTAGTTCATTGTAAAATTAAAAGTATACCGTGATATTTGAATTTTAGATTAAAATTAATTTTATAATTCAAGTTTGCTGGATAATAAAGTAGTTTTTGACTAACTACAAATTATTGAATTAATATGGCATCCACATCAAGTTGTTATTCGCTAAGTGTATTGCCAAGACGTGTAAATGAAGTTTGGTTGATTGGACAAATGGATTCTTGTCTTCTAGTGATGTCTTACTAACCTTGGGTAATGCTATGAATATGGTTTTCTATAATTGCAAGGTTCTGAAGAAGACAATATCCAAAAGCATTAATGTAAAAGTTAACGATCTTCAAAATAAAAAGCAGTCTAAGAGAATCAAAGTGTGGTTGAAGGCGAAAGAAGACATCAGAAGGCTGCTGTTACTACTTGGTCTACAAGCAACAGCGAAAGTGAGGGTCAAGGTAAAGATGACGACGATTTTGAAATTGAGATTCCTGTTTACTACAAGAAGCTTCTGTCCGAGGGCTCGATGCCAGACGAAGCAATTTGAAATCAGAATTTCAATTTAGAAGTAAATGCCCATTGGTCATTCACTGGGACGGTAAGATAATTGAGGAAACTACAGATTGTCCAGAGCTGCAGTCACACGTTGACAACGATTAGTTGTAGTTTTAATTGGGAAAGAATTTGAGAAGATTTTAGGTTTAGCTAAAATACCAACCGTGCTGGTAAGGCACAAACCAATGCAGCAATACAGCTGTTAAGATTATGGGAGGTATCTGATGATATTATTGGTATATGTTTGAAACAACATCCGTCAACAATGGTTTTACTAAAGGGACGTGGAAATTGTTGAAAGAGAAGGTGTCACATTTTGCCTGCAGGCATCATGTGCATGAACTGATCATCGAAGTTGTTTTTTCTCTATAGTTCCACAAAGAGCCCTAACATTCCATTGGTCAAACGTTTTAAACGATTTTATCCTAAGGTTGATCAGCAGCTGTATATTCCGCTAAAGGATTCGAGACTAGATAATCTGTTTATAGTGGAACACAAACACAGTGGTGTGTCATTCATGCAAGACAGTCTGTCAAGTGCCTCAAATTACCACATGAAGTTTACAGAGAGATGTTCAAAACCTGGTTGTCGATATTTGGTGTCAGTATAAGCAAACAGCCGTACCACTTTCATGCACTAGGCGCTTACCGTGTGGCTCGCTGGATGGTGAAAGTGATATACTGCTTAAAGATGTACTTGTTTAGAAATAAGTTCTAACTCACACCTTTAGACGTAAAGATTTTGCAAGAATTCTGCTTGTTCGCCACTCACATTTACGTCAAAGCTTGGATCTCATGTCCTGTGAGTCGTGATTCTCCGTTTAATAATCTTTTGCTATTCAAGCAGATCTCACGAAATTATATCATATACATGCACTGATGTCATCATTTAATAAGTTAATCACAGAAACGGAATCTGAAATGCTGAGATTGCTACAAGTAGATCATTGAGAGTGCCAAATTTGAAGAAAAGTACACTGATGGAAAAAAAAAATAACAACAATGCAATATTATATTGAATTTTTAGAGCATTTTCTAAAAAAAAATGCTCTATTGTCCCCGTTTTGTCTGTCCGTCCGTCCGTCATCACCCTAGATCTCAACAACCATAAGTCCTAGACCTATGATGTATATATCATTTTGTAGGTCTTGGCCTGCCAAGAAATGACTTTTTTCCATTTCGCGATCTGACCTCTCAGGGCCGTAAAAGGGGCCTTAGCACCGTTTTTACTATATAAGCTATATTAATAAAGGAGCGCTATATCTCAGCAACTATAAGTCTTAGACCCATGATGTATATATCATTTTGCAGGTCTTGGCCTGCCATGTGTATATCAAAAGTTCATTTTGCGATAGGACCTCTGGGGGCCGGGCTTCAGGGCTCCTAAGGGGCTTATATATTATATATACACCTTGTACGTTCAATAACCCGTTCATTTGGTGCGAAATACTGCAGCACGTAGTTTCAACAAGATTTATTAAGAAACTCATCAAATGAAATAGAAAGCTTGTGTTCTGAGTTTAAATGAAAGTATCAGAGCTATGCAACAATTGACGGAGTTTTCGGGCGATTAAATGACTATTATTTAGAATGTTTTCAATTATGAGTCCTATTTCAGTAACCACAAACCACTTGTAGTTAGATTTAAGAGACAATAATTTTTTTTCAAATATAAAGAAACGTCTTTATAATTTTTTTAAAAAATATATGCATTACACAATTGAATTTATAAACATTTCCAAAATTTACAAATATTTACTGAAAGCTAACAAACGTACTGATACATAACACAAAAATGCGCTAACACGTTTTGTGTCCAGAATGGAACAGGCTTAATTGCTTGTTTTTTTAATCACCCAAAATGATACATATATATTAGGGTGGCTCACTTTACAATGGAAAAAAAAATAAAGTTGATTTTTTATCATGAGCATTTTAGTTTTCTGGTTCACAATGATTTAAAACATATATATACCAATTTTCACTCCATTAAGACGCCTATAAATACTGCCTCAATGAACTTGTTATCTCGTGTTTTATAGTTTTTTGGCAGTTGCATGAAATGAAATTTTTGAAAGATTAACAATGCTGTTTTAGAAACAAAAAATAATTATATTACACCAAGGAGGTTAAATACATGGATACGGCGTTTACTATCAGATGGTACCAAGCGGCTGAATCCAGTGGGCGTAGCCTATCGCCGCCATGTTCGACTCAAAACATTCCACCAGCTTTCATTACGATACCAGTTTTCTCATTCTAGAAACGACTCCAATGAGCTTTGTATTTTGTCATCACTTTTGTTTCTAAAGTCTGTTAAGGCCCTAGTTAATTTCTAGTGGACTAGTTATTCTAATGTGTCAATTACAAAGCGCTGTAGTCTATGTAAAGCTATTTATACGATCAGCTGATAGAGGCCTATAAAGCTTATATTATACGCTATATCGCAATTAGGCCAGGGCAAAAATTGTATTTTTACATAATACACAATATTTTGTATTTATACTTTGATGTTTATTGCAAAACATTTGATCAAACAGTGAAAAATGGCTAGCACTAAGCAGCATAAACTAGACTAAAAACAATCCTGACAATATTGCCTTTCGAAGCGTTTGGAAGCAATCAGTACATCAAACGATAACAACAATCTACCGATACACAAAGGCCCGCTGAGAGGGGGGCATGGGGGGAAATGTCCAGGGGCCCGGCGAGTTTTAAGGGCCCATACAGAGCTGGCCAATCAACTTTTGAAAATATTATTATCAGCACGATTGGGTGCGTGGCAGCCCTGCCCAGGGGCCCAAAATTTCTGTCGGTGGGCCTGAATGCACATTTAAAAGCCAATAAAACCTGACTTACGACAAGAATCAAACATGAGCCTGCCATTTGGCGATTCACGTAAACCTACTATGTATGTCTTCACATTGCACCGTATCAATATTTATTACACTGTGAAACGTTGTTGAAATCGTGTTACATTGTATTACATTGTGTATTATGTGGTACATTGTGGGGCATTGTGAGACATTGTGGGACATTCTGATACATTGTGGTACATTCTGTTACATTGTGAAACGTTGTTGAAATCGTGGGTTATTCTTTTTCATTGTATAGTACATTGTGGGACATTCTGGTACATTATTTTTCATTGTAATACATTTGTGGTACATTGTGAGACTTTCTGGTACATTATGTTTCATTGTGGTACATTCTGTTTCATTTTGATACATTATGGGACATTCTGGTACATTCTGTTTCATTGTGGTACATTGTGGGACATTGTGGTACATTGTCGGACAATGTGGTACATTCTGTTTCATTGTGGTACATTGTGGTTCATTGTTGGACATTGTTGGACATTGTTAGACATTTGGTACATTCAGTTTCATTGTGGTACATTGCGGGACATTGTGAGACATTCTGGTACATTCTGTTTCATTGAGGTACATTGTGGTACATTGTGAGACATTCTGGTACATTCTGTTTCATTGTGGTACATTGTGGGACATCCTGGTACATTCTGTTTCATTCTCTCAATGCCACCTAATCCATCGATTAAGCATAGCCAACAGGCCACTTAAATAAACCATTGACGGCAACAATCATAAACGTTAGGCTCTCTTTTTGGCAACGGCATTGTGTCATCATCTAGAGCTTTATTGCATTTCACAACAGCACTGCTTTACAGCAACATTATTAACTAATAAATTAACTAATTATCATTATTATTATAATGATTAACTGGTTTCCCGTTTACTTGTCGTCGTTGTGTACAACCGTATCCCAAACAAGAGGGCATTTATTTCTTTTTAACAAAATATAACACAGTTTTTATAACGTTCAAAATAGTACAATAATATAACAAAAACACTACACTGCTACCAAAGTTTTGAGTCGAACATGGCGGCGATAGGCAACGCCCACTGGTTTCAGCCTAGTGACGTCATGCCGCCTCCAGTAATTCAACCTCCTTGTATTATACACAGTGGGAATTAAACAGTAAAATAATACAAGTTACATGAGACATTAACCTGACTGTATTGCATAGCAGTTTGCTCAGTTTTCAGTTACCACGAGCTTTTTGTAGTCTGGGGAAAATATGACAAGTCCTGACCGCTTTTTCCAGCGTTAACTCATGATCCATATTTTATGCATTTTTCACGTATAAAAAGTGTACCTTTTTGTCTATGCAACCCCCCCCCCCCACACACACTTTTTGGGCTTGAAAATTTGGAATACATGGGGAAATAATGTAGTTCTAAGTACGCAATTCAAAACACACTGTAAACGTATTTTAGTATGTGCTTTCTGAGTCATGAAGGTCTTCAAGTTGCGATCTCTTCAGCACAGTTGATGTTTTGGTTCTGGAAACTCTTTGCAATGCTTTCCAATAATGTGGAGCAATTACTAATTTTCCTCGTATGATTTGGTGAGAGTTGAGTTGAATGATGACGCCAGTGCGATTCCCCGCTAGGCACAGTCATTGACAACATCCAAGGAAGAGACCACTGCTGTCGCCTTTTGAAATGATGGAGTTTTTTGCCAGGTGGAAGCAACAGTCATTAAAAAAATGTGGGAAGCAGAAGAGCATTAAAGAAGAGCAGAGATGATGAGGTCGCAAATCGTTTAATTTCACATTATGAAGTGTGAAATGATCATTTGTGCTGCGGATGCACTTTTTGTTTCTTTCTGATCATCAGAAGTTTTCTTCATGAATTGTCTCAAACAAGCAGCAAGGCTGTTTTTTTTATCCACTGAGACACGTTGAGAAAAGGGAACCAGAGGAATGAATTCTGCATTAAGTTACCAGAGATGTCGGCCAATCGTTTACAATGCAGTCTGAGAAATGAAGGTAGACACATTCTTATAATCAATAAGGAGCTTGATGAAATCCAGAATATTCAGAGGTGCGTCTGATAGAATGGGACTCTCAATCAAAACTTTAATGTAAACCAAGGATGAAACGATACCAAATTCTGCAATTAATATGTCTTCATGCTTAGTCATTTTAGACATCCACCTTGCATGTTAATAAGCTCCTGGAACACGAAAACGCACACTAGAGAGGAATTCCTCCAGCAAGATATGATTCAGAGTCAGAAATTCTTTGTAATATTCACCTGGCAAATATCTTAAGTTGTCTTCAAATTGTAGGTTATTTGAACAAAGTGAGACAACTTCTTTTAATGGCTTTAGATTTTACTCCACTATAACATTTGTGGCGTATACTTAATTCTGCCTGTCTTATTTTTGGCCTACACGTCGTAAAGCGCTTGAATAGCAGCACATCCCGTCCAGTTGTACTACCCCCAAATGTCTTATTGAAGACGGCTTTGTTTGTAAACATACCAATGGCCAGTATGCTCAATTAGGGGAAGTACCTAGATTAATAAACATCGGCATGTCCACTGGACAGTATACAAACAAAGAAATAGGTCATGGAAAAATGTTACCAACAAACTGCCCGACGGTTGTGCTTGTAAACATACTATTGGGCAGTAGTCTAAATTAGGGGAAGTACCTAGCTCAATAAACCATTAGCATGTCAACTGGACTGTATACAAGCAAAAGAAATAGTTGATGAAAAAATAGTACCAACTGACTGTCAGACGGCTGTTTTGTAAACATACCATTGGATTGTAGGCTCAGTTAGGGAAAGTACTTAGCTCAATAAACTTCTATGCCAGTTTAATGAACAACACTTTTCAACCTAGTAGTCATAACTAAATGAATGCTATTTATATAGCCGCAACATGTGATCTTATAACAGTTGATTCTTATAACTAAATAGAAATGCACTGGTGAAGCTGGCTATTTATAAGAAAATCAAAAATCTAGATGTTTCTATAAATTCCTGAAAACTTCTCAAGTTTTCCACGTTTTTCTAGAAGCTTCTAGAAACTTCATAAGATTTCATAGAATCTCCATGAACCTTCTAGCATTTTCTGTGTGCTTTATATATACATCCATTAAAAATTAATACAAACTGATTTAAAATGTCAATGTCGATGAGGCAGTACTAAATAAAGTCATATAGTCATGACATTTTTATGTGCTCTTTTGAAGTCAGTGGAAACACACAAAAAAAAACGCTTCAAAAAATTTGACAAAAAGTTATTTTGGGTCATACTAATATATATATATATATATATATATATATATATATATATATATATATATATATATATATATATATTAGGCCTGTATACAGAGAGAGAGAGAGAGAGGGAGAGAGAGAGAGAGAAAGAGAGAGAGAGAGAGAGTCAAAACAGTGACTTCAAATAAGTGACGTCATCAGAATGGCGACTGTCATAACAGCGATTGTTTAAATGACGACCACATTATAATACCGACTGTCATAATGTGTGAAGTCCCTGTAAGGATGAGATGAAATCCCTTAGACCCTATAAACCACTAATGGGACGGTTTTATGGTGCCCTTCTTTCATCCCTACCATAGCCGATAGTGCAATGGCCATGGAGGCACCACGGGAGATATATCGGGAACTTGAGCCAAGACCTGAAAAATTTCCTTGGTCCTCACCGGAGATCGAACCAGGTACCTTCAGGTCGACAGTCGGGCGCGTTACCGCACGACCATCCGTCCCCACGACTGTCATAATAGCGACTGTTATAATAGAGACTGTTCAGATAGTGACTGTCAAAATAGAGGCTGTTATAATAGAGAATAATCGTCAAGAATAAAAGAAATGTAATTTTTTCTATTTCTTTTCCCTTAATTTTTATAATGAACAGTTGCAACGATTTGTTGTATGTGTGTGTTTGTGTGTTCTTAGCTACTGCTTTTTTTCGGATGAATAAGTTGCTGTTATGACAATCGCTCTTTTTATAAAGTCTCTATCCTGAGGTCGATATTGTGATGTCGCTCAATATTAACGTCTTTATGAAGAAACATTAATACACTTCCGCTAAAATCGTAGATCTATTAAGTTTTATAATATTTGTATTGGATGTAAATGTACTTTTCTATGGCAGTCAGTTGGTACTATTTCAGGAAAAAAAGTATTCTATAAGACAGAACATTTGCCATCTAATACTTAATCGTCTATCATAGTCGACCATACGTACGTTTGACAGACCCTCACACCGTGCGGTGTATTTGATGTTCATGGCACTAAAAGCCACATGTCTACACGTTACAAATACACTGCAGCGCACGAGATGGACTCGCTAAAAACGAAGAGAGGTTTTACGCCACAGTTTGCGGAGACAACTTACTAAATGAGAGTGTGTTGTGCACATTTTGTTCATCAACTGACTTTTACTTGAACACAAATGAAATACTGCTGAATTATGTCACATCCGTCTGTCATTCTAAACACAACAATGATTTCTTTAATTTGTCGTGAGTATTTAATATTTCTTCTTCGTCGTCAGTATTTTCTATTTCTTCTTCAACTGCACACATTTACAGATTTCTTATTATTTGTAAAGAGCATTTAATATTTCTTCTTCGCCTTCAGTATTTACTATATATTCTTCAACTGCACACATTACAGACATTCGCGTGTTGAACGAGACAACTATGACTCTAAAAAGAACATTCGATGCAGCCAAAATTGCCGATAGAAAACGTGGCAGAACAACAGAAACACACGAGGAGGCATATCGGCGTCGAGAAACGCGAAACCAACAATATCGCATTCGAAAAGCAAGGGGAATTGAGGAAAAACAGTCCCGTCGACGGGAAGTAGCAGCCACTAATCAACGACGTCGGTCAGCTACACACCGGGAAGTACCTGCACCTCATTATCTGCATGCAGTCGCCGGAAGTGACGTAATGAATGACAACGTCCAGCAACATTTCTGTGGCAATTTACAATTGCTGTGCAGATAATAAGGTGCCAAACATTTTCCTTGCGAGCATCATGCGGACAAATTATTTACCAAGTGCTGCCAGAAAGGAAAAAATGACGCTAGATCCCATCGGCATGGCATATCACCTGTACTAAAGATGCTCATGACGGAGGAACACGAACACTCCCAAAACTTTAAGGAGAACATCAGGTATATTAATAGCGCCTTAGCCTTTGCGTCAATGGATGCTAAAATTGCTCCACCTCCCTGATACGGGCGCTACTGATTTTGCATCCACGGACAGATTTACCACAGATCTGGGGCCCTGCATCCTGACAATGATGATCGTCCTCAATTTGCTCAGCTGTATATCCTTGATCCTGATGAAGCTTCGGAACAAAGGATGCAAATGCTACCTAACTCTACATGCAACCACGATCTCATGGCGCACCTGAGCTCATTCATGACCGACACCAATCCATTTGCTGATGCATGCAAATTGCTGTATGAAGTAGAGCAAGAATGTCTGGCGGAAGCAGCTTTACGGAATACACTACCTGCAACCGAATGACTGGCAATCATTCATGATAGAAAGGAAAACCAAAGGAGATACAATGTTCAAGGTTCCAATAAAGTGGATTTCGTTATCCAAAACGCGGATCCCAACTTGGATGTCATGGTCTACCCTGTGTTATTCCCGTATGGGGACCAAAGCTGGACACTAGATATTAAACTTCAATATAATCTTACGAGTATAAGAAGCTTGCGTCGGACATTGCCCACGAATCCCAGAACGAGAGTCACTCAAATGCAGTAATACGGCTACCGATTTACCATCAGAAACGAATTCAATCATTTCCCGAGTGCTTGAAAATTCACCCTACAATATTTTTTTGAATAGCTACATCAAAACGAAGAGAAACATACTCAATTTCGTGCGACGCAATCAGTCAAAACTAAGGGTAGAAAGGTATACAGGCTTGATGGATTTCTTGCAAACTGAAGCATGACAACAGGGCCTTATGCCATGCCAACCACTAATACTACCTTCATCCTTCCAGGGAAGCCACAGGAAGATGCTACAAAATTATCAAGACGCCATGGCCATTGTTAGAAGTACGGAAAACCGGACTTCTTCATTACAATTACATGCAACCCAAAATGGATTGAAATTGTCACCAACTTGGCCAATCAGTGTAATTTCGTCCAGATTTGGTCGCACGCGTTTTCAAACTTAAACTGGACGCCCTTCTAGATGACATTGGAAAACATCACGTTACTGGGAAACCAATAGCTTAAATCCATGTCATTGATTTCCAGAAACGTGGGCTTCCGCATTCTCACATACTATTAATTTTACGCAGCGGGGACAAGCTTAACGACGGTGAACAAGTGGATAAAATGATTTCTGCAGAAATTCCAGACAGTACAACACAGCCTCAACAGCACGAATTAGTTGCCAAACACATTGTTCATGGACCCTGTGGGAAACACAACATAAACTATTTATGCATGGTTGATGGAAACTGTTCGAAGCAGTCTTCGGAGCCTTTTTGTGAAGAAATAGTAGTGAATGTTGACGGTTTTCCCAAATATAGGCGACGGAACAATGATGTAACAGCAATCGTCAATAGCCGAGAAATTGACAATTAATGGGTCGTTCCTTACAACCCGTACCTCAGCCTAAAGTACAACTGTCATATCAACGTCGAGAGCTGTGCTTCCATAAAAAGTGTCAAATATATGTTTAAATACGTCTATAAAGGACATGATTGTGCCAACATTTCCATTAAGGAACACGGGACCATGACACACGATGAGATCACCTTCTATATGAACTCTAGATATGTGTGCGCGCCTTAGGCTGCTTGGCGCATTTTTGGGTTCCACATGCACAAGCAGTCTCATGCAATTATCAGACTCCAAAGTTCATCACCCTGGCAGGCAATCAATAGTTTTTACTACTGATAATGTTAAGGCTGCAGCACAGAATGCAGCTACGAGAGACACTACTTTAACTGCATGGTTCAAACTAAATCAACAAAACCAGATAGCAACCGTATAATGTACACTCACATACTTGAACATTATGTATTTCACGAGATGACCAGAACATGGCACAGAAGGCAAAGGGTTGCTGACATAATAATTGGTCGCATGTACTCTGTCAGTTTAGCGTCAGACATTCAGCGCTTCTGCTTGCGCTTATTTCTCCTTCAATTGCCAGGTGCATCTTCTTTTAAGGACATTCGGACCGCCCACAGTATTACATATCCAACATTCAAGGAAGCTGCACAACACCGAGGCCTCTTCGAAGACGAGCAAATCTGGGATATGACGTTACATGATGCAGTTGCCGAAAAGAGGCCCGCTCTCCTACGGTAATTATTTTCACATTTGAATATTTCACAGTTGTTCCAGAAATATAAAGAATACTTCTATGAAGATTTTACTTGGCAGTTTCATCACGAAATGAATAGCAAACACTTCCTCACTTTGGCCCTTACTGATATTCAATTGATCTTTATTGCCAATATAAAAACCTGCGAAGGATTCGGTTTACCAGTTCCACCAAGTATCGTGGAAGACATACATGATATCGTTTTTGATCCGGCCCAACAGCTCAGCAAAGCAACAGACTTGGTACGGAGTCTCAATGAACAGCAGAGCCACGCATTTGACGAAATTATCGCTGCCGCAGCCGATGATCGTCTTATTTATAGATGTTACTTTCATGAAGGACCTGGTGGCAGTGGTACACAACCTTGCTTGCATCATTTAGAGGGGAACGGAAGATTGCATTAGCTACTGCATCAACTGGAATCACGGCCAATTTAATGGAAGGTGGTAGAACTTATCATTCCCAATTTCAGCTTCCCGTCCCAATTATTGACACCTCAAATTCCAAAATGAAAATGACCTCCTCTGATTTTGACATATTCCGCAGAGCCACAATAATCATTTGGGATGAAATGCGTGAATAGACTATTACAAGATATCATGCAAAATGGCAAACCTTTCGGTGTAAAAAACATTGTCTCGGGTGGGGATTTCAGACAAATCTTGCCCGTTGTTGCTCATGGAACCAGGGCCACCATTGTCGAAGCGAGTATTAAGTTTACCGATCTTTGGTCTAAATTTACGTCTTGGTTAATGGAGCTAGGCAATGGAACATTAACCACTGAACATGGATTGGACGAGAATATGTTAGAAGCTCCAGCCCATATGGTCTGCACATGATCTACTGTTTCCGAAATCTTCGATGAACGACTTCTAGCCAGAGAAGCGGAAGAATTTGGAAATAAGGCTAATCTCTGCCCTACAAATGCCTATGTGGACCATATCAATAGTCAAGTATTGCATTTACTTGAAGGAGAATCCAAGACATACTTAAGTTCTGACTTCATCGACGACTGCACGCCAGATGATGAAAACAATTATCCCGTGGAATTTACCTTCATCCTCACTTTCGCTGTTGCTTGTAGACCAAGTAGTAACAGCAGTCTTCAGATGTCTTCTTTCGTCTTTAACTACGCTTTGACTCTATTAGACTGCTTTTCTTTTTGAAGATCTTTAACAGTTACATTAATGCTTTCGAATATTTTCTTCTTCAGTACCTTGTGATTATAGAAAACCATGTTCATGACCCAAGATTAGTGAGACATCGCTAGGCAGACAAGTATCTGTTTGTCCAATCAACCAAACTTCAGTTATACTTCTTCTCAATACACTTTGTAAGTTACCACTTGATTGGATGCCATATCAATTCAATTATTTGTAGTTAGTCAAAAAGTAATTTATTATCCAACAAACCTGATTAAAATAATTAGTTATAATCTCACAATCAAATATCACGGTATACTTTTAATTTTACAATGAACTAAAATTACACTATAGTAAAAGCAAGCTAGCGACACAACAGAATGCCACATTATCTCATACAGTGAAACTTCGGGTCGCTTGTGTGACCTATAAAAGTGGTCATTTTTTTTGCAAAAAGTTTAGTTTTTCTCTATTTCTTTTTGACAAAAGGAAAAAAAAAATGAGCCACAATGCATTAGAATCGGAGATTTTTTTTTTAACCATGCAATGATGAATCAACCTAATAAAAGTTTTACTACATTGTCTTTGTACTTGTTTAATCAAAATCTTATAAACTTTTAACTTACCTGCACATCTTATCGTAACTTGACTTCGTATACATGTCCGCCATGTATTTTAGTATAGTGCGTTCTCTCTCTGCTATAGGTTTTAAACACTCCACTAGTTCTACACATGTTGTGACAACATTGAATTCGGTATTTTCCGTTATAAGTAATAGAAAAGGTTGATATTAATACTGCAGCTGGATTTAAAAAAAATACTTTTCATGTGTGTGCGTTTATAAAGTGTTAAATGCTTTTATTAAGTAATAAGTATAGAATTAATACGTTAGTTTGAAGCACATACACCATCTAATACTATTGCGATTAAAAAAGCCAGATCATTAAAAAATATTTGAACAACTAAGACATTATAAAACATTTCTCATTTATAATTGGATTATTTCTTATAAACCTTTAGATATTGTATTTTAATACCTTTCAAAAACGGGTTTTGGAAAAACAATATAGCTAAACATTGGTGTATCATGAAAAGTTTAATATAATTATCTATTGCATGTTATGTAAATGTAATACTAATAAATTCGTTAAAATATCCAAACACATTGCAGAAAGTACAGTTCTATTCATTTTGATGATCAAGAAAAATATTTTAATAGTGCTGGTAACATTTATTATAAAGAATGTTGTTTTTTTTTTGAAGTATCAATATCTGGAATATAAATATGTGTGTGTGTCAAAGTTAAAGATATTTTGATAGTCATTTTTTTGTTCTTTCTTAAAATTAATGCTATTAAAAACAACTTAAAACATGTTTTGACTGACTAGTTAACACAATGTCGATTGCAATAGATAAAAATCGCGGCACTTTAAAAGCAAAATATTTTTTTTAATAAAAAGAAATATTTCACGGAAAAGGACGAATTACACTTAAAATATTAAATCATTAAATTCTGTAATAATCAATTATACATTTTATTTAAAGTATGAAGTGGAAAATGTACTTATGAAATATTTTTTTTTACCAGTCTTTGTGTAGATATTACGTGTACCTCATACATGCTAAATGAATTTAAACACATTATATAAAAAAAAAATCTTTAAATAAATTTGCAAATCATAGTTTTAAAATTAAAACATTATGCTCACCAGCTATCTTTTCCTCTACACTGCAAAAAGATTGATTTAAAAGTAACTCAGTTTTTCCCAAACGACCAGTAGACGATGCGGCGCCACAAATAAATAGGAACGGATCATCGCATTCTCTAAATTGATGTCTTTTTCTGAAAGCAGAAGTCTTGCATATAGACTGGACAACTAATTGTCGGGAAGGATGGATGTGTGGGTGATGTGCAAATATCAACTGTTAAACTAAATTATGTTTATTAATTAACAATTTACAATAAGTCAGGGTCGTCGATTTTTCTTAAGGGAGGAAACTAATAACGTGACAAGAAGATGGTCTTCCACAAATGACTGACACCATCTTTGCACGACGGTTTTGTTTTAATGTCAAACAGGACCATTAAGCTTCACAATATAAGTTGAAAGTTCTTGTAGATCTAATAACAGACACATCGTTGCAAAGTACAAGTGAAGTATTCTGAGCATTTGTTAGCTAGCGTGAATTAGACAATTGGTCAGGATCGCGACGAGCAAGATTATTAGAACAGTTTCCTTTAATTACAGTTTGATATGTGTTTAAATCATTAAAAGGAAATGTCCGGGAAGTCAGCATCTATTTTTTGATTTAAAGCAACAACTTTGAATCGCAACTTCAATAGAACCTAATAATCTGTCAGGACCATATGTTGGACCATCGAGGTGTTTGATTAAATTCCAAAGGGGCAATACATTTGCATGTGACTTACTAAGGATTGAACAGGCTTATTATTGTTTATATAAGCCGTATTACGCCTATAATGGAACATGTATCACAACCAATAAAAAATAACGCCTTCATGCTGATTGTGTTTTTCTACAAAAAACTCAATCATACTTTTGACAACAGCTGCAGCAGCGCCAGAAGAAGGTGAAATTTGTCCAACATACTCTTATCCTGGCTTTGGGATTTTGTGCAATATGCTATTCCAAAACAGTTTTACGATAACTCTCTGGTTCCACTTGCTTAGTTAGAATCGTTCTGTCTTTTCGTCCATCAAAATAAAAGAAAAATCACTGCATGTTATCCAGTGTTTTGATAAGTTCAATGCTATTTCTTTCTGTTCTAAGCTAGTTCCGATCTTTTATACTAGTATTTGTTCTGTAAAAAAGCCAAAATCTTCTAAACCTGCTGTAGCTATTGCGACACCTGCTTTGTCTGAAATGTTATAACTGTCGCAGATCTGTGCAGCATTCGGCAGCGTTATACGCATGTGTTTGTTTTTTTTTGGTGAGTGATTGAAGCTTAATGCACTGGGTTAGTGCTAGGCTGAGTATAAACATCTTTTTTACCGTAGAACTGGAGGCTGTCAAAGTAACATCTGACATTTTTTTTTTCTTTGAGATACATAAAGCCGATTGTTCACTTTCATAGCGCATATGTCTGGCTCCTATGGCTTCTTTCATCGCAATACGTTTTCCCTCTTCCTTGATGTTTTTTGCATGTACTTTACGGATGCACATTATTCATATGGTTCATTAATCTTCAAGTAAGTCTTTTTCTTTTTTCCAATGAAACTTTACGCTCCAGTGGGAATTTGCAAGCACACATCTTAGATTTACATTTGCAAGCATCAATATCAAACAAAGTGTTTTACTGCGATTTGCAGACTCTTTCAGCTTGTTTCTATAGCTTTTTGTCATTCTGTCGTTTTTAAATGGTTTCAACAACCTTCTGTACGCATCATGGTAAGTACTTATCATATTTAATACTCGCGTGTGACTGGCGGTCGGTATGGAAGCTTTTCCCCAGATGGATTCAATGGCGGCAGCTAAAATAGCTAAGAATTACGCAACAGTAGGTTCCTTTTCTGTCACACATTTCAAGTCATATTTCTTTAGCAAGTAGTATTTCATAATATGTTCATATTTTAGGAGAACATTACATGGTAAATCCTTCGATGAGCCAAATACACGACATTTAGACTTACGACGAGTAGATGTAGTTTTGGTGATGGAACTGATAGTCATCGACTCATTTAGATGTAAATAGGGAATTTTTGTTTAAAAGTGTTAATTGTAAGCTTTGTAGAGGCCAGTAGAATAGTAATTTTTTTAATACATATATTATTAAGAATAATCTTGTAATAATTAAAAAATAATTACACTATTTTTTTCTGTCTTTTAAAAAAAATGTATAAATTGATTGATGACACATATATGTTTACTGTATTTACAGCCGGTTTTTTCATAATTAAATTTCTTAAAATTTCAATCAAAGATATCTTTTATTATCACTCATTAGACTGCTTCACTTTTTATAAAGATATGAATAAATTGAAAGTATCATACATCCTAGCACAGGCTTAAAAAGTTATATTTTCGCTAGGATTGTAATTACATGGTTGAAAAAGCAAAAAAAAAATCAAGTGATTTGGGGCAACGATACACATCAACGGATATTGTAAATATTTTACAGTTTGCTATTTATATTCATTATGCAACTTTTTTTTCATTATTAGATTTTGAAAAGAATTTTTTTCGCACCAGTTTATTCAGTACTGTACAACATATGGCATTAAGTAATGTACAACATATGGCATTAAGTACTGTACAACATATGTCATTAAGTACTGTACAACATATGACATTAAGTAGTGTAAAACATGTGATATTAAGTAATATACAACATGTGGCCTTAGGTAGTGTACAATCTGTGACATTAAGTAGTGTACAAAATGTAACATTAAGTAGTGTACAAAATGTAACATTAAGTAGTGTACAATATGTGATATTAAGTTATGTACAACATGTGACATTAAGTAGTGTACAAAATGTGACATTAAGTAGTGTACAAAATGTAACATTAAGTAGCGTACAACCTGTGATATTACGTTATTACAACATGTGACATTAAGTAGTGTACAAAATGTGACATTAAGTAGTGTACAACATGTAAAATTAAGTAGTGTACAACATGTGACATTAAAGAATGTGTACAACATCAGACATTAAGTAGTGTACATCATGTGACATTAAATAGTGTACAACATGTGACATTAAGTAGAAAACAACACGTGACATTCAGTTGAGTATAGCATGTGACATAATATAGTGTGCATTATTACAAGTATTTGCCTTTAATGGAATGCTAGTTTTCTTAATTGGAACATACAAAGTAAGACCAGGAAGCTTTTTTCTTTTCATCAACGCATAGTGCCATTTTTTTTAAACTGCCAGTTTGTCTTCTTTGTTACAACAGTGCTTCAAAGCATTAGCCTCTACCAGATCAAAGGCCAAACGTGTTAGATCATCATTGCATAGACCAAAATACATTTCTTCAAGAGAAAGGCAATAGTTTACTAATTCTCTTATATATTCGGTTCTAAGCTCATCCGATTGGCGAAGGAAACGAGCGCCAGGGGTCTCTTTCGACGGTGGGAGAGGTCATCGCGCCTCATTGGACAGCTACCGCCCGCCTCAAGCTGGGCAGCCCCCAGCCAGTTGGGTGCTGTCTCGCCATGGCTCACCTGCCCCACTGGGTGCGTGGGGATTAGAGATGCACTTCTCAAAAAGTGGGCCAAAAAACACACGCACCAGGCAAATTCAAGATAAGAACTAACAAAAAGCCTCCAGCTCTTCGATTCGCAAGCTGGAACATCAGGACCATGTGTACCGGACTCACATCTGACCTTCAGCAGATTGATGACGCAAGGAAGACCGCTGTCATCGATAGGGAACTCTCACGACTAAACATCGACATCGCCGCTCTACAGGAGACCCGGCTGGCTGAAACCGGCACCATCAGAGAAGCAAACTACACATTCTATTGGCAAGGGAAGTCCTCAGACCAGCCGAGGCAACAAAGTGTTGGCTTCGCGGTGAAAAGCACGCTTGTCAGATTCATAGATCCCCCAACAGACGGCTCTGAGAGATTACTAATCCTCCGACTGTCAACGTCCTCTGGCCCAGCTCACATATGCTCCAACCCTCTGCTCCACTACCGAGGAGAAAGATCAATTTTACCAGTCCCTAGATGAAGCGCTATTGAAGATTCCTAGCACTGATAGCCTTTATCTCCTTGGTGATTTCAACGCAAGGGTAGGAGCTGACCATGTGGCTTGGCCCACCTGTCTCGGAAGCTTTGGGAGGGGAAAGATAAATGAAATTGGCCAGAGACTGCTCGAGCTCTCGTGCCACCATGGGCTGTGCGTGACCAACACCTTCTTCAGGTGCAAAGAGATCCATCAGGCGTCATGGAGGCACCCACGCTCCCGCCACTGGCACCAACTCGACCTCGTCCTCACCAGAAGAGGGAATATCGACAGTATCCTCCTCACCCGCAGCTACCACAGTGCAGACTGCGACACGGACCACGCCCTCGTGGCAAGCAAGGTGCGCATTACGCCGAAGAAACTGCATCACACCAAGAAAAAAGGTCACCCACGCATCAATATCAAGTGTGGCAGAAATCCCGAAATAAACCAACAGTTTATCAGCAGTCTGGAAGTTACACTCAGTGAAAGAAAGTTAGCAGTTGAAACCATCGACTCTAGGTGGTCGCGTCTGCGCGATGTCGTATATAACTCCGCCATCACCACCTATTGAAAGATAGAGCGGAAAAATGCCGATTGGTACGAAACCCACTGGGAGGAAATGGAACCCGTTACCGAGGTAAAAAGGAAAGCCCTACTGGCCTACAAGGCCAGGCCCAGTCCCAACACACTAAAAGCCCTACGGACAGCCAGGAGCAAAGCCCAGCAGACCGCCCGCAGATGCGCCAACTCCTACTGGTTAAACCTCTGTAGCAGCAACCAGGCAGCTGCCGATACAGGAAACGCAAGAGGGATGTACGAGGTCATCAAAAAGGCAATAGGCCCAACTCCCTCCAAAACCGCCCCCCTTATATCCAAAACAGGAGAGGTCATCAAGGACCAGGAAAAACAGATGCAGAGTTGGACCGAACACTACCTGGAGCTATACGCAACCCAAAACACTGTGACTGATGCCGTTCTTGGCGCTATCCAAGATCTGCCTGTCATGGAGGAGCTAGACACCACACCCACCGTGGATGAACTAAGCAAAGCCATCGACTGCCTTGCAAACGGAAAGGCACCCGGTAGCGATGGAATCCCACCAGAAATTCTGAAGAGTGGAAAACCAACATTGCTAAAGCCATTGCACGACCTCCTAAGTCGATGCTGGGAACAGGGCTATATCCCCCAAGACATGAGAGATGCCAAAATTATCACACCATACAAGAACAAAGGGGACCTTTGCGACTGTAATAACTACCGGGGCATCTCCCTCCTCAGCATCGTCGGCAAAGCTTTCGCCCGCGTCGCTCTAAACCGCCTGCAGGCCCTCGCCTTCCGAGTCTACCCAGAGTCACAGTGTGGCTTCAATGCTGGCCGATCAACGGTGGACATGATCTTCTCACTACGTCAACTCCAAGAGAAGTGTCAGGAACAGCAGGTGCCACTCTACATCGCTTTCGTCGACCTCACAAAGGCGTTTGATCTAGTATGTCGAAGCGGACTCTTCAGCTTGCTGCAAAAGATTGGCTGCCCCCCCACACCTGCTTGCAGTGGTCATGACGTTCCACGACAACATGCATAGCACGGTTTGCTACAACGGTGCAATCTCCGAGGCCTTCCCAGTAAGCAGCGGAGTAAAACAGGGCTGCGTCCTTGCACCTACACTCTTCGGCATTTTCTTTCCCATGCTCCTCCAATACGCCTTCAAGGATTGCAGCGAGCGTGTTTACATCCATACGAGGTCCGATGGCAAGCTTTATAACATAGCCCGCCTCCGTGCAAAGACCAAAGTCGCAAAGGTCCTAATCCGCGAGCTGCTCTTTGCTGATGACGCAGCCTTGACATCACACACTGGAGACGGACTTCAGCAGCTTGTCACCCGCCACTCCCATGCATGTAAGGAGTTTTGACTGACTATCAGCCTGAAAAAGACGAATGTCATGGCACAGGGTACAGATACACCCCCAAGCATTGACATCGATGGACACACCCTAGAGGTCGTCGAGAACTTCACTTACCTCGGGTCCACCATCTTCAGCTCGCTATCCATAGACCCGGAGATCGATTGCAGAATCGATAGGGCAGCCACAGTCATGGCGAGACTAAAGCAACGTGTGTGGGAAAACCCCAGCCTCACCGAAAATACCAGATTGCGCGTCTACCAGGCCTGCATACTTAGTACCCTCCTCTATGGATGCGAGACGTGGACCACTTACGCGAGGCACGAAAGGAAGCTAAACAATTTCCACATGAGGTGCCTGCGACGTATACTGCAGATAAAGTGGCAAGACAAGATCCCCAACACTGGGGTCCTGGAGAGGGCCAACTTGAGCAGCTTGTTTGCAGTTCTCATCGAGAGACGCCTCAGATGGCTCGGTCATGTCAAAAGAATGGACGCAGGCCGCATCCCGAAGGACCTACTCTATGGCGAGCTAGTTACCGGCCAGAGGAAAACAGGGCGACCTAAAATGCGCTACAAAGACACCTGCAAAAAGGATATGAAACAGTGCTCCATTAACCCCAACTCCTGGGAGAGCCAAGCAGCCGACCGCCAGTCCTGGAGGCTCGCTGTCCGGCAGGGTTCATTGCGCGCAGAGGCTGAGCGACAGGATAATGCTGCCCTGAAAAGAACAAGACGGAAGCGGAAAAAAGAACAGCTACAACAACAACTACAACAACCAACTATTTTCAAGTGTGACAAGTGCGGCAGGGATTGCCACCCCCGAGTCAGACTGCACATCCACTCCCGGCATTGTTTTGTAGACTCAACTTAGCTACACCATCGTCTCTCGAGACGGACGGATGCCGACGGATTCATCTGTAAAAACACAAGTTAAATGTTGCCATTGAAATTTGTTTCCTTGTCACATGACGCAACAGTGTCGACTTTGGGAGGCCATACGTTTCTGCTGCCTTGCTAAGGCCCATGTCACCCCGCTGCATCGCAGAAACAGCCCGATTCAATTCTTCTTAACTCCATTTGCTAGAGGCATGTTCATCTAAGATATCTAAATAGCATATTATTTTAGCTACTTCAGCGTGCAATCGTGTAGTTCAGAGATCAACCAACTGCTATTATCGTCACAGACTGATAAGCAGCATCGACACGCGTTGTGAAAAGCAAATAAAAAAAATTATTTATCAAGGGATCATACCTTTGCACTCATTTCTTTGTTTCTTAAAAGATAGATGAAACTTCGACAAAACTAGTTGTTTTTATTTTTTTCGATATATTTAAACAACATTACAAAATAAAATCTCCAACTTGATCACTCGATAATATCCGCTAAGAGCGTACAGTAGTGTCGAGCCAATCGAAAATAATGTATTTATTCGCCAATAACTCAGTATTACATTTAAGTCCAATAATAGCTTTGAAAAATACTTCAATAATAGCTTTGAAAAATACTTCAGAGAAAGTAATTAGTCTAAATTGTAACTAATAAAAAAGGTCCAGTAACCGAACTAGATAGTAGACACGCAGGTGGAGTTAAAAATAGTGATTATATATATATATATATATATATATATATATATATATATATATATATATATATATATATATGTACACATTTGATCACGTTAACAGTCAGTCTGTATACAAAAATTTCACATATATGTACTCGAAATGGCCCCAAAGGACATGAATAGATTATTGTAACCAAAATACATTTGAGAATAGGGGCACTTAATAGTACATTAAATAAATTTCATATGGCATACAGTTCATCCCAAATACATAATCCTTTTTATGGGCTAACAATATTAACAAAAACAACCACCGAGGATTAAACTCTAAATCTAACTATACATAATTTGCGCACATAGCACCTTATCATTGATGAATCTAAATGCATTCATAATATTTTAATGGACTCATTTCCAAGACAGATATTCATGTTATGTTTTATCAAGTTCAACTGCCAGTTAAGCGATACGCTACATGTTTAGCAGATGTTTTATTTACTGTTATACACATTGTAGTATAGTACAATATTTTCTTACTAAGAATTAAGAAAGAAAATATTGCCTACCAGGTACACTTCTTCGTCAGTATATTATGGTGGGCTAAATTGAATTTAGAAAAGTGTGTGTTGTGAGTAATGATTGAGGAGAGATACTGTGTTTGGTTTTTAAAAACAACTAGGGAAAATATTGAGATAGAACACTTGAAGCGTGATGTTGTTGAAGGACTGAGTATTTTTTGGATGGACTTGAGATATTCTTTTGTTTAAAGTTTTCTTGTGTTTTAATTCAACAATTCCGGATTGTGTGGATGAGATTTCCTATTAATCTGGCAGTGGCTGACATTCTTATTATAAAAAAAAATATAGTTAAAAATGTAACAATCATTTTACCTTTATAATTATACTTTACAGGCTGGTTGTTTTAAATAACAGCAGAATAGCAATATATTATTTACATAATGTTTGATTAGGTATAATGTATCAAAGTACATAATAGAAATAGATATAATCTTTGTGTATCTTTTAAAATTAAAATTTAAAAAGTTCAGAAAAGATTAGGTTTTCTAGATTTGCGAGTGTACTGCACATCACTATCTCGACGAATGGAGTAACCCCATCATGTTTTCATTATACTACCCTTGGTAACGACGTTCCAATAATTCTTGATAAAAGCGCTCACTTGCTCCTCTGAGCAAGCCCCCATGTTTTCAATGAATTTGTCAGGATGAGCGTCTATGTTATGGACACATTTTTTGGCGTCTGAAACAACTTCACATACGTCTCGGCCTTGAGATTACCAGGAGTCCATGAACATCTGGTATGAAAGATTTCTATGCAGCTCAGAAAACTAGTCACATTCCGATAAGATGACACTGGTTATGATGCCGTCTAAATCAATATATTGCTTTTTAACTACAATTTTTTATTCTCTTACTGAGCAATATCATAAACCTAAAAGTTTGTTATAGTAACCTGTGCTTTTATACTTGTATGAATACTAGTGGATAGTCATAGCATTATGTAAAAGTGTTTTGAATTAATATTTTAAAATACTACTCATTATAAAATGCAAATAAAGAATTTTCAATAAAACAAGCCAGTTTCAAAATATTACCCTGATAACAGAAACTAAGGTGTAACATAACAGTAGCTATTTATCTTTGTTTTCAACATAAAACAAACTGGTATCTATAAAAAAATAGAATTCATAAAAAAATCGATATACTAAATATTTAATATAAAGCATAGTATGTGTTTTTTTTTTTTTTTTTAAATATCAATTAGTAATAAAAATAGCATACACATTTTTCCGCAGTTTGGTCATAGCTTAAGGCTATAGTACGGATTTACGTTGATATGAGACCTACATAAACAATCTTCATTAGCATAGTGTTTGAAATATTACATTTATAATTGTATCACATTTTCAATGATATTGGAATTCTATAAAGTAAAGAAATAATTTTGATAAATTCTTATCAAATCATTAAAAAAAATTAACTTTTAAAATATGTTTTATTTCAAATCACTTTTATGCATTTTATATCAGTTTTTTTAAATAATTACAATATTACACTTCTGTTACATAGTTCTATTACAGGCAATAAAGCGGATGAAAATAAAAAAAACGAGCAATTTAAGCCTTTTCCGTTTCGGACAAAGGACATTTTAGAGCATTTTCGCCGGTTACGCCGGACGAAATTCGTATGTTTTTTCCGGGTTTTGATAAATAGAGAGGGAAGTAATCATGTTGAATAACTGTTACAAAAATAAATAATGATTACGCCCCTTTGATTAGCTTTAATTATTTATATTTAAAATATAAGCAAAAACGGTACCTAGGAAAGTCTAATATTCGGCCCTGAGATGTCAGATCGCAAAATGAACTTTTGATGTACATTTGGCAGGCCAAGACCTACAAAATGATATATACATCATGGGTCTAAGACTTATGGTTGCTGAGATCTAGGGCGCTCCTTTGTTATATAGCTTATATAGTAAAAAAACGGTTCTTTATAAGCCCCCTTTTACGGCCCTCAGAGGTCAGATTGCGAAACGGACAAAAGTCATTTCTTGGCAGGCCAAGACCTACAAAATGATATATACATCATGGGTCTAGGACTTATGGTTGTTGAGATCTAGGGTGATGACGGACAGACAGACAGACGGACAGACAGACTGACAGACAGACAGACAGACAAAACGAGGAAATAGAGCATTTTTTTTTCGAAAATGCTCTTAATATATATATATATGTATTCTAATACTTAATGCCAATTATGTTATACATATCGGCAAATATCTTTTTTCTTCAACTTGTCAGTGGAAAAATAGAAGTTTTCTATGTCAGTGAAATTTATTTTTAATAAATCGTTTTAACATTTATCTCTTTGGCATCGTTCAGTGAAAATAGTTTCAATAGTAAGGTCACTGACTGGAAAATAAAAATAAATAAATAATTAATTATAACATATTTTTTTTTTATTTCTTCAGACATTATATTACTAGTGAACAATGGCCAAATACCGGAAAGGCTAGTAGGCATTCACTTGGATTTAAAAAGGATGATATATATTTGTGCGCATTAACAATCAGCATATATATATACATTTGAGGAGGAAGTGAAAAATCTATTATCATCATATAATCATTCAATCAACACAGATGATACAAAAATTAAAATTAAAAAACTTGAGTATTTTTTTCCCTGAGTGTTTATTAATTTGTCTAGTGTGGTTATAAGTTACAAAAATAAAATGTAAACACTGTTCAATTATCACAGTTTTTGGATGGAAGAAAGAATAATATGAAGATTTATGGAAGCGACCACTTAATGTCGAAGTGACGATTTCAAAAATAATGTGTGAAAGAAACATCATTAATTATAATTATTTCATTGATTCTACTATTACTTATGTAGATTGACCGCTGGTCGTGGCAGAGGGTCTTTATCTAATATAATGTGTCGGCATGGATGTGTGCTTAGTACGAGAAGAAATTATCTTAAAAAAACAGATGATCGGATATTTTTTATAGTTGTTTTTGCTGTGTGTGATTTCTAGTTATAATATTTTAATGAAAAATCATAATTCACTTACTGAGTATTTGAGCAACATGTTATTGTTACCGCAAGTAATAAACAAAAATGTGTTCAAAGTTAATGAAGATGTTAAATAGACAAATTTCACTTTGAAAAAATAAAAGAGTTTTCCATAAAAAACACCAGTGATTTACATAACTTTATCTAAACTGAACACATGTCATGACAAAGATTTTTTCATGTGTTTAACTTAATGGTATCGGGAAGTGTTACGCCGAAAATGACTATTTGTAAATAAAAACTATATAAAATATAAATAGTCTATGTTCCCCCCCCCCCACCCAAAGCGGGCAACGGTGAAATAAATAAATGTCGACCGGCCCTTGACGTTAAGAAAGATTTGAGACCATTGCTGTAAGGTACATCTAATAAAAATGTTGGGACCATTGCTGTAAGGTATATCTAATAAAAATGTTGGGACCATTGCTGTAAGGTACATCTAATAAAAAGGTTTGAGACCATTGCTGTAAGGTACATCTAATAAAAAGGTTTGAGACCATTGCTGTAAGGTACATCTAATAAAAAGGTTTGAGACCATTGCTGTAAGGTACATCTAATAAAAAGGTTTGAGACCATTGCTGTAAGGTACATCTAATAAAAAGGTTTGAGACCATTGCTGTAAGGTACATCTAATAAAAATGTTGGGACCATTGCTGTAAGGTACATCTAATAAAAAGGTTTGAGACCATTGCTGTAAGGTACATCTAATAAAAAGGTTTGAGACCATTGCTGTAAGGTACATCTAATAAAAAGGTTTGAGACCATTGCTGTAAGGTACATCTAATAAAAAGGTTTGAGACCATTGCTGTAAGGTACATCTAATAAAAATGTTGGGACCATTGCTGTAAGGTACATCTAATAAAAATGTTGGGACCATTGCTGTAAGGTACATCTATTAAAAAGGTTTGAGACCATTGCTGTAAGGTACATCTAATAAAAAGGTTTGAGACCATTGCTGTAAGGTACATCTAATAAAAAGGTTTGAGACCATTGCTGTAAGGTACATCTAATAAAAAGGTTTGAGACCATTGCTGTAAGGTACATCTAATAAAAAGGTTTGAGACCATTGCTGTAAGGTACATCTAATAAAAATGTTGGGACCATTGCTGTAAGGTACATCTAATTAAAAGGTTTGAGACCATTGCTGTAAGGTACATCTAATAAAAATGTTGGGACCATTGATGTAAGGTACATCTAATAAAATGGAATAATATAAAACTAGATGTATAAGGGCATATTTATATTGTTTTGTTTTTACCTTTATTTATTTCAAATAATATGTGTAACATTATATTTTATCTATAGATTAACTGTTAAATAAATTAAATAATCTAAACTTTATGTAGCTTTATAAATTACAATATTGTAATATATATGATAAGAGAACTATGTTGAAATGTTTTGTAAATATAAATATGCTTATTTACTAATTTCTGCAAATATGTATTTAAAATGTTTTATTTTAAACTCAGATCAAGCCAAATGAAATAAAATATTAAGACTTCAATTATTTACCGTCCATTTTTTTTCTGAGCCATAACCTTTAATTGGTTTAATATACCATCACTGATTATTTTTAAAACTTAATATCCTATCTGTATAATAAATTGTTTAATTATTTATATTCCATTTTTACCGATAGTATAATCTTCCAAACAGTACATTTCGTAGTAGCGATGCATTTGCTTTAACCATATGGCCATGGACGTCATTTCACAAAGGATAGTATTTTTAGGCCAACACAAATTAAACTCCTCTGAATATCTAGCACAAAAAAAAAGTTAAAAAAACTTAATACCATATTTTTTAAACAATTGACTGCAAAATAGTATGAATGGTCAGCGACACTTAGGGTGAAAGACTGATTTGTGGAGCTTAGGTCTGTCTTTATGTTGTGAGGGGTTGTTGTGTGTAGTGTATAAGTGATGTGAATATGTAGTGGGTAGGTCATTTTGGTTCAGTGTGTGGAAATATTACAGACTTTGAGGTATGTGTAGTAGTTTAGACACAACGTTGTATAATGCAATATATAAATATACATATATATGTATATATATATATATATATATATATATATATATAATGTGAATATGGGTTATACATATTGTTATTTATTACAAGTAGGTCCTGTTTTGAGTGTACCCTGTTTTTTAATTGTACCGGCCAGCCCTGCCAGAAAATATCATAGTCGGTCTGGCTGTGATTGTCCTTCGTCGGCCCTGATTGTATGGAACCTAGTCGGCCCGGCCTGAAGTGTACCTCGTCGGTCCAGATTGAATGGCTGGAGTTGCACCTAGCCGGCCCAGAGGGAGTTAGACCTAGACGTCCACTACTTTAGATGTTAATGGACGGTGTCAATTGATTTGTCTTGTTTGTAACATATATTACTTTATTTATTGTAATAATATATGGCCATGGGTCAGCTTTTACTTGTAATAGTGTAACAATTGATCGCAATTGCCCCCCCCCCCCCCAGTTTTTGAATAGCTGTATTTTTCTATATTATGTATGAGTTGTATTAAAGCGATTTTGTCTGTTATTTTATCAAGAGTCAGTAGCTGAGTGTGTTGTATATGTCAGTGTGTATGTCAAACCTACGGAGACCTGGAATAACCTTGTTGCAGATCTACCCTAGACAACGAGCTTACTAATTGGGTTGTGACAAGCACGTGGCTGTGTGTGTATGTGTGTGTCAAACAGTCAGTGCTTGTCAGTCGTACGACAGGCAAAACGTTCGTTTGAGAGTAGTAGAAGAGTCCCTGTGAAGTTATGACACATTTTGATTAAAGAACTGTTATTTTTAATATTTGAGTAATTTACGTAATAATCACATGAGACGTATGTTTATTATGAACAAAACACATGGATAAGAATTAAATGTTAAAGTGGATTTGCAGAATTTAATGCGTGGCCACACGCAATGTAAACTTCACCATTACACACATCGAAAGTTACTAGATGTTCAAAGCCAGAAATAAAGTATGCACTTTACTCACGAGCAGTATTGACGGTACCGGATGTCTCTTTTTAGTACAGCTCCAAATACACCGAAGTAAATGTCGTATTTCTCATGCACATTTTTAAAACATTGAACTATCTTCTTACAACCTGAACCATCTTTTCTTAAGACTGTTTCTGCATCTGTAAGTGTATAATCATATAGGTACGATTAAAATTTTATTTAGCTAAATTATTTACGGTAACTAACCAGTCTATTAATTAAAATAAACACATATTTCTATTGTCGCTATAAAACTTGATGATTAGTAAAAGTGATGGGTATATCATAGCGAACTAGTATACTAGCAGGGCAGCCACATAATTATGAGTAGTATATCAAACAGAATAAAAAATGATCCTATCCACCAAATGGTAGTAATCTATATAAATAATAGCGATATAAAGAATTAATACAAAAGTATTCCTGTTTAAAATACATTCATAAAAATTCGGATCTGCCCGAAACCAAAAATAGCCTAGCCTACCGATTAAACATAAGGGATATAACTCAATGCAAAGGTTTTGCAGGGTACAGCTAGTTTAAAATAATTTAATGGGAGGGGGGGGTAGATTTTTCCTTTAGTTTTAATATCCGCAAAAGAAATGGATCCAAAAGATTTTTCTAGGAGGTTTTCTACTAAACAATTATACCCAAATTCACTTAAATAATATCCTTCCATTGATACGGTCAATATCTTATTTGACTCAAATATAAAAATGAAATCCTCCACATGAAAGAAAAAAAAAACACTGGTCGATTAACAATGTTGTAGACGATAAGACTGGCATTTAGATGTTTTATATGTGTGTTACACAGACAAATATTTATTTTTAAACGTTTACTATTTTAAAAGAGAGAGAGAGAGAGAGAGAGAGAGAGAGAGAGAGAGAGAGAGAGAGAGAGAGAGAGAGAGGGAGAGAGCTGTTACGAAAGTAAAACAGCTTTCTTTATCGCTTATTAACACAAGCGATGACTAACGTCATCTTTGATATGATATAAACAGTTATAGTTATATATGTATATAAAATCGATCTGGGTTATGTGTTAAATCGAAAGTAAAGAATTAATACGACAGTATCTAAGTTTTTTTTTTTTAAAATCGGATCTGCCCGAAAAACGAAAAACATAACCTGGCTAACGATGAAGCCTATGGAGATTTAACTCTATGCAAAGGTTTAGCAGAGTACAGTTTGTCAATCTAAAATGCTATTATCTAGAAAATTATTTTGATGTTTTGGAAGATAAATAATTCGATTTCTTATCATTTTTGTTATAATTCTGGGCATTTAAAATCTAATAGTAAATAATTCATTGATGAAAATGGCATCAGGTAAAATGCGTAACGGTCTATTCGTAGGTAACAAAATTAAACACATGTATGTACGATTTTTTTTTTTACCTTAATTGAGCAAATGAATGAAACATATAATTGGGTAATTGTGATTCATTTCAGCAATATATTTGCTTATAGATCCAATTTCATTGTTTTGAGAATATGCATCAAATATGTTTTATTTTAAATGTATTTATATTCAATATAATTTTGTTAAGCAACGTACGCTGCTAAACATACCCAAATGTTTAATTTGTTTTTCATTTTTTTTGTTAGAGCACAGTCTAAACATTTACTACGAGAGATATCTTAGAACATTTAGAATGACGAGTTCGTTTTTAGGACAGCCAAAACACGTTTATCTCAAATATTGTCGCAAAGAGAAAATGTATTGCACGTAATCTAATGTTTAATGGTTCTTTGTTTTTAATAGTGTATTATTGTCATTATTAAGCCTACGTATTTTGTGAGCCGTTTATGATATCTGTAATAATAGACATATACAATTTAAAACTAAAAAAAATATTACAAAATGATTGCCCTTTTATGAAATCGTATAATGTATTTAAAATTAATATTTATTATGCTATTCAAATATTTATAATATCGTAGTGTAAGCATTTAGCTTTTTACTAGATTATAATATACAAACGCAATAGAAAAGATGAAGTAGTCATTAGGATTAAACTTTACCTCTTTTAATTATTAGTACTGTTAAGTATGGTTATTTTCACATTAACTCTAAACTTGAGGCCATATTAGCCAATTTGAACTATGTGAAAAACACAATCTCCCAGCTTGGACTGTATTTTATAACTACAATATTCGGTCTCATAATTTAAAAACCACCCATGTTAATTAGATGATGTAATATTATTGTTCGTATTATTTTATAAAACAAAAAATAAAATAAAACCTTTCTGTTTCCACTGTTCTGTATAATCATAACAAAAATATCGGTATTCCCCACTAAGGTATTCAACCATTTCTATCACTTCATCCATATAACAATCTCCACCAATCAGATCGTAGCAGCGGCGGAAGAATATGGATTGGTTACTACAAAATTAAATAAAAAGTTACAATTTAAAAAATTAAAATAAAACAATGAAGTAGATTTACAAATACTAAAGAATATTGCTTTAGTTAAACTAAATGTAACTAAAGTGATTAGGATGCAGATCTTTAAAACATGTTCAATAAAAGTCCTAAGTAGCTAGCCTTGTAAATGTCTAACAAATCATATGTTCAATATAATAAGTATGTAGTAGCTAGCCTTGTAAATGTCTAACAAATCATATGTTCAATATAACAAGTCTGTAGTAGCTAGCCTTGTAAATGTCTAACAAATCATATGTTTAATATAATAAGTCTAAAGTAGCTAGCCTTGTAAATGTCTAACAAATCATATGTTCAATATAATAAGTCTAAATTAGCTAGCCTTGTACATTTTTAACAATACGTATATTCAACATAATAATTCTGTAGTAACTAGCCTTGAAAATGTCTAACAAATCATATGTTCAATATAATAAGTCTGTAGTAGCTATCCTTGTAAATGTCTAACAAATCATATGTTCAATAAAATAAGTCTGTAGTAGCTATCCTTGTAAATGTCTAACAAAACATATGTTCAATATAATAAGTCTGTAGTAGCTAGCCCTGTAATTTTTTAACAAAACATATAAAAAACATGTAACGTGTCCACACCAACGATTTAAAAAAAATGATCAAATTGTAACGTGGATATACATGAATCATTCTGATAAAGAAATGTGTTAGACGTACTTGCAATATTTACATGACTGTTACATCGATCATGTCTTTTAAGTATGTATTATGAATTATTTTTTTTTCATTTGTCTGTTCAAGTGATGGTATATTTATATTTTTTTTTTCAAAAAGCTAGCCATAAATAGTTTGTATTTTTTTCAATTATGAAGCCATTTACTGGTCTTTCTCTAATTATGTAAATCAAAGAAACATTTCTAAAACGTGTGTTTTAATATTAATACTGGAAAAAAGATGTCATTAATTCATTTTTTTTGTTATGTTTTACATGAAATGGGAAGGTTTATGGAGTAACTTATTGAATAAAATATTTCCTTTTATTGTCTGCAAGCTTTTTTTTTTTTGTTCTTTGAGTGGGGGGGGGGTGTATTCAAGTTTACTGTTTTACACTGTTATGTAAATTCTGGAACATACCGCACCACCCCTCCCCGACCAAAAAAAAAAGGAATGCTTTACAGTTTATATAAATATATATACACACATTATGAGTATGTATTTTATACGCTGCACGGGCAGGATAGCGACTGTCAACTTCGGATGGTTTTGATAAAATCAGTAAGTAAAAAATCATGATCAGCTTCAATTTTTCTAACGGTAGGTCAACAAAAGTCGCGCCAATTTTAAAACTTTTTTTATCTTTTATTATTTTGATATATTTTTACAGTAAAAGACTCCAACCTAAACGGGTCATATACAAAAATACGTCACACTTTTCTTTTTTTTAAATTTATTACAAACATCTTGTAAGATGTTTTATATAGTTGATGTTTTATTTAAAGATATTATAAACTGATATTTAAAAAAAAAATTCTTCTTGGAAATAAATATAATTTTAGTAACTATATACTTTGTTGTAGAATAATAAATAATTGTAAAGTAATAAAATTTATAGATAGATACATCGTGCAAATCACAACAGCCAAAAATGTATGTGGGATTTTTTTAAACAAAAATAACTTAAGAATATGTTTTTGTCTCGTGTGTCAAACTATTTTTTTGTGTGAGTAAATTTATAAAAGTCTAAGTATTAGTTTTAAATGTACAATATGAAAAGAAATATATTGTGTTTAAATTTTATTGTTTTGATTGGTAACATGTTAATCCTTTTCAAACAGTATACTGCACGGACATAAAATGAATTATTTTGTTAGAAACGCAGATAATATTTAAAAATGAAAATAATATACTTTTTTATTAGCACACGATATGCATACACTCTTTAATCGCTGCATCGATTTAAGGTCATAATTCTACAATAAAGTTATTATAAAATATCTGGGTAATTTTTTGTGTCTATGTCGCTTATGTTTTGAAATGTTTTATATTCTCTGTGTACTTTTAACGAACTAATATACTGAAAAAATATTTTAAAAAAAGAGCATACGAGAGATGAAAACTTTATTTAAATAACGTAATTGTTGTAGAATTTTATTTTCTTTTTCTTACTCTTAGAAAAGTGTTTTTAATATATATGTATATATATATATATATATATATATATATATATATATATATATATATATATACTTGTTACAAGTACCCGGCTTTGCCCGGGTTTATAATAAGGTTTTCTGTTTACCTTTTGTTTTCTCCCTACCCCCTCTCTTCCTCCCTCCCCCTCTCTCTCCCTCCTTACCCCCTCTCTCCCTTTCCCTCCCTCCCTAACTCTCCCATCTCCCTCTCTCTCCCTATCTCCCTCCCTCCTTCTCTCACCCCCGTCCCCCTCTCTCCACCTTCCTCCTCACCCCTCTCTCCCTCCCTGCCCCCTCTATCTCTCACTCCCTCCAATTTCTCCCCATCCTCTCTCTCCCCTCCCTCCCCCTCTATCTCTATCCCTACTCCCTCCCTCCCTTCTTTTCTCTCCTTCCTTCCATCTTCTCTCTCAACCCTCCCTCTCCCTCCCTCCCCCTTAATCTCCCTCTCCCTACCACCTCTCTCCCTCCCTCCCTCCTTCTCTTCCCCCTCTCTGCCCCCTCCTTCCCTCTCCCTTCCTGCCCCCTCTCTCTTTATCTCTCTCCCCCTCCCTCTCTCTGTACAATTAAACGTCAAATTACGCTTCTTAAATAAACAGAAAACCTTATTTTAATCCCGGGCAAAGTCGGGTACTTGCAGCATGAAAAAAAAACAACAACAATATTTTTTTTTCCCGTCCCTAGCCCTTTCTTCACCGTCCGTTCAATTACACATTCACTTGGTGCGCAATTTTTATTTATAGTGAAGGCGATCCCATACCGTGAATACTTAAATATAGTAAAATACTAAAATAATTAATTACAATTAAACTACGCATTGAGATTGTATTAATAATGTTAATAATGTCACAGAAACATTTTAATTAACGTATTTCGGTTTATTAAAGCGCACCTTTAATTTTAATCTTCCGAATACATAAAACGATAGGTAAATAGATATGACTATTGATTTCATCATGTTTACAATTGGAGTTTCAAGTAGTTACCCCTCTTTTAAAAATGTATGATAGGGAAATGACGTCACAGAGGAATTTTTATCTATGGCGCCGTCGAAATTACTTTAATATAGTAAAATACTAAAATAATTTATTACAATTAAACTACCCATCGAGATGAAACGAAACCTGTCCTATAACCTTCCCCATGTAATTATGTGTATGTGTAACAAATTTCACATTATTTGGTTATCTGGATCTTGAGTTATAAGGGAACAGACAGACAGACAGACAACAAATGCCTCTTATAAGTATATAAAAAATAAAGAGGAATTTTTTTTTTATTATTTTCTTTGATTTAGACCCCACATTTGATTACCTCAAAAAAAGTACTCAGAAATATAAAATTTCATAATTTTTAGATGAAATTTAGAGGTTGCACAAGTTCTCTGAAAATTTAGGTATGGTCTCCAGTTACCACATTTTATCCCGAATATTGATGAACCTAAGTAAAGTATGTTTAATTCTTTGAAGCTTTTAATGTGTAACTGTGTAATATTTATGTTGGTTGCAAATGTTGCCCTTATTGCACTCAATGTCTATTTGCACTTATTGATATTAATATTAATAATGATCGGAAACCTCAGAGAAAAGATAGATCAGAGAGGTTATTGCAAAAAAATGACCAGGAAACTCTAAAAAATCGCAAATGTCCAGCACGTTATTGCATTTTTCTTCTGACAGCAGTTCAGATGATGGGTCACCTAAGAAAATGAACACGATGGAGAATTTTTGATTAGTGCACCACAGAAACGAAGAAAATGTGCAGAAACTGCTCCAACAAAGTATGTTCTGTCCAAAGAAGCTGCTGCAGCTTTAGATAGATCACAAGTTAGTGATCGTACAGCAGTCCATTTACTAGCTGCTACATCTCATTCTCTTGGTCACGATGTTATCATTATAAGGACACGTGACATATTTAACGATTTAAAGAGCAGAGGCATTTTATGGAGAAGGGATCCTATGATACTGCAGATGGGATGACTGAGGTAGACCTTTTCAAAGAGAGCACATTGCAGTTTGCAAATGACAATCTTCAAATTCGTCACCCACGAGATGATTACAGAGAATTTTTAGGAACTGGCTGTCATATGTCTTGGAAGAACACCAACAAGTGGGATTAAATTCCATGCTCCAGGAGCTTTACACAGGGCACATTGGATGGCAAGAATATATTATTGCTACAAGATGAGGATGTTTAAGTAGCAGTTTAAATTGTAGCCTTCTTATAAACGAAGACTGATTCAGTACTTATATGAAACTGTGGTTTCCAGCTCCACAGCCAGCAAGGGCACAATCAAATGACCTAAAATTTCTGAAGGATTTAGAAAAATATAACTCCGTTAATTCAGTTATTGGAAAAGCAAAAAAAAAGCTTTCAGTTGACATTTATGGTATCTAAGTTAATGTACAGTGGGCCTCGCTTTTTTTATGAAATATTGATCCCAAGCAAAAGGTTCAGATGCTTAAAAATATGCACCAAAAACCTGGATCTACAAATCCAGCTCAGCGTCTTGATTCCAATGGATTCTATGCAGACCACCTCTTCAGCTTCTTTGTTACAAACAATACAAAGGCATTTTTCTCCATTCATGGTTTGCCACATTTATTCCTGGAGATATCCCCTGAAACATGGAGCAGCAACAATGAATACAAACATGCCGAAAAGTTTGTACCCAATTTTAAAAAATGATAAGGAGTGAGACTGATTCAGGGTTTCAATGAAGTTTTATGCAGAAAAGAAGACCCGATGCAATTCTTACTTCAATTGGTGCAAGAACACCGACGATCATATCCGGATGCAAAGAAGACCACACTGGTTACTAGAGTAGCAAAAAATAGTTATAAATATGACGTCCATATTTAGTAAACACGTTGCTTTGATGCATTATATTATTAAGTTATTTTGAGGTTGTTATTTCATGTTTAACACTAAACAATTAACATAAACATTAAATTACTATTTAGTACCAAATCAATGTTTTCATTGCCTTTGTGCAACCCCTACATACTTCACGATTTTATTCATTTTTTTCAGAAAGCACTTTTTTTTTTTTTCTGGCAGAACATAATGCAGGCCTTAACTTTAGAAAAAAAAAACAATTTGGGCCATCCAAATATATATATATATATATATATATATATATATATATATATATATATATATTAATTTTAGTATATATGTATGTATTCCCTTAACCGAAGTGGTCATTGGGGGGGGAAGGAATGGTCAAATCAACAAATGTGCTTTGAAAAATATTGTCTGTGGGCTTAAAGACTTGGTGGCGGCCATCTCCTCTACGAGTCAGCGGCCAATTTGTTTAGTTTTACCAGGTATTGAAATACCTTTGCATGTGAGTTCACTATCGAATTCGATATCCAACCGATAAGAAGTTACCTGGATTCTATAAAAAAATATGTGTATTCTTTTAATTTGAAGACTGACATTAACACAATTCATAAATAAAAAGATTTTTCTTTAAATTTTATTGAACATTTAAAATATTTACATCTTAAATACGCTTAAATATAATATTCTATAAATGGAAACTATTTCTAACGACGTCAATAGATTTTATTAAAATTTGTTCAGAAACTATGGGCTCTACGAAACTTTTAGTCTATTTAAACTGCCAGAATTTTTTAAGGGGAAGAATAAAAATATGGAATTATGTAATATATATAAATATATTTTAGGTTGTTTTTTTTACAACATTAAACAAACGGTTTAATAGATAACATAAACAACACACAAAACACAGTTTTCACGTATAAGTAAAGCTACCATAAACTTAACGGGCTATCGAAGCTGATGAAATGTAGAATTTTTCTGTGTCAATAATCTCGACATTTAAAGGGATTAAGTGGTTAGCACATCACCCAGCCGCCTTTAATTCCCCATCTTAAGACATATACCCATAAAGAAGGGTGGACTTAGCGCTATATAACAGCTGAATAAAGTTCATGGTTCTCGCCGAAGATCGAACCCAGAACTCTCAGTCGAGTATGTCACCACTGACATATCCCTTTAGTTTTCACATTTGCTTATCATATATAAGTGTTTGCGTCATTTAATAATGTATACAAGATATTCTTTTTCGTCTAAGATTGTGTGTTTTATTTAAATATTATATATTTCTCATTAAAACAAGTAACATACAAAATTCAAAGAAACTAAACGTAACTTACGAACAGAGTTTGTCATATTTATCCTTGTCGTGTGCAGCGGTCAAATATTCAAATTGTAGACGTTCAAGCTCAGCCATAGACATTATACACTGCTTCCACCTAGAACAGTTTGTATACTTTTCTTCATCCATTATTGTTGTGCTATCTAATCAAACGATACATATATGTATAATTAAATAGTACACTCTCTTAACTTTTAATATATCAGCGTATTAAAAAAAAACATTAGGACCAAAACACTATTGGCTATAGTAGGGATGCAAGAAGAAAACTACAAAACAGTTACAAAGCGGTTATACAATCTAACGGTTATACATCTCATCATCACTGGCTTTAAACACACACATATATTACGACCAATGGTATTAAGCCGGCCAATGTTATGCACTAGACATAAGAATTGCTTATGCTAACATTGTCCAGTGGTTGCATTTATTAGACCTATTCACAATAAAAAAAGAACCGGATTGAACAAAACGCGCAATGATAAGGAAGACATAATTACAACAACAACAACATAACTCAGCATCACTCCATGTTGATAAATGCAATTATCTTGGCTTTACAATTTTCTAGCAAATAACTAATTAGGGATCCGTAAATTGGTTCTTGGAGTTTAACTAAGACTTATATTCCCAATATCTCCCTTAACCGTCGCCATCCACTACTTTTTCCTGTCCGCCGGCATACCTTACGTTCCCTTTCCTCTATCACCATTGCCGCCATCCTCAACTTTAACTTATCTTTCTGTACTTCCCCCTTTTTTCCACCCATTCCCGTTACTAATCATGCTAGAACGACAACAAAAAGGGAGTTAACTATAAATGGGTGTTAATTAATTGTCTTTTTGTTTTTTTTTTTCAAATAATACTCATGTTCTAATATGACTTAAATGTTTTTCTTTTCTTGGTTTAAATTTATCTACTGTATAAATGTATCTGTATACATATTTTTTAAAGAATATATTATGTATATTTAGTTAAATTATTCTTGATATTTTCCCCCTTTGCATGTTTTAATTTATCTTAACATTACCTAGCATTAGGTCAATAAGAGTCGCGAATTTCAAGTCATTATTTAGTAATATTACTTTAAACAGGAAAACTGGCACATTGAAAGCCAGTCAAAACTTATCAAATGCAGCTATTGGCCAATATTTTTATATAGAGCATCCTCCCACTTTCTCTCTCTCTCTCTCTCTCTCTCTCTCTCTCTCTCTCTCTCTCTCTCTCTCTCTCTCTCTCTCACTCTCTCTCTCTCTCTATCTCTCTTTTTTCTCATGTTCAAAATATATATATAAATATATATATATATATGTGTGTGTGTGTGTGTGTGTGTGTGTATATGCTTAGCCATGTAACACTTCTTTAAAGCTTATGCTTCGCCACTGATTACAATTTATTTGTTAACATTGTTACATTTATGGAAATCTTATAATTATAGCTCACACTTTTTTTGAAGAAAAACAATACTTAGAGCAATAACTAACATGGATAAACGACGAATACAAATAATATAAATACAATACTTTTGTATGAATTAATATAACCTCCAAATCATTTTTGGAAAAGCTACTATAAATAAATGTTAGTTATTTTACTTTTTTTTTTTTTTAAACACAGCAGAAATTAGACTCAGGTAATCCAGGCACGTCGGACAGTACTAAGATATTTTTAACATTATTCATATAGTTATACCTACTCGCAGGCTCGTATCATGCAGGGGTGGGGCAGGAGGACTGGCCTCCCTGCGTATTGTCAGGCCCCATCTGCTTGTTTTCTCTACTTAGTAACCTTTATTTTCTGCCCCCCTGCTATTGGCATGGCCCGTGCTGTATAATACATGGCCCCCTTCTGTTGAATTTTCACGCTTCGGGGCTGCCTACTGGGATAGCTCACATATAACTATTTTTATAGAACATTATCGTATCTGAACAAACCTATCGACAAGTGTTCAATGATTGGCCACATAGCAACAATCCTGATAATTTAAACGCAATCATACGTATTGCTATTTAAAAACTCCATTCACCGTGTCTTAATGTTGTTAGTGGTTCAATCTTTTAACAATATATTGCCCTACCCGATGGGAAGTAACTAGCATGTGTTTTCATTGCACACTTCTATAGCTATATCGTTGATAATAATTAGAGTTTCTGCATACAGTCATTACTCAATTCCTTCAGCATCAATAATATGAAAGAGTGAAATTACAAAAATATCCCATTAAGCATATATATATATATATATATATATATATATATATATTACCACAATCTTCTTGGCAGGTTGACGGCCGTTGTCCAAATGTATCCGAGTCCTAATTCTGTGTCGGTGAATCTGAATACACCTACGTAACCACCAAGAATCAACACAAGTTGAGTGGTAGTATAAAAACCACAGACAGTCTTTATTTCCCAATGTATGCAGTTGCCACGCTAATTACAAAGATGTTGTTGCATAAAAAAATCAAACAGCCTTAACAGAGCTGTGAGCCAAAAGAATAACAACAGTGTGGACGAGTGCGAGTAAGTCATAACCTAAAAATTTTAAACCGACACGAACACTGTCATCTTCCACACTAAGAGTTCCGGAAATAATTACTCGAAACTACTCTGTCTTAGCCCAATGAATAACTGTTCTATGAAATGCTCACACTGGACTCCACATTTTAACAGCTATGACTCTGTCAGGATAGCAAAGAGTAGGTGAACGGAGTTTATGTATGTGTTTATATTAAGACGAGTGCTAGTGATGTAAAAGTGTAGTGGTCATTTCAGTTCAGGCGGGGGTAGACGGTGGACTAAATAACAGTGTTTAGTATGTGTTGTTGGATGACCGACCTGGAGGTATGTGGTGTAGTTTAGACAATACGTTCTATACTGAAATATAGAAAACATTGTCATTTTATGTTGTACATGATGTTGTATGTTACTTGTAGAAACTGATTTGAGTATGCTCAGTTGAGTTGTACCTAGTCGTCTCTGCCTGAATTGTACCTAGTCGGTTATGCCTGCATTGTACTTTGAATGCCCTGATTTCATGTCGCCTAGTCGGCACGGTTTGAAGTACACCTAATCAGCCCTGCTGGAGTTGTACAAAGCCACTCATGAGGGAGTTAGACTTATACGGCCAATGCTTCAAAGTTAAATGGACTGTGTCATTTGATTTTTGTTGTTTGTAACATATTTTACTTGTCATGTTGTACTAATCTATATCATTGGGCCAGTTTTTGTTTTAATTGTATAACAATGTGGTTGATGGCAAATGGTATCCTCTAGTGTTTTTTTTTTTTAATTGAATAGCTGTATTTCTTTATATTGTGTATGAGTTGTATTAAAGCTATTTTTTTCGGTTATTTTATCAAGAGTCACGTAGTTTAGTTTGTTGTACATGTCAATGTGTATGTCCAACGTACGTTGACCTGGGTGACATTCTCGCAGATGTACCCCTATATCACGAGCTGACTAACAGGGTTTTGACAGACTCCAGGAATTACTTCACGAATCCATCCCACGATATGACTTGTTTAATATACTGGCGTTTTCTAACTTTCAAATCCTTACAAGGGCTTTATGGTTTGGGCGGCTGGCTTTCAGTCCCAAATACCACAGAACTAGCTAATGTGGAGTGGAAAGCAGCTTTTTGCGACCCTCAGACTAATTTTAGCCTCTAGGCCAGGCCCGTAGTCAGGTCAAAGTAAGCAGGGGGGGCACCAATACCCAGCAAGGGGGCACCTTCTCAGTTTAGTTATTTTTTCTTTATTTTTTCCTCTTTTTCTTCTTTTTAAGCGGGGGGGGGGCACTCCACACCTAGCGGGGGGAGGGGGGGGGCACGGCCTACCAGTGCCTCCTTGGCTACTGGGCTGCTCTAGGCTCTAACTCCAACTAACTTTCCCCTGATCATTTCCCTATATCAAACCTTAATGACCGACCCAGCCATTCCCGATTTAAAGTAATCAACCATCTTCAGCAATTTTAAATTAGATCACTCGATTGAAATATAATGGAGCAATACACACGAGACAAGGCTACCAATCATGCGTGTCAGGGTATGGATGCGGTGGTCTCTTTTATATATTTATTTTTCAATTACTTTCTTTAACTGCACAACTTATACAAGTTCATAACACCTCCAGTTTTTAACTAAAATCACTTTATTGAATAATCATAAGAACTAGTTATTCAATAATGAACATTAACCATTAAATCATGTCTCTGCGATAAATACCAGTTGTCCGTTCTTTTAATACAATAAATACTTCTTCCTAGCTCCTCCATTCCTTCCTTCTTCAAACTTAAAACAAAACAAAAATAACCAAAACAATGTTCTATCTCTTTCCTCGTCAACCGTCTGTGTGTTTTTCTTCCTTTTCTTTTCCCCCGTTCAATAACCCGTTCATTAGGTGCGTCACCGTACTACAGGGAATTCCCTCTAACATCTACATTAATACAATAATTAATTGTCTATCTATATAACTATCTAACAATGTGATATGCAGATACATAAAAGAGCGCTCTTCCTGCGTTCCTTTTTAGTTTCAAAGGAATGCAACAATGGATTTTATGTAACAAAAATTTAAAAAAAAACACAATAAACCTATTAGGATTTCGAAGTATTTTATTATTTTTTGACACTAAAAAAGCTAAGCATATTAGATGTATTTCTTTTCGATGATAAATTATCTGTTGAACTATTTGTGTCAATTTTAGTGTGTTCAGTTTTGTGTTTTTTTTTTCGGGTATTTATTCGTTTAATATCTCTTATAATGGGAAAAAACAAAAACATTACTATTACGAATTCATAAACGGATTAAAATCGTCTACTGATGTATCAAATCAAAGAGTGACGCATGACAGAAAGCCGTTAATTTATACTAATCAAATAATAATTTACTAAAATAGTTTTTTATTTGATGTTTGAATTTAATACGTTTATAACATTAAGGAAAATAAAATATAATTTTAGAAATATTTAAGAATAAAATACTATTGAACAAAGAAACATTAATTGCTTTTTTTACTATTGATTCGGACATGTCTTGAGTTTCCGTTCACGGGATAAGCCAATATTATTGCATTTTTACAAAAGTAGGCTTGCCAACATTGTTATCACATCTTTAGGATTTGAAAACTATTTATTCAAACTATTTAATGATGTTTAGTCGTCTGTATGCTACCACATGTATTTTACTGTAATGATGCATATGATCATCGTTATTTTCTCTGTTAGGTCGGTCAGTATATTTTGATCTCTCTTTTATCAATTTTATTTCCACCGACCATTGGTATCTATTTTTTTCCAAATAATGCGTTCATACTATAATATCAAAGATTTTAACATAATATTGATTATGACGTGACGGTTAGTTCTATTAGAGAAGTTTCCTACAAGTTCCAACATCTGTTTCAATATTCAGAGGTCGATGGTAGTATTTTTCAGCATATGTATGTGAAATAAGTTAATAAGAGACCTCCGGACTTGAGCAATATAAATATACCTTGAAAATTGAACGTTTTTTTTTTTTGTGCCGAGTTAATACATGGATATCTCGTCACCTTCATACAGATATATTTATCTTAAGATTTTTTTTTAATTTTGTCTCTTGAGTTTCTTGACGAATTTGTAATTTATGTCATGTCACACTACTAGGTAACATTTATCGTGTGTGTGTTTCAAAGACAAAAGGCGGCAACCATATAAATTCATGTATGTCTTCTTGTTTCGGAAATGTCATGGTATAGTTGTGTGTACTACGCATACAGGTGTGTGTGTATGTTTGGAGCTTGGCCAACCAGGTCAACATGAGGTCACGGGGTTAAGATTCTAGATATTTAGAGAATATAAATATGATGTTTATTGCAAATAGGATTGTTTAAGAAAGGGAATAGAGAGGGACGTAGAATGTTCGAGTTAGATGCAAGTAAATTATATAAAGACGATGTTTGGAAGATACGGATGTCAGTCAGTTCAGAAGTTCAGTTCAGTTGAGTACAGAGAGAGAGAGAGAGAGAGAGAGAGAGAGAGTATAGTTCAGAAGTCAGTTCAGAAGTTTCAGTTAATCAGTTGAGTTTATTATTAATAAGTATTTATTCATTGAGTTGAGGATATTATCAGTCATTGTGAATTATATTGGATTTATTCTGTTTATACTTTATTGTGTTGTCAATAAATTATTTGAACCATGGACATGAATTGAGTTTCTCATTATAAACCAGTTCATCCAATAATATCCTTTACAGGAAACAATACTTTCTAGCTATAAGACACCCTGTAATTTGTGCGAGTCTTTTTCATGGTCAGTTGTTTTATACTAGAATATGATATTTTCATCTGGTTGATACATATCCTAGTCAGTATAAGTTGAGAGCTTGGCGACATATTTGTTTTATTACAGTTCGAGTTCATAGTTTTATTTTCGTTCCTATTATCGTGCGTTCAGTGTGTTGCAAATATCTGATTATTTTTTGCTCACCTTATGTATTTTGTCCTCTGCTCATGTTCATTAAATCATTATTTAGTAGCGGTAATTATCATAATTCTGTAACTTGATAACAGGCAATAAACTGAACGATGAGCTTTTCCAAAATAAAAGGTTTACCACACCTGTATAGTCCATGAGAGTAGTTATATTATAATTGCACATATATTGTCCATAAAACACCAGTCCAAGGTATCTGCAGTCCCGTCCTTTTTGTTTGTAAATCAAGAAACATACTTAACAACCTGGTCAACCTGGTTTTTATCACGTTTTTTTGTCCCCACTACCAAGGTACATCATATTGTAAGTCTACGCTCAACATTTTAACTAATATACTCTCTCGCACTAACAGTATATTTTACTAAGCAGTATGTCCCTTAACTGATATGGTAAGATTTGGTCATTATGCGGAACAAATGGACAATCAACATACATGTTTTAAAACTTATTTCTGTGTGCCTATAGACTTGGTGCCACACATCTCCTCTCCAGGTCAGCTGCGAATATTTTTGGCAGCACCAGGGATTGAAACCATACCCTTTGCATGTGAATTGAATTTACTATAAACTCCACTATTCAGTGACCAGTGTATTACATTTGTATTATATATAAAAGCTAGTAATTATATTTATTTTTATGTTACTGGTATCCTTCCTCTTATTTTCACTAATAATCCCCTATAAAATATATGTGAATTGTCATTAGGCTCACTATATTGCTAGATGGCTGACGATCTCCCCACCCCCACGAATCTCTTCATAATAAAAAAATGTAAGCTTAGAGCTGTTTAGAAAGACGTTTTTTAAAATACTATTTAGAGCGATAAATAAGAAATTTCTTTTAAATCTATACTTACAATGTTCGACTATTGCTAATTTTAATATTTTATTTATTTTTTATTATACATTACATTTTTCTGCACCGCCCCTGCTAGCATGACAGGATGTTGTGTTTCTTAGACACCGACGTTTTTATGGCTTCATTATTGCCTTGCTTACCGCCATGACATACATATTGGTTTTATCTCTTGCCAGACCAGCAGAGTGTGTGTACTGCTGAACGTCCAAAATTGCAAGACATTGTGTTTTATCATTGCGACCAATGTCATTGATTTTTTTTCTTTGGTATTTTAATAATATTTTTTATAGCAGGAAACTTAGAAGCATCTTACTTAATTAGGGGTTCCAGATTTGTATGCTTTAAAGTTGATTTTAAATGTACATATTAAAGAAAGTCAGTCATAAATTGTAAAACTGGAAAGAGTTGATAAATGGAAAAACTTTTTTTTTTGCATTTTTGAATTAACAATAACACTGGAAAACAAAAAATAATTTATCGTGGATTTCTTGGTACCCATCATCTAATCATACTCAATTTACACACACTGATTTCGAATATGCAAACCATTTGTCTCTATCAGCCTCCAATTTTAAGAAATCCGCAATCTTATTTTTTTTATTATAGTTATAATACTCCAATATGTATACAAATGAAATTTTTAAACCATATATTCTCTTTTGCAGTTAATTTAAAAAAAAAATATTAAACACAAGCATGAAATCAGTTCTAACTAATAAAATTATATGTAAAAAATATATTCCATTTAAAGTCAAATGCATGTGTAAAATGTTTAAAATGTTCATGGTTTGAATTTCTTGGCTGTGGACTTCCGCTTGTGCTGAGTACTTGGCAAGTCGCGTTGTAGAGTCCAACAGTAGTCAGCTAACATCGCTGCACTCCACCGGCCCTGGTAGCGTGACACCATCACAGAAATGTCCTGGTGGAAGCGTTCGCCATGTTCATCGCTTACTGCGCCTAGGTTTTCTGGGAAGAAGTCTAGATGTGAATCGAGTAAATGAATTTTCAGAGACATATTGCATCTCAGGTGTTTGTAGGCACTAATGCATTTCTTTACAACTGTTTCATAGTCGACAGACTTCTTATTTCCAAGAAAATTGGTTACGACTAACTTGAATGCCACCCACGCATCTTTTTCAGGATGACTTTTGAAAGTCTTCATCGGCCATGATTTTTCTTATTTGTGGACCTATGAAAATACCTTCCTTGACTTTAGCATAACTGAGCTCTGAAGCTTGTTGCATAGGTATATAAATTGCATCCGATTTAAGCTGTCTAATGCCTTGACAAAGTTCTTCATCGGTCCTAATTTTATATGAAGCGGTGGCATGAGAATTTTGTCACGATCAACCAACGGTTGATGAAGAACGTTTTTTTGTTTCACTGGTTGCATTCTGTCTCTGATCGACCAATTCTTTTTTGTATAGTGGTGCTTCTTATCTCGGCTGTCCCATTCGCATATGAAGCACATGTACTTCGATATGTACCCTGTCTGCATTCCCATCTAAATAGTTATTACTTTTAGATCGCTGCAGATATTCCAGTTGTACACGCGATAACGTATTGTTTCCAACAGTTCCGACATGTTTTCATATGTCTCTTTCATGTGGGCAGAATATCCAACTGGTACTGAAGCATATTTGTTTCCATTGTGCAACAATACTGCTTTTAAGCTAGTCTTTGACGAGTCAATGAACAGTCGCCAATCTTCAACAATGTGTTCGACCACCAAGACTTCTCATAAGGCCGTGAACATATAATGCGAGTGGCCAAATACTGCCAGTCACATCAAAGTATTGAACAAGCTGTTTATGCCTGTGACGAAAGTTTGCTGTAGCTAAGTACCTGGTGCAAGCAAATTAAATTCATTTTAACCGTGAACCAAGACGTTCAGCTTGGCCTTTTGTTGCGCCAGATCTCGCACCAAGGTCGCAAAGTTCAGCATAATTCATCAAATGAATTCCTTCTCCGGCAGCTTTGTAGTCAGGTTCTGAGTCATCGGCACAAGATGGAACATCACTTTCTTCATCCTTCTCTTCGTCTATTGTGTATTCTACAGGCGATTGTGGTACTGGACAAATGACAGGATCGTGTGGAATTGGTTTTAAAACTGATGGAACGTTTGGGTAATTGACAGTTGTACGAGGTTTTATAACAAATTCCATTGATGTTTGCCAAACAAAAATAACAATCTGTTGGAGTGATTTGCTTTACACGCCATATCATAGGAACTCGAATGCCATGTGGTTGTTTTTTCTTGCCTTCCTCATCCAACCATGCAAGTTGCGTGTACATGTCGAACAGGTGAACTGTGGTGCCCACGACTTACCACAATCCACCTTTGAGTCAAAATAAAGTTGATTAGCTTTCTTCAGTAACGGCGTGAAAGTCTTCTGATGAGACTTGTTTGTGAAAAAGCCGCACATATAGCAAAACAGATCCGGTGAATTTACGCATCCTCTGGTCGCCATATTTTAAACAACTTGCCATTGCCACATTCACTGCTCCTTTTATGAAGTCTGAAACTGCAACGTAATCAAATTCTAAGACAATGCGCAATTCATAACACAACTGCAAATCAACACTCACCCTACAAACATCTGACATCATCAGAAAAAAAAGAACATTGCCAATATACGTATATAATTACGAGGTATGTGTGTTTGTGAACATGTGTGTACGCGCAGGTGCGTGCGTTTGTGTGCATAAAATTATGCTGTCAGCAGTCTGTTCCTGTTTGGGCGCATACAAAACTTTGTTCGGCAATATCTTAATAATTTGAGCTGATAGAGCAAAATGATTTACAGATTCAAAATCAGCATCAAAAACTGATTCCGAAAACGTTTATGACATATAAGAAATCCAAAACTTGTTTATCAGTGTAATTAGCATATTTTGATAGAATCGATAGACAAAAATAAATAAAAATATTAATAGTCTTTATAAAAGATAAGTACCATTTCTCTGATGTAAACGGAACATGCCGCTTGAGGGTAGATTCTAGCAGTTTTACATCTCATAACAACATTTAAGTTGTCAGGTGTTATTTGGGAAGCGTCACACGTTGTGTTCAATGGTAGAGCTTTAGATATGTATTGCATTCAAATACATGTAGTCGCAGATAATACTATTTATAAATATATTCATATTAATGGAGCTAAAATTTGTAAACCAATAAGATGTTAAACTGTTGGTACTATAAATACGAATATTTTTTTTTTCCGTTTGATTAATGTTTTTGATAAACGCATTAAAATGTGTTTTAAATTTAGAGCATTCATAATTATTTTTTTTTAAAAGGTATTTAAAAAAAAATATTCCCCCTTTCTTCAAATTGTTGTTCTATATATAATTGCAAATAATTTTCTCTTTAGGTGTAAGAAAACATAAAGCTTTGGTACAAATTTGCCACTTTTTACAAAACACATAGGTTAAACTATAGCCTGCCAATTATAAACTAATTAACAAATTATGATTTTATGTGAAGGACATAATTTTTTGCTCATTTTTTCATTAAAAGCCGTTGATTTTGCTTGAGAAAAATGGCTAAATCAATATTTGTCAGTTTTGATCTTGACTAATTTGATATAAAAAGTCTTTTTTATGAAGGAAACAGCTGCTTTTTTTTTGGTTCAGTCAATCTCCTATTTTCATTTAGTCAATGACCTATCACTTTTACTATATTGGCTGTATTAGACAGAATGTCAACGGTTGGCCACATAATAATACATCTGCTTGGTATTTAACATTCAGGCAAATGTTAAAATAAAAATAATATTAGACAATATAAAAAGCTGTGAAGTAAATATAAATTAAACAAAAACAAAACATAATTTGGAAAAATATAAAAAAAACTGTGTCATTTGAAAATCTTTTACAAGAAGTAACTATTCTTATCTGAACGTTTCTTGGCATGGCGATCGATCTACTTTTTTTACCGTAGTTAGGTATTAGCTAACATGAAATAGCCCTCAACCTCTTTAAAGTGCTTTATCTATAAATCTATATGATTTGTTGCTGCACATCTGGACATAAATTAAGTCAAGATAACTTAGTTGTAAAGAAGGGTTGGGGTTGCATATTAATAATAAAAAAATATCATATGTATAAATTAGTAGCTAGAAATATAAAAATCATTAGATTTAGTTATAACGTTCTTTAATTGGATAACTCTTATGTGTCTATTGTTGTATTTCATGGTATATTAAATAATACCAGCCATTAGAATATCATGCTATTTATGTATCTTATTTTGTAAATAGTTTAAAATAATTGTTCACTTACCAAGGACGAAAACAGTATATTCAATTAAATATTTGTCGTATCTGCATAAGACTTTTGAAACATTTCGCAAAAGGTTTAATTCAGCGACTTCTATTGATAAAACATATCCATCATTGTCTTTTATTAATCGCGTTCCTGGATTTGCAGTGCATACATTATCACATCTAGCCATTGTTGAGGTTCTACCAGAAAATGTTAATAAAATTTCAAAAACACTGGCAGTTTCGTTAAGTGGGCATGACAGGTTGACATTGTGACCTTCAATGAGGAACAAGTCTGCTGCTCCTTTAACGATAGGAATATTTTGACTTATAAAAAGATTAAACTGAGAAACTGAGAACTAATTAGCGTACACATATACAAGAAAATATAAATATAAACAAGTTAGTTATTATTTTTCGTATATATATGCAATGGGAATTTTTTTTTTTAAGTTTCTTTGTCCCACCCCCTATTTTTGTTTCCATTTGTTATGTTAAGTAATTTTACCCAGTTTCATGAAGATAAAGTGATATTTAGAGGTAGCTCAATGGAATCGAATTTTATATTATATGCGAAAATGCCTGTATTTGACATACATGGCAAACCGGAGGCGATGTCTGTTTCTTATTTATATAATTTCTGTTACTAATTTATATTTTCATGTATATATATATATATATTCTTTGCTTTTATGTTTTCTGCTTTATCAATAATGTTGTTATTTATAGTTAATTCTATTGTATTAAGAAAACTAATATTATGCAGTACAGCTACCATTCGACAATAAAGTAAGTGTCATTATCATCATCATCGCTTCAAAACTTAAGTGATTTTAACATTGGTTCTCATGTACCAATACTGTTGAAAAAATCACTGGAAGCAAACTGCCCTCAAATCAACACGTTTCGCAGCGATTCTTTCATCTTCATATGTGAATCTACAGAGATTCATGCATCGTTTCATCCAAATGACCCATTAGTTTTGCACTGGGATGGACAAATGTTGCCTGATATTAATCAAAAAAGTTAGTTGATGAATCAAGATATGGAACAATGAAGTTGCTGGGAGTACCAAAATTGCCAAATGGAACTGGAGAGGCCGAAGCAAATGCCGTGTTTAATTTTATTCAAGAATGGAACATGGCTGATAACATCAAGTTCATGTGTTTCGACACTACGGCCAGTAACGCTGGCATAAATTCAGGTGAATTCATTCTTATGGAGAAGAAACTTGGCAGAGAATTGATCAGCTTAGTATACAGGCGCCACATAATGGAACTTTTTGTGCCAAAGGTGTTTGATTCACTGATGAGTCCATCTAGTGGATCAAATATCATATTATTCCAGAGATTTCGTAAATATCGGGGCTCAATTGACACATCAATGTATGCAAGTGGAATGGATGTAGATTAATTGCAATGGTTCTCAATCCAGTTCGGGATGAACTCATTCACTTCATTCAGCATCAGCCAACAGTGTTTCAGCCCAGAGATGATTATCGTGAGCTTCTGCAACTGTCACTTCTTTTTCTAGGCGCAGCTTGTGGTGCAGATATAAAGATTATGGCTCCAGTGAGCGGCAAAACAGATTGACTGCCTTAAGATTTTCATTTTGCGTTCTCATTTCCAACTTACGGCACGTGAATTATCATCACTGGAACACTTCAACACCTTCATACTTAAGGTCTACATGAATTCGTGGTTTACATCACCATGTGCTACATCTGCTCCTCGTAGAGATTTGCAGCTACTTCAACAATTGTGGTACTTGAGTGAAATTCTGGTAGGTTTTGCATTTTTTGACAATGATGTTTCATCTGAAATGAAGTTAGCTATGGTTGCAACAAGTGACAAGATAACAACAGATCATCCTCGCAGACTAACCTTCTGTCTAACATTACAACAAAATAAACTTTCTGATTATTTTATCTCAACACACCAGGAAACTTTTCACAGCTTTGAACATACCACATAATTTCCTGAACACGAACAAGCTACATTGTTGGCCAGAAGAAAGTTGCGAGTTTGAAAGTCGTTAATGATGCAACCGAGCGTGGAGTGACCCCGAGTCAAGCATTCAATGGAGTACTAACCAATCAAGTGTAACAGAAACAGTTTTTTGTTACAAGTAGTAGAGAAACACCGTCGTGACTTTCCTAATGCTAACACGTCCACACTAACTGTCCCAGCCTCAGCTAGAATATTATTACTTGGACTTGTAGACATGTAATTAGTGAATAGTGATCTTTCAGTCTAAACTATGTTGAATTGAATTTTTATGTTTATTAGTTGAAGGTTCTGAAGGCTAGTATTTTGGTCCTATGTACAAAACAGTTGTTTGTTCTCTTTTACAACAATACGTGTGTTCAAATAACTTTTGATTTTTTGTGTTACAGCAGGATTACCGTTTACCATATGGTAATGTCGCGAAAAACTGATTATTGCAAAACTTTGACACTGTTGAGTTACCAATAAATATTATCAGAAAACATTCAAAATTTGCCAATTTTATTCTTATAACATTACTAACACATTTTGGGGGTGGCAGGATAATATACATATATATATATATATATATACAGTGGTGACAATAGGTGTGTGGGAGTGGGGGCCGCACCGAGTGACACCAAAAAAAGCTATTTAAAAATTCATATCAGAAAGAACTCGTTCTAGTCGGAGTTTTTAACCTATTATGGTAAATTACATAAGTATAAGCACCTGGGGCCACCAGGTAGAGCGTCTATAAAAAATGACGAATGTAGTTAACGTGGTTTCTTATAGTTGAAAACGTAGTTTAAAAACTTAGTTTAATTTGAGTAACATAGAGCTAATATAGTCAATAATACTTTCATTTCATCGCTAAAATATTTCAAATTAAATGTCTTTAAGGTCTAGTGCAGGTAAACTCAAAAAATGTACCATTGCTTAATGGTGTAAGACTTGAAGGAGTCAAACTCTGATTTTTTTTTCGCGGATGACACTATCCATTGTAACGCCAATGTGTATATGTATATATATATATATATATATATATATATATATATATATATATATATATATATATATAATTCAGATTCATTAAAGAGAATAATACACGTTCACGGATATTTTCACAGGCGTTAGGATCAATATATTGATTGATAAAGCATGACTGTAAATAAAAATAATTTTATTTACAAATATATCATACGAACCTGCAACCTGAAGCGCCAAATGCAAAATTGTTATTGACAGCAGGCATATCATTGTCTCGTAATTTTTTTCTTCTGTAAATAAAATGGGTAATAGTTTTTTATTTTTTTTTTTTAAAAAAACACGCAATTCAATATAGGCAGTTAAAATCTAAAGAGGTATTATACTTTACTCTTATTATTTCTATTCATTTAATGCCTTAGAAAATGATTATTTGGAAAAAATACGACGCCTGTATCCAACCTTGTTAAGAAAAAATATCGATGTCTTTAAGTTCTTTAATTAGTCCTTTGTGTGGAATATATATATATATATATATATATATATATATATATATATATATATATATATATATATATATATATATATATGGGTGGCCAAAAATCATATGGAAAATAAAAAGTTTCTCCCATCTAACGGGGCAACCTCTTGTTGAGTTCCATTTGTCTTACTTAGTAACTGACAACAATTTCAGCTTCCTACTGCTATTGGAAGGGAATGCTCAAGAGTTACAATGTTTTGCTATAATAATAAAAAACGCATTTTCGTTGAATTTTTTATTACATTTTCAAATCATGCCATTACTGTAATGTACCTGTTAAGTAACGAAAGTGTCAACATAAAATGTAAATTGTAGAGTGCTGAAGAGTCAGAGTACATTGTCTAAACATTGTCTACATAGTAACAGCACAGATGTCAGGCTTCTTTGTAGTTTGTGTAGGGATGACTTTTCTGTTGGCTTCAACAATTTGCAAAATAAATTGCGTTACTTCCTCGTTTTTTGTCAGCAGTCTATTATATTCCTCAAAAAGTTTAACTCCACATTCTGCAGTATCGTTGATCACACGCAAGTCGTTAATGCGCTGCATACCCTTCTGGTATTTAATATTATCATTCCACTGAAGAAGAACTAGAAAGGTGTTGCCTATGTGTAGCTTTGTAAGCAGGTTCTGTGAACGCCTTGGGGAAAAGTGACCCAAGCTGACGCCTTCATTTTGGAGCAATGATGGATCACATCGAAAACGTCGCTCACTAGGTCCTATTCTAAAACCTGTTATTGTTTTATGCTTGTCAATTTGTGACACTTCTTCGGAAAACAATGCCAGGCTGACAGTCTCATTACATAGATACCTAATGTGGTTCTGGAGAAGTTCTTGTTCTGCGATACTGATGTCGTGATCAACAGACTGATATTGTTGCAGGTCCTTCCAGAGCAAAATATCACCTCCAGGTTCTTCCGCTGCACAAGGTGCTTAAATACAAGACTTTGTGTACAACAATGTTTCAAACTGTACAAATTGCTTTAGTTGGCTCTCTTCCTTGGATGCATGCTTAAAATTTTGATGGCATAGATCAGCTTAGCCATCCACCTAGCATGATGTACAGGGCCTGGTGCTCTCCAGTGAATGGTTTTTTTTTGGTGGATCTCCTAAGATGATCATTGTCAGTTCACTGAGTTCTTCATAATCATCTCTGACCTTGGACTTCAAGTCAACAAAATTTGTCAGGAAGCTCACCGTGTTTTCTCGGAGAACTTCAGTGCTTGAAGGCAGTTCCAACTTACTATAGTTGTCAAGCTTTATGCGTCCCCAAACTTCTTTAAATCTTTTGACGATAGGTATGTTTGGTGAGTTAGAAGGACCGCAACACAAACTGAAAGAATTTGCCAATGCCAGTTCAAGAACATGATGACGACATGCCAGCCACAATAGTTCTCGACCAATACGATTCTCAAGCAGCTCACAAACTCGATTGAAACGAATAGTGTTGACAGAAGTGGTGTCGAAGCTCATAGCCTGGATGTTTTCTACCAGTGCCCACTGTTCTAACTGATCATACATAGCATCAGCAGCATTCTGTGCTGTGCTTGATGTTAGTTTATGGACACCTGTTAATTTTTCACTGTCATCACCAGAAACCATCACCGGCAAGCTGTCAACTTCTCCAAGACCCAGGATTTCAGGTAAGATTTATATCTGCTGGCACTTTGTATGGTGCTTCGTGAAACTGTCAATGATGAAGGATCATGTCCCAGCGATGCAGCAATAGGAATCATCAATCGCAAACTTCACGATCAGACGAGTGGTTGCGATTCAAGGCCCTGGTGACATGCTTAGTGAACAATGAAGTTTGATACCCAATCTCCCTCTTGTGTGTCCGTTTTTTTAGTTGAGCTTGGACTTGGTTCATACTTGGTTCATATTCATCTAGGACTTCAAATTTAATGGATGATTCACAACTCTCTGTTTCATTTTCACCTGATTCACCTTCTATAGTTTGTTGCTGTCGTTTTTCCTCTTTCTGTTTACGAAGTAGCTGTTTCTGTTGTTTGTGATGGACTCGTTCATGCTGTGCTGCCATCTCTTTATCTTCACCACTCATGAACATTATATGTGTTGATTTTCCGTCTGCACAATGTTCATAAAAAACAACAGGAAGTCATGTATCTAAAATGAGAACTAGGTCAGCAAGGAATAGGTCATAAGTGTGAACAAACTTTGTACTTCCACCAGTCAACAAAATCGAGTAAAATGACGTAAAATGTAAAACAACAAGGCCTGTGAGCATCCCCTTCTACTTGGAATTTAGTTGTAAAATTTTAACAGTAAACTAACTAAGGCAAAATGAACTTATAAAAGTATGTGACACGAGGTTGCATTTTTTGGGCCACTCTAATATATATATATATATATATATATATATATATATATATATATATATATATATATATATATATATATTATTATAATTTGGGTGGTCCAAGAAAAATATATTTGAGATTGCAAACACTGTCATTTGTTTCTTATATAAAAGTAAACTTGCGTTGACAATTTCATTGAATTCAGCAAATAATTACTGGTGGTTTATTAACCCTTTATGTTTTACATTCCGAATCGTCACAGTAATCAATTACAATATATGCCAATGTGCTAATTATTGTTTATTATTCATTAGGTAGCTACAATAATACACCAAGCAATAAGTAGTCAAAAAAAATCATAATAGGTTGCAATAAAACATGTTGTCAATTCTGATTCACTGTTTTTGCCATTATTGTAAATGACATCTTGTTGATAGTCACTTCAAAGCCATTTTGGCAGAAGCCAGGCTGGACTTTGAAGAGTCAGGAATGCGCACACGATTGTCTTTGACCACCTGAATTAGTTTCCAGCCTCATATTTGGTTATTGAATAACTGAAGGTTGTCATCAATGCAATAGAAAGTTCTGCTGTGTCGTCGTTAATGACTTTTAGGCTATTCACAACATTGGCTTTCTGTTGGAAATGTGGAATATCACTCTACTTTTGATGACCAATGCAACATTCAGTCCCATTGAAAGCAGTGCAGCAGATGTGGTGGATGATATTAGTTCATGTAGTGTTGTTTGTTTTAGTTGCTCAACATTAGTGGGGTGGAACTTAATTCCTCTGATACTGGCATCAGAACCAGCTGCGATCATTACCTCCACCACCAATTTCGTTTCAGTGTTTACTACCTTATTTGAGAATAATACTAGCCAGACCAATTCTGGGCCGAGATCCCACAAATGATTTCTTTTTGTGGCAGCAGTTGCAATTTGTTTGTTAATTTCAGGGTATTGATCAGTTTTGTCAACAATTGTAGATATTTAATTGGAGCATCACTTGGCGTAGGACATGAAATCCATGAAGACACATAAATATGAGTGGCAAATACACACAATTCTGTCAAATTCTTAGTTTCAGATAGTCAGTTTAATCTCGTCTCTGAACAGAAAAAGTTTCAAACAGTATATAACTTTGGCGATCCATCTGGCCATACGGTAGGCCCATGGAACACGAAAGCAGTACTGACTATCACACACACACACACACACACAAACACTAACGCATATTACACATTCACCGGACAGCCGAAAGTGTAACAGATCCCTATCATTTTTTTGTTGTCTTCTCTTGGTATGCATGATCTTTCGCCTGACAGAAAGCTTTTTTTTTTTTAAATGGCACACCATCAGATCGAAGCATCTGTAGCACAGGTTGACTTATGCTGGTATCATCAAGTGATTTTAATATATATATATATATATATATATATATATATATATATATATGTTCAAACAGACGCGAGCTAATGGCATGTGCTTTTATGTGGTTAATAAGTTGTTAAATTCCTGTGGCATTTTTTGACTCGCCAGCATGTTCTTGTAAAAGATGCAATGCATAGACCAACTCTTATGAAACGTTCGTAATCCAAGAAGTTAATTAAGGAAGTATGCCAGTAATTTACATGCATATACCAACACCATTTTTAGTTGTCTTGATATATATATATATATATATATATATATATATATATATATATATATATATATATATATATAACCACATCCAGTGACCTGAACAGTTCTGCTCCTTTGTTGTTGGTTTGAAAATATAGTGCACACAATAGATCCTAAATCGCATCGTCCTGATAAAGATATAGCACAGAAACAAGTATAATTGTCTACATATAACAATTATTTAGTGATCAAAATCTAATTATCTCTGACTAAGGTTTACTTAATTTAAATTTTATAGTGATTGTTTTATTAATCGTAATGAAACAAGTCAAGTACCATCTTAAATAATATTAAAAACAAATTTGCCGGATATTAACTTTATAATATTGTTAATGATAGGCAGATTATAAAATTATTTTAATGATAAGCACGACTCGGTTAAATATTGGTGGTATCAGTGGTGACCTTTGAAGGTGGAAATGGAAACATCGATTAAATACTTTTGTGGTGTAACTGGTTCGAAAGTAAATGTCAATTACATCACAAACTAGCAGGGAGCAATAGTGTTTGAATTTGTGTGATGTAGGCCTACTCATGCTAATGGCCCTCAAATAATTAATATAATCGTAATATAAGAAAAAAAGATACAGTTTAGTTTATAAAATGTATAACACATAATGAAAAATATAAACGTATTTATTTTATTTATGACTTTATTAAACCAAGAGTTCGGTTGTTAGTTGTTTTCATATTCCTAAAAAAAAATTATTCAGTTTTAACATTTAAGAAAAAAAAATATTTATCATTGCTTTTAAACATGGTTTTGAGAAATGTGTATAAGAGTGTGAGATTTTACTCATGGAAGTTTTTGCTGAGCTCTTTTTTAAAGTTGCAAGTACTCCAAATAATAATGCGGAATTCTTTTATAAACTGGTATTAGATGTTCCGAAAACAGTGAACAACATTAAAATAGTAAGTCGACTCCGGTTGAAAGTAACAATAACAATATTTAATTCTTTAGTATAACTGCTTGAACATGAACTGATATATAATGATGAAATCAGGAGAAGTACAAAAACTACTGTCTAGAAAAAACTACAGCATACATCCGCACACTACGATGCCCAAAGCTAGACTCATCCTACAACATGCATCCGCATACTATGATGCCCAAAGCTAGACTCAACCTACAACATTAATCCGCATACTACGATGCCCAAAGCCAGACTCATCCTACAACATACATCCGCATATTACGATGACCAAAGCTAGACTTATCCTACAACATAGAGATTGTGGTGGGTGGAGCATGCCAAATTGCGTCCTCAAACTTCGACTATACTATTTCTCCACAGAAGTGTTGCCGATAATTCTAACGGAAACTGATGATACTTAATTAAAAACACTCTAAAGAACAATCAATTAATACAAATGAGAGTAAATGTGAAACCTTATCCTATTTGTTTGATTGTATGTGTCATATTGCTTTCTAAATTTCGTGACATAAAAAATTTAATATGCTTAAAAATACTAGTAACTCGGCAGGGAGTTAAAACAATACCGAAATAAAAAAAAAAAATCTTAACTAGCGTGAAATGCAACATTCATGTAGCATTAATTGATTCGTATAATTTTTCAAAGACTTCCTATTGTATGTTACGTTATGTACACATTGATTTTTACTTTCAATTAATGCCGTCATTATAACGTGATAATTCAGTATTTTTAAAACAAGTATTTCAAACACATAGTCTTAACACTACATACCAGGAAGTAAAATCATTCATACATATAGGCCTATGTGTAAACAATATACACATTTTGAATGATATAATTCTAAGTGTACTTATATACATCAATGATAACAACATGTATATATTTTATTTTACATTATTTAAAACTTAAGGATATAAAATAAAACTACTTTTAAATGAAATGATAAAAGTGTTACAGTTATTACCTTAGTGGGCTTCAGTCTAATGGTGTATACACTTCTTTCCAATAGGTCAAGGTAAAACAAACCATTTAGGTTATAAACGTTTGTATAGTGTGTACTGTACGTTCTATATTTATCTGAAATAGATTTACTGGTGGTTATACTCCTGTGTTCTTGTAAGCTGCATAAAACTTCTCGGTAAGTAGTTTTAAATATAAGTACTTACGATTGAAATTGAAATCAATTTATTAATGTTAGAAAACAAAGCCAGAGCAAAATATAATCACACATACACGATATTATTTTGCCGGGCGAATGTGAAAAAATAGTGTTTACAAAGAAACACTAATCTATTTGAAATATATATATATTTTTTTTAAACAGTGTGTATATTACAATTAAAATTTGATAGTAAATCAGTAGGCCTATCTCCCATTGCTTTCGCCAAAAAAAAAAAATGCACGTCTTATGCTGTAACTGTATGCTGATATCAAAATTACAATAAATAATTAGATTTTTCGATCTAATTTGCATTTCTAACAAAGTTAGAACATTGTGAATCATTTATTTTGTAATGCTATGAACATTTAAAAATACCAAATTAAAAATAAATAAATGGCCGTTGGTGATCAACTTTTTGTGTTTAAGTTTACTAACTATTTGATTTTGATTAAAGTTGCTATTCAAACATTTCAAGTTTTACTTAGCTTTTATAAATAATATAACTGAGCTAAAAAAAAATTTAAAAAAAAAAAACATTTACATACAACTTGGTTGTAAAATGTATATAATGTGAATGTCTTGGTACAACATTATTTGCTATTTCGTTAAGTATGTGTCCTTATAATAGCCTTAGTTGATAAGCATTTAGTACAAACTTTGTGCATATATGAGACCATGGTTCTTTGCGTCCTCTCTGAATACTTGACAAAAAGAAGTTTCCTCAATTAATTACCGAAGACGTGACCTACATTCCATTGAGATATTTTTGAGTACCTGAGTGTATAATTGTAATACTTTGTTTAAGACTCAATGGTTTATGTTAAACTGCCTATTGAAGATAAATAATATTGGTGTATATTTTAAACCATACATACTTTGAATCGGAAAATTTCATACTATAAATACCGAAATAAAAAAAATTACATTGCGTTTTTGTTGCTAAGAAGCGTGAAGTATTTACTAAATCAGGGGTGGGCAAATATTTTCTATGGATGGCCACATTGAAAACTTTGTCTATTTTAATTACAATTTACAACTTATGAAAATATGAATGACATACAACCTGACCACATAGTACAATAATAATCAATGAGAATTATGTAACTATTCAATATTCTGAATTATGTGCTTGAACTGTGGAACCAGTTTACTGGTTGTGATTCACATGACTGCATTTAAATTACAGTCAGTCAACATCGATCTGCTGTTTGACTTATTTATTTTCGTTCTATAAAACGCTTGCTCACAAATATATATGGAAACGAATATTGACGAAAAACTTGGCAGCGAAGTATTTTTATTATTATTATTTGTGGAAATACCGCTGCTGGTAAACATCCTTAAAACTCTAGCAAGAGAACTGACTTGAACTTCTCCTTCAGGTCTTAATGTGCGTGAATATCAAGCAGCTCTAATAAATATTCTGGAAACATAGAACAGATTAAATATCCCTAGATTCGAATTTTAAAAAAATTAAAAAAAAAATATAGCGTTACCTCTTAACAAAGAAAATTAACGATTTATGAAACTTATGTGAGCCTTGAAAAAAATTCCTTGTTATTTTAATGTTAAAACAAAAGTTTGGGATCCAGGAATATATTATGTTGTCAATTCGGAAAACCTAGCACAGTGGTTTGTAACCTTTTTCTTGCCACGGACCAGTCAACATTTAATAATTTTACCGAGTCACGCTAGTGGGGGGGGGGGGAGGGCTTTATTGGTTATGTGTTTATTTATATTTAATTAATTAATTTAAATGTATTTTAAAATACTTCAAAAACGGAAAATTTAGTGATTTGACAAATCAATGTGAACCCAGGGCTTATTTTCACATGCAACGAAACGGTTCAATAAGAGGAAATCGGAGAGAACGACCTAAGAAATGCTATTCTCACAAATAGGATGTCTGAAATGACTGTGAGATTTAAGTATTGTGGTTGCAATCAAAGGGTATCCCGCCGTTACGTTAATACAAAACACAGAGGTGTACTGAATATAGTTTTAAGGCCTTAGTCACTTGCCAGTTGATTTTTCTTTTAAAGACATGCTATATTTCCTTGTTTTTATATGTAGCGTTTAGAATTTACCTCCACCTTCAAAGCCGCCGCTCAAAATTTCGCTTCTCCCAGCTAATGACCCATCTAAGTTGACCATGTTACGTAACCCTAAGTCATGGTCAAGCCAAACTGCCAACTTGGATTTGATGCCTAATAATGGCACATGCATAGCAAGCTTGAACACCCCCAACCCCGACCTTTATTAAGTTAAGTTACCAATAACTTAGTAGATATCAGATGAGAGAAAGATACTGTTGTGCATTGGTTTATGATATTATATGGGGGTGTGCGAGCTGTGTTGGGTCAGCTGACGATTTAAAGGGCATGGCGTGTTTTAGAGCGTAAAAGGAGTTCACGGTAGGGGACGGGGGATAGTTAACACGGACTAGTCAGTAGTCTAGGGTGTGGGACCGTGGTCAGTGGTTGATGTGTAACAGCCAGTAGTGGTCGGTTGTAGAAGTTGAGCAGTTGATGGCCACACTATGTATCTGGACTTATTGTGATTTCTGTGATCATTCTATATGTATATATTTTAAGGATTAAACTATATTATTTTGTTCTTGTGAATACGTTGTTCCTTTACTGATTGGATAGTTGAAGTGTTTAATGTGAAGTATTAGCGGTGTTCTGATTGTTCTAGGTGGCTGAATGTTAACATATCTGAAGTAGTGACGAAGGAGTGAAGATTAAGGGCCCCGAAAGATCCCTGTACACAACAATACAGTAGAGTATAATGGTGACAGGTTTAGTAGTTAGATGTAGTTAGTTTGGCGTCGATAGTCCTAATAGCAAGACGTAGTTTGTTTTAGTAGTAGTAGTAATAAGAAGAGAAATAAGTTTTATTAAAATTCCTTAAATGTATGTTGTATATAGCCTACTGCACCGAGTTTTATTCTTATATATTAGTCGTGTAACAAGTAACATAAAATATTAGTCGAGTCTCAAAACCAAAGTAACATATTTGGCGAACATGCCCTAAGCTTATAAATTTGACGTTACAGTAGACAAATGGGTCGCGGATCGATTCCTTACCAGTTTGTTGGTCTTTAGTGGTTAGGAAGTGGTACTCCAACTTTTTTTAAAGACATGTGATTGCGCACCAACTCGGAGAATGAATTCTCAGGTTCAGTCTCGTGAAAAATCCCCGCTCATGTTTGAAAAATGTCTTTATTGCCTCTTTTCACGTACCATACCCACAATTTCCTGGGATTTCTTTTCCCCAAGGAAACTTTATAATGACGTCTGTTTCGTTCTCATTTTCACTAATGGTTGCGTTAAATGTAAGAGCTCATGTAGCTGAGATGTAATAATGAAAACTAAAACATCATTAAACTTAAATACTAAAGGTAGACTAAAAAAAGAGCAAATATATAAAAAACAAAAAAACACGTACACCACTGTTAAACATAAGAAGTTACATTTAACAAAGAGAAGAGTATCACAAACCATCTCTCTTCGAAAGTTTAAAACACACTGCCACTCGAAGCCTTGAGATACCGGATAACCATTCGTCCTTGAAAAGTATCACATTCCCGAGAGAAATACAAAACAGTAATTTAATGTTGTCAAGGGAATCCTTGAGCTTGTTGCCTTGGAGTATGAGTCGCTGACTTATTTGGACACGTATTTGTATTTTTCCTCTTCCACAGCGTTTCACAGATTACAAAACGTACAACAAGTGAAGATGCAACACACACGTCTTGTATAATAATACTAGATATTAAGCCCGGCGTTGCCCGGGAAATCTTTCCTAATCAATTTAATTAATTTAATTAGGTGCTGATTTATGCCTCCTTCCTAATGTGCAGAAATGACCTACATTTCATACGTTAAAGATGTGGCTGCCATAATCAACAAAGCATCATCAAAAAGTAATCCATCGAGGGTACAATAACCTCCAGTACACAGTGTTAACAAACTATAATAACTGAGCGTGATTATCAAATGCGTAGCCGATTTACGTGAAATCAAGTGCATAATTTTTTTTTTATTTGACGTCACAGAGGTGATCTATAGCGTTTTGCCCGGAATTCTATTTATAGTTAAGATCAAAACAAAGCAATAAAAAAATGCACTGAAAAGTAAAAAATAACAACTTTACTATGTCATTTTGCAGTGCGAAGGCACGATACAGCACTCATTGGGAAATGACGTCATAGAGGATTTTTCTTTTATTTATAGCGACGGCGTTCCGATTCTGCAAAAAAAAAAAAATTACCATTGGGACGTCATAGGTCATAGGTGATTTACGAACGCGCTCGCTAGTGACCTAGTCTGGTTAAAATGCTATCTATTGTAATAAAAACTAAAATAATTGTAATGATATTATATATTATTATTATTATTTAATATTTAGGACTATTATATTTCATAATAAAAAACACAGAAACTATTTAAAACTGTAGATTTTTTATATCGAATCGAAGACGCCATTTTGAATTATGTTTTCGTGACCTCGCTGGTCATGTGATTACTTTATCAAATACTATTGTTTATGTATAGAACGAATTCCCCACACACCGCCCCCCGCCAGCCGCCAGCAGAGACCCGGACAAGCTTAACTGCTTTATAATGTAGAAGTATAGGTTTATTACATAAAGGCTCAAGTCCTAAACAGGGTCTGATGGCTTACAAAGGTAAAAAAAAAGTAAATCCAATTAAAAGTGAATAGGTACGTTATCTATATATCTCTCTTCCATACGTCGATCGTTCTCATCGAGGTACTCAAGTCGTATGTCCTTTCTTACACTTTCACCCACGCTTTCAGCTTTGCACACGTGATCCTCCTCACAAATCATGCATTCAATCTCTTCATCCCGTCAATAGTTTTCCCGACCTAAGAAGGGGGTAAAATTGCGTCCAAACTACAACGACAATAGTAACCAACCGTGGTATTAGACATCTACTCTTTGTCAGTAGACGAGTGACAAGAAAGAAAGCCCCGATGTGTGAAATAGCATCATCCTGCCAGATTCCTGGCCAGCGTTCACCCCATGTTATCATAAATGTAGTTTGGTCCGTGGCTCGCTGACCAAAAGCAAAAATGACGTAATTAAGGGGGTAGGGGGTAGGAATTGTTGGATGAAACATGTTACTATTAAGGGGTAACAGTGGTGATCAAAGGTTGGAGGGCTAATGTATGGATGTTTTCGCCAGACTACTCACAACCCGTGACAGGCGTGGGTGGTCTAGTGTTTTAATCTGGCTGCCATTTGTGAGCATTGGATAAATGCTACTCTTGAAATTCGAAATGACGATGTTTAATGTATTGTATGAAAGGGATAACACCAATTACGAACATTTTGCGTGAGAAAGTATTAATTAATATAAATTTATATCCAACAGATTCGCCAAACTGAGCAGAGGACTGATTTATTTTTTATTAAACAGATCTAGTTCAGATTGAACAGCTTCATGCGTGTTATATGATTTAGAACATATCTTTCAAAACTAGAACAATTTTCTAAAGCGGAGCAAGCTGTGCATCTTTGAATGTTATTAAAGGATTCTGATGTTATGATTGTAATTAGGTTTACCCCGGTGATCACGGTCGTTGCTGTAGCCCCTCACCCCCTTCCACGGCTTATGAAAATATTTAATCTATTTTTTGTGGATATTTAGCAAAGAAAGTATCAATATTATACTATTTACAACATTGCAAAAAATTAAGTCAAAGATAGAATGCTTTACAGAAAAGCTGTTTTTAAAGAAAATAATTTGGTTTTTTTTTTGAGGGCAGAGATGAATTATCGCTTTAACAATCTTTTACTAAGCAAACAAGTCCAATCAATATTTTTTTTGGGGTTCCACAATATTACCATGTCGTTACTAAAGAGACAATACTATTTGGAACCTGCATGATTTGGAATTTTATCAAACTGACGTCATTATAAAAAAGTGTAACTAGCTTCTCTATTTCCTTATTATTTTCTTACATCTTAGCTTAAAAAATATTTAGGCACTCTTTTACTTTGATAGAGATGCGCTGCGCAGAATAAAAAAATGTTTAAAAGTAGGTGATACAAAGCGTGTTTTTTTTTAATGTATGACCTCATTGTAACATTTGTAACAACTATTTTTTTTCGTTTATGTCTAATCTGTAATGTCTCTGAAATAATGAGATATTCATCTGTACGATCCTATAAGCCGCTAATTGAACAGTTTTATAGTGCCCTTATCGCATTCCACCACAGTCGAATGTGCAGAGGCAAAAAAAGTCACCTAGGGAACATGGGTCGTTAATTGGATACGTCGGGAGATGAGACAGTGACCAGCAGCATGTATCAATAATTTCAATAGATCTCATAATTTAAAAAGAATGAAATGATTTTTTGTATAATCTTTTAAAAATAGATGAATTAAGTTCACTTTTTTAATTTAACTACAGCAAACGAATTTAGAAAAAAAAAATACCGCTTCATTATCAAAGTTTTTCAAGAGCATTTTATAATATGTTTGAGATTCAAGTTTTAAATAGTCTTTCAAATACTCGTTATATTACATTAAACATTTTAAGAGTCAAACTAGGCGGATCTAGCAATGCATTGAAAGTATGAAGGAGAAATGTCCTAATTTAATACGATAACACGTAGTAACACTTTAAGCCATAAAACGTATAAAACAATATTATATTTGAATATAATTTGTTTACGTAGTTCACCCTTGTGTCACATCTCAGTTTACGAATTAGTTTATCTCTTTAACTTCTATAGTGAATAGACTTTTCCCGCCATGTGCAATAGTTATCTAATAAATGTACGTTTTCTCCTATTTTCATGTTTAAAATTATTTCATTATATTTTGAATTTTATAACTCAACATCGATTGTCAAAATTATATACTGGGAATTTTAGTTCTTTATTTTTTTTCTGTTACAATTAAACCATGTATAACTGACACTGTTTAAATATATTTTTTTCAGTACCAGTAAATCAAATAATGACTTATACATGTAATCGGATATCAAATTTAAGGAATGGAAATGCTTCAATTGTTTACACAATAAATTCTAGCAGTAAGCAGCTTATTATTTAATTAAATTTAGAAAACAAATAATGAGTAATTTGTTGTTAAAACAATGATTGAAATACCGAGAGCGTTTCACCTATTTTTTTAATAAGTGCTTTTGTATTGAAGTTGTATCCCATCTTCTCTCTTCTCCTATAAGTATTAATTTTTACTCAACGTTATGTTTAATAATCTGACATTCCTACCATTCTTTCCTTAATAGTATGATTTTTAACGTATTCATTATAGCATAAGAAGTAATGTTATAACTGTTGATAACTCGGAAAGACCAACAGAGTACGATGCATTTATATAACAACTGTTTTTATAATTAATTTTATATATCTATTTTAAGCACGATGCATTTAAAAATGTTAATTACAAAATCCACATGGCTAATCAGTAAAACTGTACTAGTAAAGTCTCTTAGACGCCTATTGTTTTTTATCTTTTTCCTTATAGATTACTAGTATCAATGTGAATCGTTTTTTTGTCTGGTGGCTATTTACACACCTGTCTGGTGCCGTTGTTTTATCATTATTTATTTCTTACTAGTTACCAGTCTGTCGACTTTTACTTTCTTAATTATTATTTGTGTGTATTCCTCTTGTTTGATGTCTATAAGATTTTAGTCTTGTACTTAATTAATGAGATCAAGCTCGGTCTTAATGTAAACCTATCTATTCTTCAAACAATACCATGCCCTTTGATAAGAACTCTTACTATTTCACTTTCTCCACATCAAAGATAAGTGACATTTTGATGCACTCACTTCGAGATGCAAGCAAATACTTTTTGTGATACTCTCGTGTGTTAGACGAAAATACCGATGTACAGGACACAACACAATGGTTGGTATTTATACGGTGAATAAACATTCGTTACATGCTTCCTGAACAATGACTTAGTGTTGAGCCACTAAATGACTATCCGCTGGCCAGGATTAATTCAGTGCTGTTGAGAATTGTATTTAAAAAGGGGCTGTTGTGGAGCAAAACAAGATTGAAAATGTAACAACTTATGGAGCACTGCTTTAAATGGAAAAAGAACGTAGGTCTGGCGAAGTTGAAAAATAATAAGATTAAAGGAAAATATCCGGACCATATAATTTTACCTCTCCACTGTGTCATCTTTAAAGAAAGTCTGTGATAAGCTGCGTTGCATATCAAGCATGCCAGTGACCCAGTTGTCAGTGTAATACACCTCATCAGAGCCCAGTCACTTAATCACAGGCAGTTCCAGCACTTCTTAAAGATTTGGAAACTGAACATTCTGATACCACACCAGTGTCCACTAGTTGAGTCTGGGCAAGATATTAATGCGAGTGTGGGATATCAAGGAAGAAATAATTATGTTCCTGGAGATGAAGGATTTTGTTTGTGACTTAATTACTAGTATTGTTAATGAAGGGGGAAAGTCAGACTTAATGTTGCCATTGACATTATGGAAACGTTAAATGAACTGAATGCCAAACTTCGGGGCAATAGCTAATTTGCACATGAAATGTATGTGCATGTTAAATCGTTTCAGGTAAAACTCTCCCTGCTCTCGTAGAAGACAAAAACCGGTGTTGCTATTTCTCTTTGTAGAAACAGAAAAACATGTCTGCTGAAATGGTTAAGTGTACAAGGCTAATTTGAATGTCTTGGTTGTGAAATTTGAAGCTATGTTCCAAGACCTCTCTTTAATAACATCAGTTTGCCTTTAAGAGCAGAATATGTTTTCAGCCCCAGAGGATATACAGTTAGAGCTACTTGACCTACAAGTGCAAGTCAGTTATGTTGCTGTAGTTCTATGGATGTTTGCCAGCAGCTGCATTTACACAACTAAAAAACTTTGCGTAGGGCTTTTGTCACAATTATAATTGCATTTTGTGGTCAGCTTGTATGTATATTTAATTCCTTTGTCTTCATAATTAATATGACAAGTAACAATAATTTTTTGTTGAAATAATTTTGAATAGTAAACTCGTCTCACTGATTGAGTTGGAATGTGAAAATGTAATATGCTTGTTTCATAAAGTGATACTGTGAAATAAATTGACATATATCCAAAAAATTGTAATTGAAGTAGACAGAACATATATATATATATACGTTTATAGCAATCAACTTTTTAGTGTGGCCCTCCGTAGAAACAGTTTGGCCAACCCTCTTTTAATATTAATGTTGTCTTTTTCTTTCAGTTTCAAATCTATAATTATATATTTTTTCAGAAGGACCAAGCTCATGCAATGTTACATTTAATAAGACAGCATTGAACTTATGTTACAACAAATATATCGATATTTCAATACATTGTGAGGTCAACAAATCCGATGTTAGTCCGGGAATTAAAACTAGTATTTATATTAACTCGGATAGCTCAACAATACTAGACGGTGAGTTAGTTGGTGACATCTACATAACCAGATATGAGACAACCATAACACAAGCAGGCAGTTACAACATTAGTTGTATGGCACGAAATTCAATTTTTGGCGACATTACAGCATTATGTTTTTCCTCACAAATTATACAAGTTACAGGTAATTTGTTATCAAAACAAGTTTCTAATAATCGTAATTAATAGATGCAGCTTTAAAATGAAATTAATAAGATTATAATTTACAAAAAAAGTGAAATCAAGAATATAACAACTTTCTTGATTGTGATGGTGAAATTCATAATAACATATGAAAGTGTTACACTCGAAACTCGGCTTTTTATTTACTTTCATCTATATGTACATATATATATATATATATATATATATATATATATATATATATATATATATATATATATATATATATATATATGGATCTATGCGTTTTTAGAAAAATTACTGTAAATTTAAAAAAAAAAAATTAGCGAGTTTTAAAAGGTGATGTTTGATTGAACTAGAGAGGTTTGAATGGGTCAGTTTATGTTGATAGAAGTGTGACTGATATGACCTGGATATTGTGTTAGTGATTGGTTGAGGATCACATGACGAGGGGAAGTATGTGAAAGTGGGCTAAGCAAGTTTGACTTGTCTATAAAAAAGAAAGTAAGGAAGTGGGTTTTTATTTAAATAATTTGAGACTTGAATTACTACTTTTGATATCCTCTTGTAAATAGGCCTATTAGGAATTTCATGACGAAGTTGTCAAGGTGGTTAGATAATTATTTGGTCTATAAATAAAAGTTTTAGTTTACAATGACATTGCCTACATTTCATTTAGTTTGAAGGATTAGTAAAGTATTGTTATAACTCTCACCTTGCCTTTAGCGGTGCACTATGAATAGGGAATTACCGTATACCAGCGAACCGTATAATTTACTATTGAAATCAATGACTTTATGACGTAAGTGTAGGTGAAATATGATGATGAAGAAGGCAGTGAAGAAGTGGCCATTGTAGTTGTTGATTGTAAATAAACTATTAAATGCTATGTTTTTGAACCTACGCCTGTGCTTTATTGAATTCATTAGAGCATTAATGATTATTCTAAACTTAAAGGAATTTCCAAGATATTGATGATGGGGTAAATTTATGCAAACATGCAATAATGATGAAATGTGTTTAAAGATTACAACAGAAATTGTAGTTAGTAAACAAAAAGCAACAATACTATTGTTTGGTGTTTAAATAAAGTGTCTAACTAGAGTGACCTATTAGAGTCACGTTATGTACTAATTTAGTTACAGGATTATAAAAAACAAGTATTTTTTTTAATTAAGGATTTTATAGACGTACGTTCAGATAATTATAATTTTTAAACGCTGTTATCCATATCTACCGAAGTATATTTAGATATATGTCCTCTATTTAACCTTCGCAGCAGTTATAAAACCATTAATGATTTATCTAGCTTTTTATTTTTGTATTCTTTTACTAGGAATACGTTTTAAAAGCGGAGAGGATATTACATTATAGAAATGTTTAAAGCATTGAAATTTTAAATAATGCTATTCAAATTATTTATAGACATATACAATATTATGATTTGTTTATTCACAGCACCTCCAAGTAAAGCTCCTAACATCTTCATTCCATGTGATAGACAATCGTCGCAAAAATCTTTTATTGAAGATAGGATCTATATAATGACCTGTAGTGTTGGTGACGGCGTACCACTAGTTAGTAATATAACAGTTTCATGTGGTAACATTACTGGAGCGATTCAGACTGGAAATGTTTTCACCGCTGCAATAAAATTTTCACGAAATATGACAGGACAAAACTGTACCTGCACAGCTCAACATATTTCTGGATGTTACGTCAATAATACTTCTCACATACCAATACAAGTTGATTGTAAGTAATAGCACTACCATTTATGAGCGTCCGTATATAAGTATTAAGTTTAAAAACATGTACTATTGATACAGTTATATTAATTATAGTTTCAAGTACTTTGAAGCATGCATTTTTAGGTTTTTAAGAAATAATGCTTTTTTTTAAATAATTATATTACTTAAGGTATTTATATATAGTTATCGATTTAATGTGTATTCTTTGTTTCTCATCAAGTCATATCTACAGTAACAAACTTTCGATCCCAAAATTCAGCGACATTTATAAAGAATGGAACCTGGACAGAGATGGTCTGTGAAGCTGATGGTTTTCCTTCACCTAAATTATCAATACTGAAAGGGAATGCTATTGTGAAGCAAATATTAAGTGGACATTTCATTTCCTATAGTAAAGTTATATCGTGTAAAGATTCAGGGATATATGTGTGTCAAACAGATAATGAGATATACGCAGAAAATCTATTAGCTAATCAGTCTCAAGTGACAGTAGTCTGGGTCTTATGTAAGTAGAAAAGATTAAATTATATGACTACAATTGGACATACTTGTGCATTAAATTGTTTTAATTTGTTTTAATATTACCAACATTATTCAATAAACAAAGTGTTTAACAAATACATTAAACTGAAATAAATGTCTCAAACATTCATTACTATATCAAATTAAATAATCACCCTGAAAGTTCAGTTTTTTCGAAAGCACCAAATGTACCTTTTAATGTAATATACTTGTATCTGATACAATTTCTTTCGCTCAAGTAAATTGGTGTTGCGTTAAGTACTGTAGCTAGAAACTTCCTTATGTAAAGTAATTACTTGCGCTTTACATAAAACATTAGTATTGGAAATATAGGAGAAATAGAGAAAACAAGCACTGGTGGTAGAGAAAAATTGGGTAGAGACATTATGCAATATTTGATAAAGTGCTCGCCTGTCTACCTGAGGGTACCTTGTTCAAAATCCGGTAAGAACCAAGGAATATTTCATTTCTTAACTATTTTCTAAGGCATTTGCAGTATACACATTGATAGGGATGAAAGAAGGGCGTCATAAAACCGTTCCATTAAACAATTAGAAAGCTCACAAAAATAATAGAAAGTTTATAGATAGTACAAAATATGAATGGGATTGAAATGTTAAAGAAAACAGGGAAACAAAGCATACTTAAATGAATGAATAGTATGAGAAAAGGGAATTTATAATATATTTCTAATGTGGGTCATAACTGAGGGAGGCTGTGTGAGAGAGAATACAAAAAGCGAGGTAAATTTGTTATAGATATAATACTTGATACTTTTGAAGATCCTTTTGTATCCTAAATGACTAATAGTGCGCAAAGACTAGCCACCATAGTGTAATGCGGGTACACCTACTAGTTTTTTTAAAATCATAAAATTTTGAGCATTAAATGGATAGGTATATTGCCTTTGTATGTCATTTTATGGTTACAACTGGGAATGTAATATATTTTACATTAGTTACTACATTTCCTAAAATGTATAGAATTTATTGAAAATGTGTCATTAATACTTTCCAACTAGCTGATTTGAAGCACCGTTACATATTATTATCATTATAATGAAAAATGCATACATTAATAAAAAAGAAATATATTTATTAATATATCAATGCTCATTTTATCATTAATGATTTTCACAGGTCCTTTACAACCAAATAATGTGTTCGATTTAAAGAAATATTTCAAGCTTAAATTAGGAGAAAATTTTTCTTACAGTTTTGATGTTTTTGGTTATCCTTTTCCTAAGAGCTTTTCTTTTTTAAAGTTTGATAAAGTGAAAAACGTTAGTATTCAAATAAACTTCAATGACCTTGGAAACAGTATTTTTGTGAATAACAGTTATAAAATGAAAGTTTCTTATTCAGCAAAGGACTTACCAAATGGAATGATTGAAATCATTGTGTTTAATCTCAGCATTTCAGACTTCACTGATTATAAATTAGTTGTCAATCAGAACGGATTTAATGATTTGGAATACACTTTTAATATTACTGAAGGTAGGAACGTGAATTCGTTTGCAAAATGATTTTTTATGACAAGTTCTTGATGATTCCAAATAACAAATGCTTATAACTCAATAGACCATGTTTCATTTTTTAAAGAGTTCATGTTTGATGAGGTTTACATATTATTTCACGTTTGCCAGTTAGGGTAATTATATTAAGTCCTAATGATTCTGGTTATTTTTTTTTAAGTATTTACCAAGTTTTCTACTGAGCCGAGTAAAAGCAAAAATACTCTTTTTCATAAGTTGTTATTAGTTTTTGAGTTTATTGAGTAAAACTGTAGACTATTATTTTTTAGAAAATTGTTATAAGATTTTATGTATGAAACAGCAATATTTTCTATTCAATTTTGCATTAATTATGTACATTTTTAAATAATATTTTTTAACTATTTTATTTTTACAATTATAGATATTTTGCCAAAATTTCTTAATCGAAATAATATTTATTTCCATTTGTCATATTATTGTATGTCTAAAGCTGGTGTGTAATTTCAGGCATACAAAAGTCAAATACATTTAGTGAAAATGATGTTAACATTGCTGCAGCTGTTGGTGGAAGCCTGGCTACCTTTACGATGATAATTGTCATTGCTGTTGGAGTTTTTATAAAAAGAAAATACAGTAAGTATTACAAATATCAGAAAATTTTCAATGTACAATTTGCAAATTAGAATAAAAATACATTATTATCTCTAAAAACTAAAATATTCCGTTAGCGCTTCATTTAGTTTTTCTTATGCTATTCGTTTTACAGTAGGCGGAGTATATTAACTTAAATAGAATATCAAAAAAATTAATTTGAGTTTGCTTTTAAAAATCGAAACAATTACACTACAAAATCAATTAAAATACTCTTAATGTTCATACCATCTAGGTGTTAATCAGATGTTCATGGGATGGAACAAAGGTAGCACACCATATACACAAATTGCACTATTCACAAATGTTTTTTTCTTTATAGTAGTATGTATCAAAATAAGAATCGCTAATTTGTAGCGAATTTATTGTTAAAAGAAACATGACAATATTTTTCAACTCAAATCACAAAAAAAAAAACATGCCTTTTTATCAACTATGAAAATACACAAATACTTTTGAGCAACTTAAAATATTGAAAAAAAATAGAACCAAATATTTTTGAAAAATATTCACATCATACTTATTTTACTTCGCCTGACAACGCTGGCCAGATTTAGCATTTTTAAAACTTTACTTGTCATGTGATTTTTTTTATGTTGCGTAAATCAAATCACGCTGGTTTTGCTAAGCAAACAAATGTTATAAAATGAAATATAGTGAATAAAGTGTATACAACATGAAAAACTTTAAAAACAAACATGTTATCTGTCAATTGCTTTCAATTAAGTTTTGATTTTTTTTCAGCTATTACCATACGGAAGAAAAAGCACATTCAAAACAAGTAAGTTATCGATACCAAAAATATAATACGCCTACGATGACTCTTACAGAAAGTATTCACTCAAATCTTTTAGCAATAATATAACAAGGTGGTCTTAATAACTAAATACCGAAAAATATATATCTTTCATCATAATGATCAGTTTATTTGAGACCAGCATTCTTTAATAAAAGTATCTAGACTTTGCGAATTCCTTATTAGTTTTGATGAATTGACAGACATATGGAAAAGTTATCATGCATGAACAATAAGTCTTAGCACTTATTTTTACAAACTCCCCCCCTCCCCCCTGTTACAAGTGTCAATCATTCGGAGAACTTCCCAGTTATTTTATGCCAATTCATTCCCTTTATCTTGAAAATACTTTAAAAGCTAAATAGGAAAGTATAAACAAAAATACACCTCTTCCAAAATATTAGGCTAAATAACAGACTACAAACTCTGCATCTTATTAAAATTACCTAAAGATAAATGGCCAAATATAAAAAATATGAACAAGTCTCCTTATATAAAAATAGATTAAAAAACTAAAGCAAATGGAACCCATCTTCAACATTCAAAATGAGATCTAAAAGTATGCGGCTTTTGAATGATCGTTGTTTGTGCAGGAGACTATTGACTTTCCGATTCATCAGTTGTCCGACCTCGACAATATTCGGCTAATGATAAATTTTTGTTAGTAATAATAATGTGAAGAAATATAATATTTTTTTTAATGCAAAGAATTTAGGTGATGATTTTTTTTTCTTATGCTAAGCCATTAATTATATGTTATCATAGAAATATGACCTACCCAGCTTTGGCATCTTCAGGAATATCCGTATGCCAATAGGCAGCATTAGGTCGGATAGTCGAAAGTCTAGTGTATCTTTCCAATAAAGAGTATCATATTTATAAATGTAGAATCAACTTGTAGATATGTATTATGCTAAATAGCCAATAGTAATTATAATAAAGTATTTTGCTGATTAAAGTAATCAAAATGCATAGTTTTGAACGATCATACAAGCCTGGCTATGTCCATATAAAATGGTTGTGCCCTTTCATATCTGGCGGTAGTGACATGCATCATGGCAGACATGAATCAGATCTACTAATGAAGCTGGTATGACATACTCAAAAAAATATTAATCGTCTAATTTATTTTCAATTGAATATTCAGCGGCTTGCAGAGTTCTTTTTTTTCTCGAGTGTGTTATTTGTACAATGGAAAACAAATTAAAATGTCAGAGTTACTTTGTATCCAAATTTCCATATAGTGGGGTGTCACGGGTTGTGACTAATCTGTCGAAACCATCCCCTTACTCCAACCCTTAACTTAATAGTATTACTAACATTAAGATGTATATTATGCCATGTATAATAATATACGTTCCCGCTCTCAAGTTCCCCACCTTTTTTACCCCACCCCCGTAATTGCGTCATCAGCCAGGTGGACAGCGGAACAGCGAATGAGGCAGTGGTTAACAGAAACACGTTACATTCCACGAGGGATTCTCTCTGACCACCTGACTACTGTTCGTTCTCCGGTCGGCGTCTTCAAAGGGACAGAGTCCCGCTCGATGGCCAGTTACTTCTGTCTATGTCGGTATGACGTACTTATCCCCCTCCTCATCTAGGCTCCAACCCCTAATTTGAAAGTTTGAAATAAACAGATATTATATTTGATTGGTTAGGGGTCACGTGGGAAAAATGAGATGAGGAATGAAAGATAGATTCGTGGGCATTCGACCGGTGAGCGGGGTCTCGTCGAGTCGCAATTAGACTGAGTGATCTCTGTGATAGAGAGTCGATTGTTGTGTCTCTGAGTGAGAGAAAGAGAGATAGAGAGAAAGAAGGGAGATCTATCGAGAGAACGTCCCTTTGATTCTATTCATTGATACTGGATTAATCTTTGGCATTTTCGGATTACCTTTGCTTATGATTTTAAAGACCACCAGATCTCTGTTACGGACTGGTGTCTCTGTAAATAAATATATTTTGTCGCTGTACACACTTGTTGAATTGGTCATCGTCACTTGTAATACGTTTAATTGTTGGTGAGACTGTGTGTGGTAGAAACACAAATACAAATACGAGTCATCATTGAGTCAGCCCTCATACTCTTAGCAACAAGCCAAGGGCACTCTCATAGGGGTCCTCAACATGGGGACCTAACATTATTTTGCACGTAGTAAACAAACCCAATATGGCTGCTTAAAAAAATTAGCTAAAATTTTCTATATGTCAAAAATTAATGTATATTCATGATTAAAAAATATATAACATACTCATAATGGCTTTAATTTTTTTTTTACTTTTGTTTCTCATAAGAACACAATATTAGTTGTTGTTTTTTTAAATACAATAAACTAAATATGAAATATTGTTCATTACAACTACGCCGAATATATCATTGTTATTATAACACTTATTTCACCAAGAACAAACTGATATATGATAAGATATATAGCTACTGTATTAAATACAAAATGAATTTCCCAAATAGGTGTAATGTTTAATGCTTTTATCAAGTGAACTTCAAAAACTATATATTTTAATATGGACTATGTATTGCACTTGTAGCTATTCGGTAATATAACTATTGATAAACATCCAGGAAGATATGTTCTGAAGCGTAAATGTATATACTTTAAGGTAGCAAATATTTGTGTAATTGTTTTATAATGTTACCAAACTGTAACTCATAAATATATATTTCAACATTTTCAGAACTATTCATAATTATTCGGATCTAACAGGTGAGATACTAATGGGATATAATACGTAGTTGTTACCTTTTTTAAGAACAAAATATAGGATTATAATATTTTGGCTTTTATTTCTATTTTTTTCCTTAGAGATAGATGGGTGACAAAAAATTAACATGTTTCATAGTTGTTTTATAATGAACACTATCTGAAAATAACGGATTATTTTATTTTATTTTTTAATAAAAGATATATTGTTTTTTTTTTTAAAGAGGAAAAGTAAAGGGGGGGGGGACTAAACAAGCATTACGTAATTATTTAAGTGGGTTTGTGAATTGTGAAAAATGTGACAAGGGGTAAGGGAGGCTATAATGCAATGTTACGTAAAAAGCGAATAGACCCATAATCGAGTACAGAAATTCATATATTTTTCAAAGAAATCATTTTTTTTCTTTATGTTTTTTTCTTTAAAATTTGCTACAATTTAAAATATATCTCATTTTTTTTTCTATCCAGTCTCTCAACAACCACAAGACAGACACAACTATGAGACACCAAATATCAATCCAGAAGCGCGTACAGCAAACAGAAAAACAAACTATGTAAATGTTTTGGGTAAGATGATATTTTTCAACGAAATATAACCAACATTATAATATATTTGCAGTAGTTTACTTTAACATCAATCCAAGGCATGTATTAGAAATAAATAAAATAATTGTATGTAACTGGAACAATAAAAAGGAAGAAAATTTATACTTATATTCATACACAACTATTTTCTTTGTTTCATTTTAGATGGAGCTAAAGAGGATCATCCTTACGACCAGATAACGAACGAAGTGTAAAATAAAGAAAACAATATTAATAATATTTAGATATACTCCACCAGCAAACGAAAAATACTTAAATCTGCCTCAAATGAAACACGAACTCCCATATAAAGCATTGTGTTGGCGGTTATATTAATTAATGAAATCAGTGAAATATATATTATATATTTCTTTTCACTCGTTTGACTGATAGTCAAATAACCCAACGGTCAAAGGAAACTGAATTGATTTTAATCAAATTGAGCAGAATCGGGCTGAATCTTGATGGAATAAATTAATGTAATGTATATTATTTATTCCCCATGAAATTTGTTTTTCAAATATTGGAGTAAATATATACATAATCTAAATTTCAGAAAATATGGCAAATTATTGTATAAGCGCATTATTATCAGTTGTTTTTAGTTTGATTGACGGTATCCAGCATATGCAACGTCATGAAATCAATACAAATATCTTAGATATATGGTTGAAACATGTCTCTAGTAAACTATTTAATAAATATCAATCTAAATTATTTGTAAAAATCTTTTATTGAATAATGCGATGGAAAAATCATTATTAGAAATCTAACATTATCATAAACATGCAAAAACATCCTGGTTAACAAACCTTGTTTTTTTTTCAAGCAACATGAGTTTATCGTAAAGGAATTGAGCTTCAAATACATGATCCTAGAGTTATTTCTTAAATAAAATTATTAATTTTGTTTTTTCTCAGATGTTGTATTTATTATAAAATGTGTTTTTTTTAATTTGTGAATTCGCGTGTTTGTGTTAAAAAGAAGAAGCTGGATCGTAATTGGGAAAGGAGACATGGAGGAAGACAAAAGAGTTAAATTGATATCATAAAATAAATAGTTGATAAAAAAACACATTATACAGGGCAGATTAAGGAACACCTATTCTATTTATATCCAATTTAATGTATTGCTGAGTCTTCTAGTATTCCGCACATACAGACAATAACAAGTGCGATTCCACTTTATGTAAAAAGAAAAAAAAATATGCATTTTTATCGTCTGATTGAGAATTCATAAATTTAACCTTTCTGGAAGAAACGTGACTATACCTCTGTAATTAAAGTAATTTTAGTCATTAAGTAATTCTTTCCTCGTGTGTGTTTTTGTTGTTTACCCCTCACATGCATCCTTCCCACCCATTACATGTACTATCTACGACACCGTTTCCAGGCTAGTAACAAATGTCAAGAAATAAATATCTGCTTACATTGTAAATTCATGTTTCCTTCATTGTTAATTTTATCTTAGTGTTAATATATAAACAATTTTCATAAGTTAATATTATTTGACAAACTGAGCTCTTAAAAAAAATTCATACATAGATTTTATTTTTAAATGATGTATAAAGTTATGGCCAGTTAGTTTATAATTCTTTAGTCCTAGTAAACATGCTTTTTTAAGTTTCTTTGACTAAGATTACAAAAAGACAATCACATATAATAAAGCATTGTTGGCAGTTTTAGAGAAGGTAATATCAACCTTTTAGTAGTTGTCACATTCTGTGATTTAATGGATGAAATCAAGTCCAAGCCCTACCCTGCTTTCATCACCCGAGGGTGAGATAAGATATAAATAGGTTAGACAAAGACATTGTCTTCCCAGGTTTTTCCACACTGTGATCAGTCTGTCTAGCACCCACTATCACTTTTTGTCACCTGGGGAGAAAATGTCTCTAAGGGAGATAACCTGTGCCCTTGACCTTCAGACGAGCGAGAGGGATTGGTTTCTTTGTCTCTTTACCCTCCCCTTTATCTTGAAGGTTGGAACTGTCCACGAGTGAGGGGCAGCAGATCACGCGTGATAAGCGTGATCTACAAGCTCGTCGGCCATTGGTCAAACTCACCGCGGGAGGATTGATAGCGAGGCTGACCTTCCGGTCGAGTTGGCTTGCATGGAATGAGAATTTGTTAGTCAGTCAGCGCTGAGCAGTCGTGAGAGAAGGTTGAAGTCCTAGGTGCGGTTAACTAGCATGAGCCGGGTAACGCCTTTTAATCTACTTGATTATAGATTGTTTTTGTAGTAGCTGATAAAGCTACGGCCTTTCTCAAGGCCCGCGGATGTTCTTGTTTTTGATGTGAATAAAGGTGTTGTAATGTTATTTACAAATGAGTTTCTTACTCAATTTCTTGTTGTGTTGTGCGTTCTGTGTAACCACGTGGCTGGGACAAATATAAATGTTGGCCAGAACTCAGTAGGTGATCATACGAATAGACGACGACCGCAGGGACCCCGCAAGGGGACCTTGACATTCTGGGTGGCTCGTTTCGGGATCTTTACCAATATCTGATTAATCAGACGGGGCCAATCACCTTACTGAGTTCACGGCCATGGGGGCTCAACCAGCCACAACCAACAGTGGATGACATGCTGTCATTAAATCGAAAGGTGGCTCGATGAGTCGGTGAGGCCGAAATGTGGTTATCATAATCACAAATGTATTCCCACTGGTGAGAGTCAGATCTCCATGTGGCGAAAGTGGATGACACGTTGTCATTAAGTCGAAAGGTGGCTCGATGAGTCACTGAGTCCGGTGTGATTCGCATAATCACAGGTGTGGCGCCATTAGTGTTAGGCAAATACGTGACAAAAATGGTAAACGATGGCGGGACGCTTAAACCGCCTACAACAACTTGTACGTCTTCCCTCGGGCCAGAAGAGATCAACCAGAAGAGAAAGGAACCTCCACCAACCGAAGTCAGACAAGAGTTTCAAATTCATGAACGTTTTTTTTATATAGACTCTTAGTTTAAGTTGTTTGGTGAGAATGTGATTCTGTGTTGTGTTTCATTCATAAACTGGAGGACTGGAAGCGTCGAGGTAGGCCAATTATTTTTTGTATAGCCTTTTCTTTCTGGCCCGGTGAGCTGCCTAAAGATTTTTTTTTCTTTTTGAGTAACGTATTTCCTTTTCTTAAACTAACTTACTTGAGTTTTAGTGTACCCCATTTTATCATGCGGTAAAAATCAAAAGTGTGCATAGGTTTAAACTTGATACGCATTTAATAAGCTTGTTATAAGTTTCAAACGTAGGAAGGTAACAAATTATATTTTAGTTACACGTGGTTAAATGCTGACGGCGTCATGAACTATACACTGATATTTTCTTACAAATCACCAATCGAGTGTTGTCGAGTAAGAATATTTTTCGTACGTGTTTAGAGGGATTGAATTTTGTGAAGGGAAATAGTGCGGATCGGGGCTCACAGAGAGAAGAGATCGGGGACCTAAGTGGTTGTCAGTGGGTCACGTTAGTACCATTTGTAGATAATGGGAGGGCCCATGGCATTTTAATGTTGTAGGGGTGCAGTAAGGTACCGGCCATGCTGTTTTAATGGTGCAAGGCATCTCGCTGCCATGTACATGCGGCAGGAGATGGGCCTTTTAGGCGCCATTGTTGTTGGTCCATGCCTGGTTCATTGTAACCGATGGACGTAATTGTATTTTGATTGTGTAAGGCACAATTTTTTTTGTTGGCCCATGCATGGTTCATTGTAACCGATGGGCGTTAAAATATTTTAATTGGATGTTCATGCTAGGTTACAGAGAACCGGTGAACATAAATGTATTTGGATTTTGTGTAAAGGTATTTTGAAACTGTAGTCATTTTGAATTTGGTTGAGTATTTTCATTTTGACTTTGTGTGTACAGTCATTCTAATTTTGCATACCTTCTTTTTTTTTGGTGAATACTTTAATTTTGACTTTGTGTAGTCATTTTTATTTAGGGTACACTCATTCTGATTTTGTGTGCATTCACTTTGATTCTATGCACATCCATGTGTTTATTATTGTGTGTGAGGACCGAGTCATTGTCGCCTATTAGCAGGCGGGACTTCGGGTGCCTCATGTGTTGTTAGTGGGCTACGTTAGAACCATTCGTAGATAATGGGAGGGCCCAGGGAAATCTAAAAAGATTTAAAGGACGCGGTAAGGTACCGGTCAAGTCGTTTGGGGCGCAGGGCATAATTTTAGTTAGTTGGTAGGTGGGCTTTATTATACCCACCCCTATCCTTTTACCACTGGGTTACTTTCCCCTTGATTTCATCTTTAGGGGGGTCTTACCTATATCAACCTCTTAGCGTTCACAAGGAATGAGTAAACCGCGGCTCCATACAACCTTACTTCCCTACACATCCGACCTGGTCCACTCAATCATTCGGATAACTCCATGCTGGCCGCACCAGATGAGGCGTTCTACTGCGCGGTTTCGAGGGCCCCATGGCTCCTCTAGTCCCACGCACAACCCTCGTGTTACCAAAGAGCAGCTGGACCTTAACTATCTAAGGGACATGTACCATGAGGTAGGTGGCATGGCATCAACAACATATAGTCATGGGCCCACCCAATCTATGAATGGTTCTAATGTGGCGCCCTGACAACAAACAAAAAAGGGGACGTACACACAAAGTCAAAATGAAAATACTCAACCAAAGTCAAAATGACTACAGTTTCAAAATACCTTTACACAAAATCCAAATACATTTATGTTCACCGGTTCTCTGTAACCTAGCATGAACATCCAATTAAAATATTTTAACGCCCATCGGTTACAATGAACCATGCATGGGCCAACAAAAAAAATTGTGCCTTACACAATCAAAATACAATTACGTCCATCGGTTACAATGAACCAGGCATGGACCAACAACAATGGCGCCTAAAAGGCCCATCTCCTGCCGCATGTACATGGCAGCGAGATGCCTTGCACCATTAAAACAGCATGGCCGGTACCTTACTGCACCCCTACAACATTAAAATGCCATGGGCCCTCCCATTATCTACAAATGGTACTAACGTGACCCACTGACAACCACTTAGGTCCCCGATCTCTTCTCTCTGTGAGCCCCGATCCGCACTATTTCCCTTCACAAAATTCAATCCTACTAAACACGTACGAAAAATATTCTTACTCGACAACACTCGATTGGTGATTTGTAAGAAAATATCAGTGTATAGTTCATGACGCCGTCAGCATTTAACCACGTGTAACTAAAATATAATTTGTTACCTTCCTACGTTTGAAACTTATAACAAGCTTATTAAATGCGTATCAAGTTTAAACCTATGCACACTTTTGATTTTTACCGCACGATAAAATGGGGTACACTAAAACTCAAGTAAGTTAGTTTAAGAAAAGGAAATACATTACTCAAAAAGAAAAAAAAATCTTTAGGCAGCTCACCGGGCCAGAAAGAAAAGGCTATACAAAAAATAACTGGCCTACCTCGACGCTTCCAGTCCTCCAGTTTATGAATGAAACACAACACAGAATCACATTCTCACCAAACAACTTAAACTAAGAGTCTATATAAAAAAAACGTTCATGAATTTGAAACTCTTGTCTGACTTCGGTTGGTGGAGGTTCCTTTCTCTTCTGGTTGATCTCTTCTGGCCCGAGGGAAGACGTACAAGTTGTTGTAGGCGGTTTAAGCGTCCCGCCATCGTTTACCATTTTTGTCACGTATTTGCCTAACACTAATGGCGCCACACCTGTGATTATGCGAATCACACCGGACTCAGTGACTCATCGAGCCACCTTTCGACTTAATGACAACGTGTCATCCACTTTCGCCACATGGAGATCTGACTCTCACCAGTGGGAATACATTTGTGATTATGATAACCACATTTCGGCCTCACCGACTCATCGAGCCACCTTTCGATTTAATGACAGCATGTCATCCACTGTTGGTTGTGGCCTGTACATGTGGCTGGTTGAGCCCCCATGGCCGTGAACTCAGTAAGGTGATTGGCCCCGTCTGATTAATCAGATATTGGTAAAGATCCCAAAACGAGCCACCCAGAATGTCAAGGTCCCCTTGCGGGGTCCCTGCGGTCGTCGTCTATTGGTATGATCACCTACTGAGTTCTGGCCAACATTTATATTTGTCCCAGCCACGTGGTTACACAGAACGCACAACACAACAAGAAATTGAGTAAGAAACTCATTTGTAAATAACATTACAACACCTTTATTCACATCAAAAACAAGAACATCCGCGGGCCTTGAGAAAGGCCGTAGCTTTACCAGCTACTACAAAAACAATCTATAATCAAGTAGATTAAAAGGCGTTACCTGAGGTGGGTAGTTCTCAAAAGAACTTAGCTCTGAGCCGGTCGAAACCGGCTCATGCTAGTTAATCGCTTCTAGGACTTCGACCTTCTCTCACGACTGCTCAGCGCTGACTGACTGACAAATTCTCATTCCATGCAAGCCAACTCGACCGGAAGGTCAGCCTCGCTATCAATCCTCCCGCGGTGAGTTTGACCAATGGCCGACGAGCTTGTAGATCACGCTTATCACGCGTGATCTGCTGCCCCTCACTCGTGGACAGTTCCAACCTTCAAGATAAAGGGGGGGGTAAAGAGACAAAGAACCCATTTATTAAATACTTCATGTGTGAGATTCGCCTTAAAGATGTGTGTTCATATTATTCACAATTTTCAAAAGAATCTCTAAGAACCAAATATAAATTCATGCATGTTTAAATTCAGTTTTTTTAGGATGTAATTTATTTTAGATCACCAAGGACTTTTTGTATGAAACATCATATCTTCTTTCTCAATTGATTTATTATCACGAAGAAGAGTTATAAACATAAACTTACGATGCTCAATGACACGAGCAATCGAGCATGTATATTGTTATAACATTTATTATTCCTTGGTTATGTACAAAACCGCGAACTTTGCTAAAAGCAAATGTTGATGATTATTACTGATTATTACAATGACATGATAAAGTGAAACTCTAAAGCACAGGAAGCTGTGCATGGCACAGTTTTTTTAAAAGTTCTACAACTGTGCCAACGTTGAAGGTGCGCTGTTAGTGCATTCGCAATATACCTTGGTTAGTTCCTTTCTTTATTATGTGGTTAACTCGTTGATTTTGTAAGAATATTAACTTCATTTTCAGTAACTCTTTGTAGATTCGTACAAATATGTGTAGTGAGAATAAACATCATCATCTGTGCCATACTGATGGCGCCACATATTCATTTAATTTAACACACAAAGGACACCAACTATTCTTCTATATTCTGCACTAAGCCAGCACCAGCTCTTCTTGACTTTTGAGAGAGAAAAGTAGATTTTTTTTTTATTAATTAACCTGTAATTAGTCCAGACATTATTCAGCTTCTAGCAGGCTCGCTTTGAATAGATCAGCATCACTTTATAGAATCTCTAGATGATGTCTTTACCTATTGACAGTTGGAACTAGCAGGCTTGTCCATGGGACATTTTTCAGTCCCATCCCATCCCATGGTAATTCATGTCTGTCCCGTCCCATGGGATTCCCATGAAATCGCCAACGACACCAATCATCAACTACAACAATGGCTGACAGTCTGATTACTGGCGTAACGGTTGTGCCTCCGCTAAACGCAAGCGGTAAACAGATTATGCATAACAGCGTATTGCTTCAGCTACGCTTGACAAATTTATTTGTAATCTCCGCCCCTTAAAATCAGGCGGTACTATTTATGTTAATAGCTTGCGCTTCATCTAGTTTTTTATACCACATCTTTGGGCGTGACGCACCAAAATGTGATAAAAGGTAAGGTTATGTGTATTTATTTATTATCTGCTATCCGGTGTCCCACCACAAGATAAAGAACAGATTACGCAATACATATTTAAGTGAAAAAGAAGGAATTAAAAGCTTTAAAAATTAACAAATTTGGGTTAACTCAGGTGCCTATCAAGTCGCTATGACGCGGCTACTCTGTCTCTTGCCGTGTCCCATGGAACATGCAAAATACAAATGTATGCTGTACCATCCCGTCCCATCCCATGGTGTCTCAAAGTCTCAAAGTGTCTCAAAGTTTGTATTTGCCGACTGCATCGTAGATACATAATTGTCTAATCGTTGTAACTTTTTATTTTGTACAAATATACTTTTAATTTCTAGTTAAAAAGGTTATTATCATTACGTAATATTTTGTGCAACTATATTTTGGTTTACATATGTATATATAATTCACTCTCGATACATCACAAAGAAAATAAGTCTATGAAATAAGATGAGATTATGCCAACTAAAAATTAAAGTGTGTGTTTATATATGTATATATAAATATATATATATATATATATGTGTGTGTGTGTGTTGCTGAAAATATGTATGTGTATGTGTGAGTGTGTTTTTGTGTGTGTGAGGATGTGTGTGAATATTCCTAAACTTAGAATAGAAGATAATTTGAAAAATCGACCGACATGTATTATCCTGACAGATAGACGACATATAGAAAGATAGACATATATTCATGCGGTTAGATGACTAAGAGATACTAATTCGTGTGTCCGCAGCTAATAACAACATAATATAAGTTGATTCGTTTATGTTACATTTAATATTAGTAAATGTTTAAAAAGGTTACAATGTGTTTATTTTTAAATGTCACGACAGTCACAATGTGATTTGTCGATTACAACTCATTTTGATTAAATCAATGCATTGTACTTAAACTATATCGACGATAAACATTGAAACATATCGTTAATTGCATGTCGTCATTCGTCTAGCAATCAATGTATGTTTCAGTTGCATTCAATCCTTTCTTGCAGATCAAAATTAATGTTGTTTATTAATTTGTATTAGTTTTTCTTATTTCTTTCCATTGATAAAAATGGATGTTCGAAAAACTCTTTGAAGATTTTTAACCTAGCCTTGTTTACTTCAATGTGATTTCTTAACATGTTTGTCCTTTTCAATGTAACACAATACGATACACCTTATTTACGTATTACAATTGTGTAGGGATTCCAGACAAACCTACTTGTGACCCTCCACAACTTGAAGATGAAAATACATATATTTCATTAACATGTAGAACAACTAGGATATACCCACAGGCAACATGTTTATTTTCAGTCCATACAATGGTAAGAATTGTTGTTTTCAATGAAACTTTAATTTGCAATAATGCCAACAACAGTGAATCAGACTTGACAATATGATGTATTGCAACTTATTATGATTATTTCTTGACTACTTATTGCTTGGTGTATTGTTGTGGCTGCCTAATGATTAATGAACAATAATTAGCACATTGACCTGTGTTGTTAATTGATTGCTGTGACGAGACGGAATGTAAAAATAAAACACAGCATGCAAAAAATAAATGGTTAATAAGCATCATGTCATTATTGTCTGAATTCAATGAAATTTTGCATGAGAGTCTACTTTTATATACGGAAACAAATGACAGGGTCTGCAATCTCAAAAACATTTTTTTTCTTGGACAACCCTATATATATAAATATATATATATATTTAAAGACATTTTAAAATTAACGTTATTTTTTTTTGTTTTTCAGTGTTTATTTAGGTAAATAAAATTCTTCCAAATACTGAGTTTTCTTTGCTAATTACAGTATATTATTAGCTTTCTATATAAAAAAAATATAATAATACCATAAAGTGCACACAATTCAATAGATATACATTTTTGTCATATTTTCTCACATTCATAAAATAAAGAATATAAAAGTAATGTTACCATAAACAAAAGCATATTTTTACAGATATACTGTCCAGCTACATATATCAAATAAAATGAATTACTTCTTTCACAGTCATTTTCTACAAAAGATTTTATGTTTTATTTCTTAATTCTATTACGTGTTATTTATCAAGCTGGATTAATACTAAATTTTTTTTTTAATCTTTCGAAATGGCATTCCTTTATAATGCATTTTGAAATGAAACTATGTCATTATTATAGCACAACCTTATTAAAAGAAGACAAAAGCAACAAACAGTATATGTTGATAAAGGGAACTTTTGAAAATGCAAAATATAGTAAATAAAGATTGCTTAACATGTCAAAGTCAATTGGGTTTATAATTGACACATTAAAGAAAACAAAATATATTAATCTAATGAAGGCATGTATATTTGTGGTTGTTTTCTTTATAAATGTCAACAAAATAAAAAAAAATATACTTAGACATGAAAAAGTTTAGGGATTATTTTTTAAATATTAATAAAATATCACAATAAAACTTTAAAAAAGTATATTTTTTAATAATGTGGTCACTACAAATGTAGAAATTAGGTGAAAAAAACAGTTTGTATTAATTTACGTTATCTAACAAAATACATAATGAGCATTAAATATTTATTTATCAAAATAAAATAATAATAAAAAATTATAATCTTTATCTTTATTTTGATTAGTAGATTGGCAGGAATTTTACTCTGATGTGACATTGTTTTATTCGTGGATCCCCTTCATTAGCATTACATGCTATGTTTATTTAAAAAAAGTAAAAAAGAAACGTATCATTAGGTTATTAATTTATTCTATTAATTCAAAGTAAATAAATTTTATATAGCTTAAAATATATGTGTTTTAGCAGTTTAGCAGATATATTGTAGCCTAAACCCAACGAGAGTTAACTCCTAAATTTGTATTGCTTTTTCCACCTTACTCACCAGTACTGGTTGTTCATCAGTCTCTTTAATTTGTATTTTCGTAGTAATATTCTGGTACCTGGATTGATCTTATAATTATACAGTTGTGTAAAGTACGCAGTCCAACAACCTAGTGCCGCTGTCTTTTTTTGTGAGGAGCTGACCAGAGCTTTCCTCAATTATTGAGCGAAGGAAGGTTGGTTTGTTAGGTTTTTTTTAATGTCTCATAAACATTTATTTATTTGAATCCTAAACTCTATAGTAATATGTTATACTAGATATTAAGCCCGGCGTTGCCCGGGAAATCTAGGTGTAATGTGATACTCCTTCTTAATCAATTAAACTAATGAATTTGTAAATACGATTAATTAGCTTAATTAGGTGCTGATTTATGCCACTTTCCTAAAGTGCAGAAATGACCTACATTTCATAAGTCACAAGTTACGTTTTACCCGTCAACGCTAACCAACCAAATCAAACCAAAAAACAAACCAACCAAACCAAGCGAACCAACGAACCAAAACAACCAAACAACCAACCAAACCAACTAACCAAACCAGCTAACCAATCAACCAAACAAACCAAACTCAACTAATCAACCAAATCAAACCAACCAACCAAATCAAAGCAAACTAAACACCATTAGGTAAAGATTTGGGTGCTAATTTATGTAACCCGTTACGTTTTACCTTAATTCTCTCAATGACAAAATCAAAATGAAGCATTAAAAAAGCTTCTATAAAAATGCACTGAAAAGTAAAAAAAATATTTACTTTATTATGCACAAAGGCAAGTAGGCGTGGCACGATACAGCACCCGCGCGCAATATCAATTCGGCTTTATTAGTAGGAAAATAAAAAAAACTATTTTCGGGAAAGGACGTCATAGATGATTGTTATTTATTGCGACTGCGTTCCCATTCTGCAAAAAGATTGTACCGTCGAGAAATAACTGGCTACAAGAAAGTTATTTTATTCGTAGGACTAGCAGTACCCTGCAAAACCTTTGCATATAGTTATATCTCCTTAAGTTACGCACGGACCAAGGCGAATTTCGCGTATCTAGGTAACTCGCGAAATTCGCCCCTCTTTCGCGGCATCGCTTCTTGCAGAGTTTTTCCGCGTTTCGCGAGTGACAAGTCAACAATTGCTGCCTAGAAACATCGACTCAAATTAAAATCAAGGTTAAAAATGATATACACATATTAAATTTAACAATCATGATTTACATGTATATATAGAAACATGAATTATAACAGATTATACCAAAAAGTGTTTTTTTTTTTCACTTTCTACTTGTAAAATACAAGAAAATGTTTAATAAGAAGAAAATGTCTGTCGACGTCCACAAACAAATTAAACAAAATTTAAAAAATAAGTATTTCCAGTCGGCTGACGCCCCCTTTTGCTTCGCCAGGGTGTAGCGAGGGTTTCTCGCTCTTAGAAAAATCTCATGTGAGAAATAACGCAGCGGAAAGTTTCGCTTTGATTTGTGGGTACCTTTAGGCTTGATCGTGAGGTTAGGTAATGTTATGGTTTCGGGCAGTTCATGATTGTATTTTAAATTGGAATACTGTTGTATTAATTCTTTTCTTTCGATTTAACGCAGAACCCAAATCACCATATATTTATATATATTACTATATGTATCCTGAAAAAACTTTGCAGAGAGTTAAATCCACTTAGGGTTGATCGGTAGGCTAGGTTTTTTTTTCCTTAGGTTTCGGGCAGATCCGATTTTTTTGTGTTTGTAATTTAAACTGAAATACTGTTGTATTAATTCTTTACTATAGATTAAACGCAGAGCCCAAATCACTTATATATATATATATATATATATATATATATATATATATATATATATATATATAAGCTGTACCTGCAAAACATTTGCATAGAGATAGACTATTGTAAAGCCAGTGCCGAACCTAGGGATTTGAGGAGCCCTGGGGCTTGGCCTCTTTTGGGGTCCCTGCATTGGATGCCATGACATGAGATTATGTACTTAATATTTAATGTAAAAAAGTAATTTTGGGGGCTCCCCAACAAGCTGGATCCCTAGAGACTTTTGATTCTGGACCCCCCACCCTAGGTACGCCTCTGTCTTCATCTTTGATACATATTTTCAAAATATTTTTTTAAGTAATGAAATTGTTAAAAATTTTAATACGTGATATTTACAGATGAGAAGCCACAAAGTACGATCAATATAGAATACGACTATGAATAACAACTGTCACAATTAATATCCCAATTAGGAGTTCAGAATAAATTGATCTCATATATCATTATCTTACTATAATATTCATGAATAAATTACTCAGCGTGTGTCTAATCTTTATGAACTCATTATTCACAACATAAACTCTCTAACAACCTTTCGTTCCTTTAGAACCTTCCTTAGAACCTCTTAAAACATCATTATATTCTACTTCCGTTGCATTCTCCTTGTTGTGCTGTTCATGCCATCATCACTTTTATATACTTGCCAGCATAATGCATGGGCACTGGGCAGCTTCCCGCCAAAACTATAGGTCAGTGCTGTTTCGTATATGATACCCGCCAAACCGAATGTGAAGATTATTGCGAGGGTGATTTCCGCCAATTCATAGGTGAATGATTCTATTTCATCACTCGTATTAATACATGCTTGACCCTAATAAAACCTGGTCATAAGTGTCTTATATGCAAAAAGGAGAACAGCATTTTAATAATCAAACAATGCGTTATAATTAGGGATAGGACAATATGATTAACAAAAATAACTTACTTTGTGTGATTTGAAAATTGTAAGTAAAGCTCTGAATTTCATTCTGGATGACGACTATTAAATAGCTAGTTAATTCTGCATTAGTTAAATCGGTAATTGAAATTTCTATACTTCCATATGGTGGCTCTTTAGGGTTGAATTTTATCGTCATTTTATAGACTACACATTCATAAAGATAGATTGAAGTTTTGAGAAAATCTCTTGCAGTATAGTTTTACAATATTGAATTGTATTTGTAAAATAGTAAATTTGTCAGGTTCGGGATAACCATAAACATGAAAGCTGGTAACAAACTGTGAGCCTAATGCGACTGTAAAATTATTTTCTAATTCATCCGATTTCTTTCTCTGTAAAGGACCTGAAAAAAATTAAAATTTTTCAACGAATAAATGTTTCAAAATATTTATTGAAACCAAAAAAAATATTCTTTCAGGAAATTCATTTTGGCTTTTAATTTATAGTCCAAATGAGTCTGGCTCATACTTTAATTTAATCCTTATTGTTAACATGACAAAACTGGCGAAAATCTCTGATTGTGTAACATACAGACTGAACTCATTTGGTCTTGTAAAACTAATAAAATATTACAGCTGACTGAACTGGCCAACGACCTAACCTAATAGAATCCGTCTCAGCTAATATTCTACTATCCAAAAATAATTATTGCTATACTTGCCGCTGAATATTATCATTATTTTGCACAATACAGTACATTTTCATCTCTGGCTGCCTTTCTCTCTACTGCCGCCGCCTTTTGATATTCAGTTACTCCCTACAATTTTAGTACAATGGTTCCACTCTTAGAGTATTTTTATAACTGGCGAAAGTTAATTTTAAAAAAAAAACATAAAATGGTAAAACATTAATTAAAAAAAGCCGCACACAATTAATATCAAACTTTAAAGCGATAAACAAAGGAAAATAATTATAAAATAAAAATTATTTCATTCCTCATATAGTATTAGGCTAAAATATATTTAGTTATTATTATATTGCAATCATTACAAAAAAACACAAATATATTTTATAACAATAATTATCGACTTCTTAAAGTTATAAACAAAAGAAATTGAATCATATAATATTTATTCTAAAAAAAATACTGAGGAAATAAATATTAAGGTTGAAATTTACGTATTTATTTTTTTTATTAAAGTAGTATGTTGAACCAGGCAAATTAACGATCAGCATGTGAAGAACTACATTAATGTGAATTATAAAATGGAATTACTTTAAGTAACTTAAAACAAAAGAATAATCTTTAAAGTTAAGAAAACAATTTTACGATACCGTTTGATAAATGAAAAATATCCTGTCGAAATAATGGTTTAAAAACTAAAGTAAAAAAGAAATATTATATTATGGCAAATTGGTTTATTAACCATATATTACTTAGCACTCTGACTTTTGATTTACCTCCCGTGGCTTTTAAAAAAGGTAAAGTGAAGTAAAGAAAAAATCTTACCAAATCGATCGTCTAAATATTATTTTTGAATATTATTGTACGCCCAGTAATTTTATGCAATTTTAAGGCCATTGTTGAATAACTTTCAGAATGATGAACAAAAGCGTGAATCCTCTTTGAGTTATATTAAATAAGGAGTCTAATTGACTCCTATTGTTTTATTGAAAGTGTTTGTGCGATTCAGTCACTATGCAATAATAGCCGCTCTATCTCCGTCACGCCTGACACACACCACTATGAGTTTAAATTTTCTCCCTTACTACCAGTACAATTCTCTCCAATATCTTGTTAAATAAAAGCATATCTCTACAGAAATCAATTTTCCTCTTCATCGTTTAATACCCATTAGTTCTACCATCACACTTTATAAACTGCTTAACTTTTTTCATCTACTACAGTGTTTCCCTCAAATTGGTTAGCGTAACTCGAGGGGTACACGAAGTGTATGGCAGATGTACGCACTACACAGTGTTGAGAACAATGTAAACAAGAACGGCTGAAATGAGGGGGGGGAAATGACAGTAAATCAATATAGGACAATAGTTTGTTGTTGTTTTTTTTTGTTTACTTGGGGTATGGAGTATTACGATAAAAAAATTAGGGTACACAGAGGTCAAAACGTTAGGGAAACATTGCTAGACTAAACTCACCTCTAGATTCATATTATTGTTACCTTATCAACAGACCTATGAACCACTCAACCTTATTACATACATGGTCTGACCGTCAATCCTGACCAACTTTAATTTGTAAAGGTTTCACGTGACACCGTTAAATAAACAAGTATACTTGCCGGCAAAATTGACGTCATAATGAAGTGTTTTGTTGCTGTTCATAAGACTTGAGTTACTCACACAGTAATATGTTTTACTGCCGGTGGAGCCGGCTTGAAAATAGAAGTAAAAATATTATAATAAATAAATAAATATATATATATATATATAAATGTGTGTGTGTGTATATATATATATATATATATATATATATATATATATATATATATATATATACGCACACAAACAAACAATTTATCTGCCAATGTTAATAGGTAACTGCAAACATTATTTTTAAAAATGTTGAAAAGTAAAAATTAACCTTAAAAACTCTTATATTTTTTTTAAAGTTTTACTATGAAATATGATTTAAATAATACATTTTATTTATAAATAGAAAAACTTAAAACCAACTAAAAAAGTTGTTTCTAAAAACATTGACTAAATATGAAATATAGAAATACAGGAACAAAAAATATAATATGGCTTAACCAGATATGAAATATTTCACAATGAAAAAAAAGGATTGTATATTTTAGTAAATTAGAGTCATTGATATCGATTTCATTAGTGTTTTCATTAGTGGACGGTGCTTTTAGTGATGACATCACAACAATCACATTGTTGTAATTTGTTATAAAAAGAGGAACAAACATATTTAAAATAAAGCCTGCATTATTTAATTTACTGACAACTTACTTAATGCTAGTATTGATGAGGTTATATTATGTTGTATCCCAACATCAGAACTGTTACTATCAATCCATCGCACAGTACCTGGTGGATACCCAATAGTCTCTAAGTAACACAAGCAGTAAATTTTAGCACTTGGTATTATGTAAACGTGCAGTCTATTAGAAGTGCTGAAGCATTCACTGGATAAATTCATAATTTGTTGAGCTATAAAGAAGCAATTAAAACAAACAAAAAAGCCTATTAAGTAAATAGACTTTTACAATAAATACTCTAAATAAAGAATTAGATAAACTGCGTGACAACAATCTTTAAAAATTAAATTATTGAAATCTTACTAAACTTAAAATTGTCCGGCAGTGATGTTGAGACTCCAAATTGTGTACCATTTTCTACGTCAGGAAACATCAACATTTCTACTGTAAAATTCCCTGCCTCAAATGTATTTAATGACATCTTCCATGTACATTCTGATTTATAGTACTGAATTCTATTTATAGTTGTATTAATATGACTGTAGATAACGGTTCCAGGTTTGACGAGTGTCTGATTAAAGTAAATATTTCACTTTTAATAGTATGGCATTATAGAATAAATTCACTATAACACTATGTAACACAATTTTCGTTCCTGGCCTCTATGTGTTATACTTTAATTGCTTATGTTTAAAAACTATCGAAAAACTACAACATTCATCACAAACTTTGTTTTTATGACCTGAAGAATGTCGCATTTACTATGAAAAAAGGAAGTATGTATGTTTTAGTTAATGCGGTCTAAAATAGCACTTACACGATAAATAGTCTAAGAAAGTCGAAAATCACTTTAAAATCTTCAGGTATGATTAGATTTTTTTTTAGATTATCTAGAGTACTTCAAATCACTTTCTCGAAGTAGTACCCAGTTATATTCGACCATCAAGTTTTCGTTATACTGTCATTGTTAATGAAGTTTATGGACAAATATATATTAACATTTCGTAAAACCACTTCGAATGCCCATCAGGCGTGACACCAGTTTGGAGTCTCCGATGACCCCCCCCCCATACATAGTCGTCATACTTCAACATCTTTACACTGGTGCAGTCCACTTTGCGATGCACAGAGTGAGCCTTATGAAGAGACGGGTAGTTAATTCCAAAGTGAAGCAGCACAGTTTTGAGCCTCCGGGTTGAGCTGTCTATGAATAGACATTCACTCGAGTTACATGTGATACATATAGCTACGAATATACCAGTTACTTTTTTGGCTAAAGTATCTTGCCGGCAGAAGAAGTTCCAATGATTGATCCTGGATGTCAAAAGCTCAGCATTGGACTTGGTATGAACAATGTCACTCATCAGATAGGTAAAGTCTTTTAGTTTTTAGGGAAGTTTGGCCTTTTCTCCTCAATAGCATCTGTGAAATGTCTTCCTCGCTGTCTGACTTGCTGTTGTTTCCTAACGATTGCAGATTTTTTTTCGAGAAAGGGGAAACAGGCAGCTTGGGGTAATGCAAGAAGAAAAATCTGAATATTTTTTTTTTCAATATTAACTCCTTTTTAAACTGTACAATATCTAAATCATTTAAATTCTACAATAAAAAGGATTGTCATAAAACCGAGAAGCAAATGTTAACCTTCAAGAGATTTCTTGCAATATTCGCACGTGAAATGATGTGTCTATGACTTGTCTTGATTTCCGATAGGTTAACCAAAGAATGACTAGAAGGCCTTGCATATCTTACAACATGCTTTAAATAGGATTTTTTATCATCCTACTCAGCAATAACATAAACCGAAATGTCCAATTGAGTCACCTGTGCTTTTATTCTTTTCATGACAACAATTGGACAGTCATGGAAAGTTCTAAAAGTTTCTTGAAAGAATAATCTATAAGACTGCTCAGTATTAAATGAGAATCCAAAAATGTTTTTGAAAATAGACAATTCCAGTATTTCAAGTATATTTTAGAAGATTACTAAGCATAGATTGTAAATAAAGAATTCTCATGAAAAAATGAATTTCAAAATATCTTTACCCTGATCACAGAAACAAAGTTTTCATGGACAATAGCTTTTTTTTCTAAATGTTTTAGATATAACGAATTAGGAAAACACACTTTGAACCCATGAACAAAAAAAAGTTTAAATTTTTTTTCAATGTGTACTTTTCACTGTTTTGTACTAGTTTTATCAGTTTTATTAATTATGTAATACGCTGTTTATATATTATTTAAAATGTCAAGAATTTTTTTCAAACTTTAAACTTTTAACGAGATCTAAATGTCCCATGTCTGTACAAAATGACTTTAGGCTATTTTTGAAGATGATATATCTAAATTTTACTGGCAAAAAAGCCACATTTAATATGCAACCGCGCGACATAAAGAGAAATCGGGTAAACTGTATTATGCAGTGTCGCCAATGTCTTTTTGACATTTCTAAAAATACATATTTTATTATTAGCAAATATCATTTTAAATATTATATCTTTGTTATATAATAAAAACTTCCAATTTTAAACAAATATTAGCATTTAAAGTTTCATTGAAAACAACAATTCTTACCATTGTATGGACTGAAAATAAACATCGTGCCTGTGGGTATATCCTAGTTGTTCTACATGTTAATGAAATATATGTATTTTCATCTTCAAGTTGTGGAGGGTCACAAGTAGGTTTGTCTGGAATCCCTACACAATTGTAATACGTAAATAAGGTGTATCGTATTGTGTTGTCTGCTTACCGTGTTTCAAATGTAAAACTCAAAGTATACCTTCAAACACATTGTACTAAAGTATGTAACAAAATATCGATTTGAATGACTTACCTATTGTAGAAACATTTTCAACTATTTCTATTGCCCTGTCATAAAAACATACAATCTGAGTGACAGTTCTTATTTCTTCAATGCTGCCGAATATCGCATTGAAGAAAATACCTGTTGAATTTATTAATGAGGTTACTCCAAGTGTAACGTTACAGGTAGAATGTGTACATGAAGCGACTGGAACACTAATACCACTCATTATCACAGAGCAGGCAAATTGTTTGAAAGTGCCACTTGCTGGGCAAGAAAATGTGACTGGATTTTCTTCTACTAAATAAATACATTGAATTTCTGAAAGCAAAATAAAAACACAATTAATGTATAAAGCTAAGGTGGATACAATTTAAAATATTTTTTCTTTCAAATGCTTTAATCAACAATTTATAATATAAAAATATAATTGAAAAATACTAACTGGTAATAGGACAGTGGCAAATAAGAGCCAGTAATATTGTGAATAATTTTTGCACTGTTTTCCTCATAATTACTAGCAGGCGATGGCAACTGTCTGAGTTAACTTCCAGTGAAAAACATTAGCTCTTCTTTTGCCATATGTGTGATAGAAGATTGTGTTTAAATCATAGCAGTAAGCCTATAATATTTCCCACATGCTGTAAAGCAGAATTTTTAACCTTAACAGATCTCTGAAGACACTACAGCGGCTATATTGAGAACACACTCATAAGAAAGTCAAATAGGAAAATTAATAACTGAAAGGTAAAATAAAAACACCATCGAAATCGGATGCATGAATGTGAATGAAAACAATTATTGTTAAATTGATAAGAATATGTCAATGACATACACATTTCTTTTCCTGACACGTAAAAATGTAGGGCTAAGTACCATACAAACAGTAATCCTTTACTTGGCCCTGAATTAAAACCACAGTAAAATATGTTGTGTTGTGTGTATGTGTGTATGTTAACTAAAATACCTCGTTCAGCTTAATGTATGGTTTACTTTCAAAATCTCAGAATTTATAAACAAGCATAAATGCTTTTGAAAAATTAGCTAAATATGTATATAATTATGAATCAAACGCTGTTAAAAACCAGCAGTGAATTTTTTTTAACTATGATTTCGTCTCTATGTTTGTTTAGATAAACATTTGTGGTCTGTATCAATTTCAGAAATCTATTCATGTAATATTTAGCCATGATATTTTGCGAGGTGTGTAATTTCGTCTTCAAAAAAATATTTGTAAGCCTTACAAATATATATTATATGTGGTTGGGTTAGGATTTGTAACTTTATTTATTAAGCAGTTCAAAATATGCCTAACTGTTTAAAGAAAAGAAAACATGTCTTGAACAATTCATGTAATTTTTTTTTAAATAACTAGTAAACAAAGGCCCTGCACCCGGACCGTTCAGTAGGCACACAGTTAAAAATAGTGAAATATATGTTTGAGTGCGATAACAATCAGTCGATATACTCGCAGTGGCCCCAAGGACATGAACAGATTATTGTAGTCAAAATACATTTGAGAATAGGGACACCTAATAGTTCATCAAATAAAGTTCGTATTTTAAATAGTTCCTCCCAAAAATAATAATCCTTACTATAGGTAAACAATCTTATCATAAACAACCCCCGATGATTAAACTCTTAAAATCTTGAATCCTTCATAATATTTTAATGGATTCCTTTCCAAACTGTTCTTCATTTTATGTTTGATAATTAATGTTCAACATGACGTATCTAAAAAAAAACAGACGTGAGTGAGTGCCTGTAAGCTAAGCAAAACACTACATGTTTAGCTGGTGGTTTACTTACTGTTATACACATTTTAGTATAGTACAACATATCGTACTAAGAATTAAGTAAGATAATACTGCCAACCCGGCAGTGCCGAAGCTATGGATTTGGAGGCTCGGTGGACTTGGCATCTTTAGAGAGGGGGGCCGCCCCTGCATTTTGACATGAGATATTTTTTCTGTCCCCCCTCAAGATGGGTCCCGGAGAGAAAGAATCGTTTTGTAGCTTTTATCTTACCTTCAGTTAAAAAATAATATTGCATCAATCCAGCTGAGGTCGCAGACGCAGAAGACATCCGGCCTCTTAAAAAAAAGAAATATAAAAGCTTTAAACCTTATAGTTATGTAAAGCCAGCGCCGAACCTAGGGATTTGGGGTTTGTTCTCTTCAGGGGTCCCTGAATGTTGTCATGAGATAATGTACTTGGCATTTAATGTAAAAAAAAAAGATTTTCTGGGGACCTCGTCAAGCTGGGATTATACTTAAATTTCATCCCAAAAAGAATAATCATCACATTGGTTCAGAAGCATAACGAAAACAACCTTCGACTATTTAACATCCAACTATAGCCTACATAATTCGTGCACACAACACCTTATCATTGATAAATCTTAATTCCTTCATAATATTTCAATTGACTCCTTTCTAAACAGTTCTTCATTTCATGTTTTATGATGTTTAACATGACTTATTTAAAAAAAAATGACAGACGTGAGTGAGTGCCTGTAAGCTAAGCAAAACGCTACATTTTAGCAGGTGGTTTGCTTACTGTTATACACATTGTAGTATAGCACAACATATCGTACTGAGAATAAAATAAGATAATACTGCCAACCCAACAGTGCCGAACCTTTGGATTTTGGTATTCGACAACATGACATGAGATATTGATTTTGGGATTTGGGTCACTTCACTTAATATTTAGTGTAAAAAATATTTTGGGGAAACTCCTCAAGCTAGGGGGCCGGTGGGAATTTCGAAATCGGAATAATAAACAACAAGGAATATTTGCAACAAGCACCTTTTAATATTTGCGTGTGTACAACCCACAGTGAATAGTCTGATAACCAACTATATCTAAAACCTCTGTTTCCACCACTGTCATCTCTAAAAATCATACTTTTTTTTCAGGGGTCCAACAATCACGAATCAGCAGCAATTTTAACGCATTTGAAAGGTCGTATTTAAAGTCATACCTTCCGATATCCAATGTAGGAAATGAAGAAGTAACATTGACACTCAAATTAGAAACAGTTGCTTCAGTTGAACTTGTACTGTTGTCCCCAATGCTTATGATAAGTTAGATGCTGAAGACGCACTACAATATTCTACCGCGATTGCTCTGCTCTTCGTTTTATTGAGCCTATAAAAAAAAGTTCTGATATCCATCTCTTTATATTATTTTTTTTTAAATGCCTGAATGAATTTGGGTAAATTAAAAAAAAAATTGACTAAGTGGCAGATGATTATAAACTAACATACGTTGCCAGATAACAAAAAAACCTTAATGCCAAAAACATTTTCGAAAATCAAATCAAGCTACAGAAGGCCAAATTTAAAAAAAAAAGTCGGAACATGCTCGTGCTTGTTGTCAAAATGTTTGAATTTTCAAATACATTTATTTATGTCAATATAAATAATTTATGTCATACTTAACTTGAATTTAATTGTATGGCGTGGCATTGTCAGTTAAATTAAAAAACGTGTTTTTGTGCCCCCCTGGAAAAATTCCGAGCGACGCCCATATATATATATATTAAAATTAATCTCACTGTTCATATAAAACAATAATTTATCATTTCACAAAGCGTATCTCTATGACTCTGACTATCTGTTATGTTATGATTCTCCTTCTTTATCTTGACCCACAAACTGACTCTTATGTACATATTGCTTACATAAGAACTCGAATTTTCTACAAATAGCTACAATAGAACAAATAGCCGATAATAATTTCTATAAAAGCAATTCACTCGGTCCAGAAATGACCAGACTTTGACCTCATGACTGCTAACTTGACCTGGACACACACACACACACACACACATGTGTGCTTAACACACACAACTACAATATGATATTTCATTGTATAATTTGTTCATCGCACGACCAGTGAATTAAGCACCTGAAAGGGGCAGTTATTGAAATGTTTATGTTTATCAAAAGGGTGTAGGGTTGCACTTAAATTTACGTCAGACGGACATCTTCAAGAAAAAGGCAGTCAGTACTCTCAGACTGGCAGCATTTGGGCAAGTCCTTTCTAATTTCGATCCATACAGAGAAATGTTAGGAAGAGAGAAATATACGTTTTTATTGGAATATATGTTTAATTAGAATAATCATCAATTATTTATTTGTAAATAAAAGCATATATTTTTGTTTATCAACGTTTTTAAGCACTTAATTTTTTTTTGCATGTAAGAAATACTACTTAAAATACTACATAAAATGTTAGGTTTGCATGAGAGCACATCCCTAGTCAAGGACCAAAATAGCTAAGTGGCACGTTGGTTTACGTCCTTTTTACCACCCTGAAGAAAAGACGCCTTTAAAAAAGCTTCAGTACAAACCTTAAGGAATGGACTGGCAAGGATGAAGTGACTTTACTTGAAGTTACATGACAAAGAAAGCTGCAAAAAATATATTAATATAATTTTGATTAAATGAGTGCGCTACATAGCAGTATTAAGTACTTGTAAATAAAACATGTAAGCAATTTGTCGTAATGATTTGCTCGTGTGCTTGGGGAAAAGAATATTGATTTCAATGTCATTCAACATAGAAACTTGCCTTATTTAGAACATAATTCACAGGCATTAGAGCCCATAATTAAATAGAGCGCAGAAATAAATTTTGTCATACTCGCAAGCAAATTACATGCGTAAACAAATGAGGAAATCGATAATACAGTCTAATCCAAGAGAAAAAAAAAGCTTAACATAAATCTACTGTTATTCTAACAACCGATATACCTCTGACTGAAATAAAAACAGACGGTCTAATTCAAAAGCTGTTTCCCTTGCATTGCTACTAAATTTCGAATCATTCAGCACTGACGCGTAGTCTAGGAACATGTGTCCATAGCAACCAGTAGTAAAGCACCAGTCAACTTTATGAAATTTTCCATCAAGCCATTAACAATAGCTGCATAGTGTTTGTAAATGTCCTTGATGGGCGGAAGAATAAATCATTTAATATCTGGGCCAAACCATAACACTAGTTTATGTTATATTGTTAGGTGCGTAGTTGAGAATGATTTATTATGAGCTATTTACATGATAGAATCCAACAATATGACACGCTAACAGATATACATGTACTTAGGGTAATCAATTCTAAAATGTAAGGTAACAGAAATGGGCTTATTTTTTTTTAATTCATTATAGTCTAAAAAAAATCAACATGGTCTGCGTCTGTTTACGTTTTTCTCATAATTGTCACTATTGTGTCCTTAAACGTTTTGCTATTAGTTCAGCCATATTCAGTTGATTTTGTTTTATTAGATAAGTATTCTTCTTAGAAATTATCATTGTTCTATTATTAGTTTTTGACTAGCTTTTCTTTTTACTTTCACCGTTAGCTTTAAAAAATGTATAGACTGTATGTCAATAGTTCACTATTCATAAGGCACTGAACTATAAATAAAACATAACAGACTGCAATTGGAATGAGGAAGTAAATCGTAGACGAGAATTTAATCAAAATATATAACATGTATATTTAATAAATAGCAAGCTTTTTTTACATTAAATACTTTACAATTTAATTTTGTATTACTTCAAGATCACTTTTATCATGAATTATATTTTTTCCGGTTTAAAGTACCGGATCATCTAGGACTAAAAAAATAATCTGGAACAAATATTAAATCACTGATAATTATTCCCAACCAATCCAAACCTGCTTTAGAACTAGACTTTAATATGCGTTGATTTTATGTGTGTGTGTCTGTAAAGGGTGGGACGCCCGAATTCGCTGTACTCTACCAAATAACAAGTGGTCTCTTTAAAAAAAAAATGTATCTTAGTTTTTAGTAGTAATGTTCATTTGTTATACTATAATCCATAATTTATTTATGGTCAAATGATAGTTTTTTTTTTTTTTTATTAAACATACAGCATATTTTTTTCAATAAAAACATAACAACATAAACATTTCAAATGTATGTATATTTTTATTTTCTTACAGTCTTTTCAGAGAGGAATCGAATTTTTAAGGAAATATATCGTTTGTATCTATAAAAATAAAAATGTACATAGGATTCACGCTTTTACTAAAGTCTCCGAATATTCTTTAAATATACACATAAAATTGCATTAAGTTACCCGGCATGTTTAGATATAAACTTTATATCGACATCACATCTATGATATTTAAAAAAAATATTGTGTCCATCGGAATGGTAAAATTATTTCTTTACTTCACTTTACTTTTCTTTTTAAACCACGGGAGGTAATTCAAAAGTAACATAGGGCTAACTTATACATTGTCAGTATTTGTTTTCAAAATAAACTAATCCGCCGTGTGCAAACTCATAGATCTTCAGTTCTTTGTTTTAATTAACAAACATTGTCGTAAAATATTTAGTTTGCAAATCATGACATCGTCATGATTTTTTTAATCAAACATGTAAACATGATTTACGCCATTAATCATAACTCATAAAGTACATCTAAAAGCACTGCCTAAATAAACATAACAAATTTAGTAACGTTCGTATCCTGCATAAAACTAATTATCCTTTGTTATTAGCTATTTGATTATTATTTTTTTAAATTTTGTCTGTTTTTTAATACACATAATACTCACTATTACATTATAAAGCGATTAGCAACGCAACGCGTGGCTATGTACAGCTAGTTACCAACCAAAAAAATATGTTTAATTTTGCCATTACTTAAAAATTGTTCACGTTTAGAAGTAATTTATCATACAGTTTACATTTAACTGTTTATGTATATGGCATATTAGAAAACTACGAAATCCCTTATGTTAAATTTTTATTTATGTCAGCGACCGTGCCCCTAGCGTAATTTGAAATTGGGCTGTAATTTGCACCGAAAGGTCTACAATTGTATTAGTTATTTTCCTATCACCAGTCGCACACTTTTCAAAGTATATATTTCACAGCCATAGCAACAACTAACTGGGTCATAATACGATAACTTCATTTTTAGATGTCGTATAAACTATTTATAGCAATATTTAAATATAAATGAATCAAAAGTTATGTTGTTGCTTAGATTTATGATTCTTTAACAATAGTTTTGAAAAATAATTAAGTAAATAGTACAAATAGAAAACTTGATGCTGCTGTCTATTGTAAACTTTTTTATTAAAATAGGTTACAGTCCTAGAAACTATTAATTTTATGCTTCATTCCTTTTCAATAAATCATTAAAATAATAATACTGTTGTGAACTTCCAAAGCTCTCTCTAGGTAGGCACTAAAGGACACGTGGGTTCGTTAGTGGAATAATAAGTTTTATTCACAGTCTACAATGTACAGGTTATAATAAGATTTATTCACAGTCTACAATGTACAGGTTATAAAAGTCCAGGCTAAAAGAAAACAACAAAGTCAAATATGCGTACAACAGTTGAAACGACATTTAATCCAGTTGAAACGAGTCTACGTGTTATCGCTGGCGATGTGCTGATAACGAACTCGCTGCATCAAGAGACCTGAGGGTCTCCACTTCTACTGTCCGTCCTCTCCGTCCTTTTCATCGGACCTCCTGTTCGTCCGTCGTATGAATCACATCACAGTTCCTTTTAAAGGTAGTCCCACCCACGCTAAATCCATCGTTTTCCCGCCAAAATGGAGGGTGAAGGTCATTGCGTGGGTTGCAGTGCAAATAACACTATTTAATCAATTGTACTAAGGCGGGGGTTACCTACCGAATGAACAATATTTAGGCGTACAAAAGTTGTGATTGCATCATTCATCTCGGTTCAGGGGTGCGACCGGGAAGGGGGATGAAGCAGAGTTATAACAATATTTTTTTTGCAAACAACTAGAAACATAAATGTATGTTTATGAACTATTATGTATTATCTAATGAATTACTTAAAATACAATTTCACTTTGAACGTTTTTTTAAGTACGTTCTTTTTATTGTACAATGTCAACCAATCTTTGTGTTTTAAAAAATGAAGGCTTAGGTTTGCTGTTTTTTTTCATGCGTTTCACTTAGGTGTGCTTTAAACTAGAATAAATATCTAACTTTATTAAGTAAAATAAATATAGAAAAGACTTCCAACTAGCAACAAAATTCAGTCGATGTTTTTAGAATAGATGTTTGTGGAGAAATAGTATAGCCTAAGCTTGATAACCCAATTGGGTAGGCTCCGCCCACCGCAGTAGCTATGACGTCATTCCGCCATCTTGTATTGAAGTTTATTGTAGATTTTAGTGTATACGTCATTTGGTACAAATGACGTATATTAAACCGACAATTAGGAGCACATGCTTTGTTTTATAGTCAGTCTAGCTTTGGGCATCAATGTAGATGGATGCATATTTACATTTTGCTATTGTACTCCTCCTGAGTTTACCTTTATGTCAGTTTATGTTCAAGAATTAAATGATTGTTTGATGTTACTTCACTGGAGTTAACTTCGTGATTTGTGTTGTCTGAATTATTACACCTTCTACAAGTATTATCATTATAAGGACCCGTAATGTATAGTAAACTAATTTGCTCAAACAAACTTCTATATATTTTATTAGTTTTTTACCAAAAATTAATTTAGTAATATTTATGATAACTGACAAAAATTAGGAGACCTTATCACAGTGGTGTAAAAATTACATTTACTTGCTTTATACCACAACATGAAAAAAAAGAAAGAAAAAATATGCAAATTTCAATAAAATGTATGAAATGTTAAATCTAAAGATGCTATTCATTCTTGCGACAAAAGGTATTGACTGGTGAAATAATGCCCAAAAATTTCGGGAAAGACCCCCCCCACTCCCGAACACACACACACACCTCATACTGGGGGATAAAATCAGGATGCGCCTTATAGTCAGAATGATGTTTAACAAGGCTAAATATTATTTTTCGTATTATAGTGATCTAAAAACGTGTGCACCTTATAGTCAGTAAAATACAGTAAAACTGCCGACATTGGAGTGACTCATCCCCCATGCCACCGCCTAGTTACACCATCCCCTCTCCACGCACATATACATAGTAGGTAACATTTTTGTTTACTTTATTACACTTAAAAAACAATAATATATATAAAAGCGATGTGGACTCTGCGTTCATTTAAAGTAAAGAGTTAATACAACAGTATTCCAGTTTAAATAAAATCATGAAAAAATCGGATCTTCCCGAAACCAAAAATTACCTCGCCTACCGATCAAGCCTAAGGGGTCATAACACTATATAAAGGATTCGCAGGGTACAGCTAGTCTATATAAATAACAGCGGTGTGGATTCTGCGTTAAATCGAAAGTAAAGAATTTATACAACAGTATTCCAGTGCAAATATTCGCATTGGATCCCGGTCTCGATTAGATATTTCTTTTTTTTTTTTTTTAAATAATACAGTTTTAAATGGTTTCTTTGGTTTTTATTATTAAAGTCTCAAATGTTAAAAAGTAATAATAAAATAATATTATTCAAATTATTGTTGCTTTTATTACAATAGATAGCATTTTAAAATCGTTAAACGTAAAACAATAGTAATAATCGTAAATTCTCCGACGATGAGAATAGCGAGCGGGTTCGTCTCAAATAATTTCGTAAAATAATTTCTTTTTAGAAAAATCGATCTAATGTAAAAAAAAAAATAAAGAATTTCTGTTAATTTCTATACAGTTAAGTTCTCAGCTATCATATTATTTTATTTTTTTTAATAATGCTTTGATTTATTTTTACATTATAAAATAAGATTATACTTTTAACACTTACACATCAAGTAAAAGTGTAAAATAATCGAGCAGTTTTCATATAATGTAATAAAATTCACATAAATTTGTGTCACATTGTGGTTTAAGTTTAAGTGACTGTCTTGAGCTTTTGCTGGCTACCCAGGTTCGATTCCTCATTTTTATTATAATAAATCGTTTTTGAATTGTAATGAAAAGTAACAACAACTAATTAGATATCTTTGATAACGTTTTAAAACTTTTTTTTTAATTGCAATTATTTATTCTTCAGTTTGCTTCAAGGAAAAGAAACAACAACTGGTCCTAATTATATTTAGAGCTTTTTCGAAAAAAAAATGCTCTATTGTCCCCGTTTTGTCTGTCCGTCCGTGTACACCCTAGATCTCAACAACCATAAATCCTAGACCCATGATGTATATATCATTTTGTAGGTCTTGGCCTGCCAAGAAAAGACTTTTTTTCATTTCGCGATCTGACCTCTCAGGGCCGTAAAAGGGGCCTTAGTACCGTTTTTTACTATATAAGCTATATTAATAAAGGAGCGCTATATCTCAGCAACTATAAGTCCTAGACCCATGATGTATATATCATTTTGTAGGTCTTGGCCTGCCATGTGTACATCAAAAGTTCATTTCGCGATAGGACCTCTGAGGGCCGGGCTTCAGGGTTCCTAAGGGGCTTATATATTATATATACACCTTGTACGTTCAATAACCCGTTCATTTGGTGCGAAATACTGCAGCACGTAGTTTCACCAAGATTTATTAAGAAACTCATCAAATGAAATAGTAAGCTTGTTATCTGAGTTTAAATGAAAGTATCAGAGCTATGCAACAATTGACGGAGTTTTCGGACGATTAAATGACTATAATTTAGAATGTTTTCAATTATGAGTCTTATTTCAGTAACCACAAACCACTTGTAGTTAGATTTAAGAGACAATCATTTTTTTTCAAATATAAAGAAACGTCTTTATAATTTTTTTTTACAAATATATGCATTACACAATTGAATTTATAAACATTTCCAAAATTTACAAATATTTACTGAAAGCTAACAAACGTACTGATACATAGCACGAAAATGCGCTAACACGTCCTGTGTCCAGAATGGAACAGGCTTAATTGCTTGTTTTTATTTTGTTCATAACTTAAAAAAAAAAATATTTTGAAAATATGTATCAAAGCTAAACAATAGTCTCTATGTAAAGGCTTTACAGGGTACAGCTCGTACCTAAGATCAGTCATAAATTTAAAAAAATATATATATTCATAACAATGTGTCGAAAATCAAACCACACCTCCAGCATTCAAACAAACACTATCTAACTTCCTAACCACTGTACAGCAGGATCACTTACATTTGATTGTTTTTATAAGGTTTAGAGATCAGGTACATGGCTTACTTCTAACTGCGCATGCGTGCACTACATAAAGTGGCCCAGTCTATTTGTAGTTCGCTACAAATAGACACTATCTATAACTATTATCTAGTAGTACAAACTACTAAGTTAACATAGAGATTCGCAGTAAAGGCTGCACTGTCGCCGCTTATTAGGATATATGGTAATTAGCTGAAGATAAAATCTGACTCACGAACATGTTGATTATGATCGTTATAGTTTTATCAATTTCCATCGCAGGTATTTTTTCTTTCATTTCTCTGCATACATTGACTCATTTGAGTTTAATTAAACACTTATTTTATTGATAATTAATACTATTACAAATAGTAAAATAGTATTGTAAGTATAGCTAATAACAACCGTAACTATTTAATGTTCTTATTTTTACGAAGACTTGCTTTCTAGACACTTTAAATTTTAAGTGCTTACTGCTTTATTTAAGCTTTCAAACTCATTCTATACTATTCTTTATTTTTAGAAGTTAAAGAAATACTAGAATAATTTATATTAAAGCGATTAGGACTCTCCGTTAAATCGAAAATAAAGAATTAATTCAACAGTATACCAGTTTAAAATAAAATCATGAAATAAAATCGGATCTGCCCAAAACCTAAAAATAACCTAGACAATTGATCAAGCTTAAGGGGATATAACTCTGTGCAAAGGTTTTGCAGGGTACAACTGGTACTGTATTTATAATCTCGTATTTGGTGATTTCATAAGCTAGGTATGTTTAAAATAGATGATAATATTGCTGCTAAAAGCTTTTTATCATAGTATTGATTGTTAAAAAAAACATTTAAATAAAAAGCAGATAAAAAAGTGTTAAATGCTTTATTTATACAGAAAAAAGCGTCTCTATATCAGTGCTTCTCAAAATGGTGGTCCACGGACCAGTAGCGGTCTGTGGGTTATCAGCGGCCCTTCCGCAGATGTTATCTAAACAGGAAAGAAAGATCGAATTATGTGCATGGAAAAATAGTCCGTCGGTCCCTGGTTCCATGGGAAAACCTCCTGCCGGTCCGTCAAGTTAAAAAGTTTGATTCGCACTGCTTTAAATGTTGGCTATATAATGTAAGCCGAAAAAAAGGATGATCTATTTTTTTTATATTCTTACCCCTATTTAATGCCTTAAATGGAGCCCTGAATATGACATAACTAGTAACATATTTTAACAAACAACACATTGGAAAAACAGTGCTCATATAAGAATAAATTCCCCAACTTACACGAGGCATCAAATGGACTCATTATCACAATTGATAGGGGAGTAGATGATTTAAAATATCGGACCCTGAAAGAGAACAAATATTTAAATATTATTAGTATAGAATATATTGGAAAAAAATTGCCCTTGAAATAAGAGTGATAGAGGGTCTTTAGGCTCTTATGTTTATTCACTTTTTATATATTTTAATTTAATATCTAATATAAGGCCATAAATATGACCTAATTGGTTAAATTTTGTCAAAGAATATAAAGAAATAAAGGTGAATTAAGAACAATCAATGGGTACAGATGACATTTAGGTCCCTTGAGTATTTTATTTTTACATTAGCATTCTAATGGATGACATTTTTCCTATAGATGGGTTATTAATAATTATTTAAAAGTTGTATATCAGATCTCTACATTAGACCTTGAATCAAGAGGTTAATTATAAAAGGTCCACGGGACATAATGGTTATCTATATTTCTAACAATTAAATCGAGAAGTTTAATCCTATGATGCCCTGCTGGAGCTGTGCATTAATTGTTCTAAAGGCACCCCCTTTTCCTAAATATGCATTGTTAAAATATATCCAGTTTTGTCATTTAGACACTAATATTAGACCCTAACAGTAAAGGTAACAACTGAAGAACCTTACGGGCGTAAAGACCATCTATCCCTCTAACATTTAATTGCTTTACAATTTCTGTAATGCCCTGTGAGAGTTGGGCACTGATTATTCTAAAGGCACTGTTTTTCTTTCCCAAAATATTCCATATTATTGATAATTAAAGACATCTTCCTTATTGGGACCCAATATAAGAGGGAAAAATGACCAATAAGGTCAACATTGCACCTATCCTCCTAGCATTAAATGAGAATAATATGACTATATAATGGATGTTAAGCATTTATCAGTCTTAAGGCACCTTTTTTTCTAATATACGAGGCGTACATGGCACTTATCTCACTTACATTAAATGGTTATAGTAAGATGATGTGGTGCCTATAGGGATACCTTGTTCTTACAACATTTTTTTTCAATATATTATTTGTTAGCAATTATTCAATGGTTGTTTGATTTCTCGGACCTTTAGAAAAAATGAAAGTACCATTGAACTTACAGGGCGTCAATTCCACTATTATTTAATTGGACAGTATGATAATGTGATGCTCTGTAAGGTTTAGACATCAATATCTTTAAAGGTAACCTTTTTCTGAATAGATCCTATATTGATAATTATTCAATAGCTGTAGAGGAAAAATTTAAAGGCCCCCCCAACGGGCATATATTGCATTTATTCTCCTTACGTTGAATGGGTACAGTATGACTAAGCGAATCCCTGTAAGCGTTTGTCGTTTTTACGGCACCCTTTTCTCTGAATTATCCTTGTTAATAATATTCAATGGTTGTTCCATTTTAGATCCTACTATAAGACCATAACCATAGAGGAAGTAAAATTAAGGACCCATTGGGCCTACAAGGTATCTATCATAAAGAGTTGGTCATTATTTTTTAAAATGGCGCCATTTTTCTCTTTATATTGTTTGTGAATAATTATTCAATAATGTTTCATGTATGGCCTCCACTAAATAAGAAAAAGTTAAAAAAAAACAATAAATATACATTGTATGACGATGTTTTCCCTGGTGGGCTGGGCATAAATATGTTGAAGGTACCGTTTTTCATTTTATATAATTTGTTAAAAATGATTGAATTGTTGTTCTATTTTAGGGCCCAAATTATTAGAAAATAATGTATTATTAATTATTTCTAACTATTGTATAAGCTATTGTAATTTCCTTTTAAAATGTGATCCATAGAAAAGCTTTAAAATGATACATACGCAACAGCATCGCCGGTATCGTCACGTTTTTTTTTTAGTTTAAATAAAAAGTTACGAAAAGATTGTAAATAGTACAAAAAAGTGAGATAAACTAATATTTAATGTGTTTTTACGTGAAAAATAAAATTTCATTAATATTATGATGTAATGCATCAATAATATTGTAAAGAAATATTAAAAATAGCCTACCTATCGTAAGACATTACCTACAATATGCATTCTATATTAGTATTATAAATCCCATGTATTTCAAGTTAGCTCATTACTCTACTAGTTTAATGGGTTTCACAATATTTATGATGCCATAAATTGGCTTCTTATTAGATGCCGTTTTTAACCCAAATGAATATTATTAAAATTGTCTAAATGAGTAACTTTAAAGTAAGCAGTTTATGTTAAAAAAATATGGTGGGTTGGTGGGTTTTTACTTATAGAATATACTGAGTATTTCTTCTGTAAATGTTTTTGTTTTTTTATTTCCCATTTAATGTGTTTATCCAAATCAGTAAAACTTCAAGTTGTGTTGATGTTGTTCAATCTATTAACACAGCGGCTAATTTGAAATTGTAGGATGACAGTATGAAAGTTTCAGATCAGATAAAGCGTCACCAAACATTATCTAACTTGGCCTTAAATACCTAAATTAATACGGTGTGCTGGTGTACGGGAATTTTCCATTCACAGGACACCGTCGAGGGCAGAGAGAGAGTTATAACATTTATATGTTTTTCAATATTGTTAAATTTAGTCTCATAGAATCGATGTAACATACATTAACAAAAAATTGTCCAAGAGTGTTTTCTTTTTTAATGTTTTTGTTTATGTTTTATTGAGCACGTAATCAGGATTTTGTTGTACAGCTTCATGTCGCGTATCAGACATAACAACCATGTTGTATTTATCATATTATTTTCTTCCTTAATTAGGTTGTACACAGATTTTTTCAGAAAATACAGACAGTGTTCTTATTTCCTGTTCACCAAAGAACTTTTCGAAATCTTTAAACTTCAATCTTGTCATTGGAAACAACAGCAGAACTGTACTGAGTTGTTATAAAGCTAATATGCCATGTTATACACCTCAAGGATGGATAGTGGTATTCAATAGCACTGGCTACTATCTGCCGTTTAAGGATAATGATCTAGTAATACGTCGATCAATCAGTGGAATAAAGTGTACTTATATTTCAGAGAATATGACAGAAGAATATGAAGATTTACATTTTATTGGTATTTTGTTATGTTTCAATGGCGATTTTAAGATAAACAAATTTACTAGATTTGACATAAATATTTTATTAAAAATGGATTATTTATAAAGTTTGCCATATTGATATTAAGCATTATTTCTGAAATCATATTTTTTTACAGTCAGGCATCTATAAACAAATCATAAAATAGCAACTAACATTGGCATATCGTTTAATATTTGACCATTCTTAAATTGCACATATTTATTACGCACTGCCACAAGATAAAGAGGAATTAAAATAGCATATCACATTCATTCAGTAAATTTTTGCACTTTTGTAAGACTTAATCAATGTATCCATGTACAGAAAAGCAAATGACATAAAAATTATAATTAGTTTCATTTTTTTTATATTGCATTACTTACGCCAAACTGATGCCAAGTGGCACATGATTAGCAATGTATGCATATTATCAACCCACTTTTGTGCCTCTAATTACTCTAGTAGTTGTACGTTCATGATCAACACAAATAAATATTTTTAACTTCATTGTCAGATGCCTTTTTTTTTATAATAGATAATACATTTAATTTAAACATATGCACATGTTGATGATTGAAGGCCATTATAACAACTACATCAAGCTGATTTTTTTTTTACATTTCACTTCAACTATAGATCGCAAAGCCTTATTCTAAACCAAAATTGCACCAAAACGAATATATTCTTGCGGAGAAATCATTTCTACTCAAAAATCATGCATGATTTCCCCCCCCCCCTCTCTAGGCACATTTTTTATTACGTATTTAGTTGGAATGGGTTAAAATGACACCTTTTATCCGGTCAAAAAGTCTGTCCATAATGCAGCCGCTGTGGTAACGTTAAAGCCGCCATTTATATTACACAAATTTGGTATTAGTGTAAATGACTGCTTTTCGTCTACTTGAATAGGTAATTTGAGTAATTATTGCATTATGTAAAACTTTACTTTGCTTGCTTGAGTTTAAATAAATATATTTTAGGAAATCCCGCAAGTAATTTTACAATAATTTAGGTGCATATATAAGTCTTAAAGTGAATCCATAGTATTTGATATTTCAAAAGTGCTGCAAATTATGTGTGAGTTCATCTAGTTACATAAGATTATATTATATAAATTGCTCAGATCCCCCTACATTTATCCTCGATAAGCAATCAATCGTTTTATTTTAAAATTGATACTATAATGAAATGTGCATTTTATTTTTAAATAATTGAAAGTTCATTATATTAGGCTGGATTGGTTTATTCAAAAAATATTGTTACAAATGGGAAATTTAAATAATTACGTAAAAGTGCAGCTGTCTATCACTTCGTGGGCGCCCCTCAAATATAATTACAAACAAATTTGAATACATATTGAAAATGCAATAATTTTGTTATTTTATTATAAGCTAATTTCTATGCACTATCTATTTGTTTAAATATATTGAAATATTTAATTGAATAGCAGCACTAAATAAAATAAAATAATTAGATATACATGATAAGTCTGACAGCTGTCAATAAAAACATTTTAAAAAGAATGTATTGGTTTGAGCAGTGGTTCTCAACCGAAGGTACGCGTACACCAAAAGGTACGGATAAGTTTATGAAGAGGTAAGTAACGAGATGTAATTTTTGTTTAAAAACAACCAGGAGTTTGAAGAAGGTCGCCTGTTTTTTATACTTGACTTATCTCCAAACCACGTGACTATGTATTAGAAAGTTAAGCACATTATATTATAAATTTAATTACATTTATTTGCGAACTTACAAGTAAGGGGTATCCTTGGACATATTTCGCTACCTTTTAGGTACAGCAGCGATAAAGGTTGAGGACAACTGGTTTAGAGTGAACACACTACCAAGACTGGTCAGTTGTGTAAGACTACACAAAAAAATTGTGATTTATAAAATGTAATATAGTTAATCATATGTTATAATAATATATTGTATCACGTATTTTCCAATATTTTTTAGTTATTATTGGACAATATAATAGTGTATAAACTAAATGAATAGCTGTGTACAGATTTTGAGATTCAAAAAACAATCAACAGTAGAAAAGTGTATCTAAATAGTTAAAGTTAGTAATATTTTAATTTTAAAAAAATGTCGTGTTCTTATTATTTTCAAAAAGGTTTACTTATAACCATATCAATTTAAAAAAACTGTTTCATTATTTTTATTATCTTATAAATAGCCAAACCCCAGGATGTGAGCTGTGCTTTTTCACCTCTGACATATTACAACAAGACTTTATCTTTAGAATGCTCAACAAAAAAGGTTTTCCCACAAGCTAACTGTTGGTTTAGTCAAACAGATGGGGTGAGTCTTTTTACATTTTTGATATAGCTTTTTTCAGCAGAGGAGGGTTGAGCTAAATCTATAAGAATAATATTTGTCTCAATTTTTTCTAGCTGTCAGTGTTAGATAGAAAGTAAGAATAAAAATAAAGTTTCAAGTATTTCCGATCTAAAATATTAATCATGGCTTCTTGCTCGCGTCTCGATTTAATATCTGTTATAAAAAATATATAATTTTAAATAGTTTCTGTAATTTTAATTATGAGACGTAAATATCTTAAATATTCGTCGGCATCCGTCCGTTTCGAGAGACGATGGTGTAGCTAAGTTGAGTCTACCGAGCCATCTGAGGCGTCTGTCGCTGAGAACTGCAAACAACCTGTTCATGTTGGCCCTCTCCAGCACCCCAGTGTTTGGTATCTTGTCTTGCCACTTTATCTGCAGTATACCTCGCAGGCACCTCATGTGGAAGTTGTTTAGCTTATTTCGTGCCTCGCGTAAGTGGTCCACGTCTCGCATCCATAGAAGAGGGTACAAAGTATGCAGGCCTAGTAAACGCGCAGTCTGGTATTTTCGGTGAGGCTGGGTTTCCCCATACACGTTGCTTTAGTCTCGCCATGACTGTGGCTTCCCTAGCGATTCTGCAGTCGATCTCCGGGTCTATGGATAGCGAGCTGGAGATGGTGGACCCGAAGTAAGTGAAGTTCTCGACGACCTCTGGGGTGTGCCCATCGATGTCAATGCTTGGGGGTGTATCTGTACCATGTGCCATGACATTCGTCTTTTTCAGGCTGATAGTCAGTCCAAACTCCTCACATGCATGGGAGAGGCGGGTGACAAGCTGCTGCAGTCCGTCTTCAGTGTGTGATGTCAAGGCTGCGTCATCAGCAAAGAGCAGCTCGCGAATTAGGACCTTTGTGACTTTGGTCTTTGCACGGAGGCTGGCTATGTTATAGAGCTTGCCATCGGACCTTGTATGGATGTAAACACCCTCGCTGCAATCTTTGAAGGCGTATTGGAGGATCATGGAAAAGAAAATACCGAAGAGTGTAGGTGCAAGGACGCAGCCCTGTTTTACTCTGTTTTACAATCTTTTGCAGTAAGCTGAAGAGTCCGCTTCGACTAAATAGATCAAATGCCTTTGTGAGGTCGACGAAGGCGATGTAGAGTGGCACCTGCTGTTCCTGACACTTCTCTAAAGTTGACGTTGTGAGAAGATCATGTCTACTGTTGATCGGCCAGCCCTGAAGCCACATTGAGACTCTGGATAGACTCGGGAGGCGAGGGCCTGCAGGCGGTTTAGAGCGACGCGGGCGAAAGCTTTGCCAACGATGCTGAGGAGGGTGATGCCCCGGTAGTTATTACAGTTGCTCCGGTCCCCTTTGTTCTCGTATAGCATGATAATTTTGGCATCCCTCATGTCTTGAGGGATATAGCCCTGTTCCCAGCAGCGACCTAGGAGGTCGTGCAATGGCTTTATCAGTGTTGGTTTTCCGCTCTTCAGAACTTCTGGTGGGATTCCATCGCTACCGGGTGCCTTTCCGTTTGCAAGGCATTCGATGGCTTTGCTTAGTTCATCTACGGTGGGTGGGGTGTCTAGCTCCTCCATGACAGGCAGATCTGAGACAGCGCCAAGAACGGCATCAGTCACGGTGTTCTGGGTTGCATATAGCTCCAGGTAGTGTTCGGTCCACCTCTGCATCTGTTTTTCCTGGTCCTTGATGACCTCTCCTGTTTTTGGATATAATGGGGGCGGTTTTGGAAGGAGTTGGGCCTATGGCCTTTTTGATGCCCTCGTACATCCCTGTTGCGTTTCCTGTATCGGCAGCTGCCTGGATGCTACTACAGAGGTTCAACCAGTAGGAGTTGGCGCATTTGCGGGCGGTCTGCTGGGCTTTGCTCTTGGCTGTCCGTAGGGCAATTAGTGTGTTGGGACTGGGCCTGACTTTGTAGGCCAGTAGGGCTTTCCTCTTTACCTCGGTAACGGGTTCCATTTCCTCCCAGTGGGCCTCGTACCAATCAGCGTTTTTCCACTCTATCTTTCCATAGGTGGTGATGGCGGAGTTATATACGGCATCGCGCAGACGCGACCACCTAGAGTCGATGGTGTCATCTACTAACTTTCTTTCACTGAGTGCAACTTCCAGACTGCCTATAAACTGTTTGTTCATTTCGGGATTTCTGGCACAGTTGATATTGATGCGTGGGCGACCTTTTTTCTTGGAGTGATGCAGTTATTTTGGCGTTATGCGCACCTTGCTTGCCACGTGGGCGTGGTCCGTGTCGCAGTCTGCACTGTGGTAGCTGCAGGTGAGGAGGATACTGTCGATATTCCCTCTTCTGGTGAGGACGAGGTCGAGCTGGTGCCAGTGGCGGGAGCGTGGGTGCCTTCATGACGCCTGATGGATCTCTTTGCACCTGAAGAAGGTGTTGGTCACGCACAGGCCATGGTGGCACGAGAGCTCGAGCAGTCTCTGGCCATTTTCATTTATCTTTCCCCTCCCAAAGCTTCCGAGACAGGTGGGCCAAGCCACATGGTCAGCTCCTACCCTTGCGTTGAAATCACCAAGGAGATAAAGGCTATCAGTGCTAGGAATCTTCAATAGCGCTTCATCTAGGGACTGGTAAAATTGATCTTTCTCCTCGGCAGTGGAGCAAAGGATTGGAGCATACACGCTGAAAATGTGAGCTGGGCCAGAGGACGTTGACAGTCGGAGGATTAGTAATCTCTCATAGCCGTCTGTTGGGGGCTCTATGAATCTGACAAGCGTGTTTTTCACAGCGAAGCCAACACCGTGTTGCCTCGGTTGGTCTGATGACTTCCCTTGCCAATAAAATGTGTAGTTAGCTTCTCTGATGGTGCCGGTTTCAGCCAGCCGGGTCTCCTGTAGAGCGGCGATGTCAATGTTTAGTCGTGAGAGTTCCCTGTCGATGACAGCGGTCTTCCTTGCGTCATCAATCTGCAGAAGGTCAGATGTGAGTCCGGTACACATGGTCCTGATGTTCCAGCTTGCGAATCGAAGAGCTGGAGGCTTCTTGCTAGTTCTTATCTTGAATTTGCCTGGTGCGTGTTTTTTGGCCCACTTTTTGAGAAGTGTATCTCTAATCCCCACGCACCCAGTGGGGCAGGTGAGCCATGGCCCAGCTTTTGGCGGGCGGTAGCTGTCCAATGAGGCGAGATGACCTCTCCCACCGTCGAAAGAGACCCCTGGTGCTCGTTTCCTTCGCCAATCGGATGAGCTTAGAACCGGTAACTGTCCCCTTCCGTGTTGTATCGACATCATGCGACGACGCTGGAGTATCCTCTCCAGTTTAGCTACAGAGCCTGGGCAGGGTAATATGGAGGGATAGCTGTTGCCCATGCAGCAGTCCCCCCCCCATTCTCCGCGCAACTGAGGAATCCAAGGGAAAGACAGAATCGATACGGCTTGGCTTCAGCTGCGCCGCAGGAGTTGCCGGCGTTGACAATATAAGGTCTGGCCGCCTTGGTTTCAAGTTTTTTACTGCCGGGGGTTGGTAGCGGGGATAAGCTCCCACTAACAAATAAAATGCTCCCAATGGCGTGCGTCTCAAATAGCCTCTGACACCAAGTCCAACTCCTGGCCTTCTCGTGCGGCTTAGCTACTAAGCCCGGCGAAACTGTTTCCACTGACAGGAGAAGGGGCGAAGGCGGTTCACTGGCGCCTCAAAACCAGCCGCTTCGGGCAGATGGGGCTCGTCAACCTCGGTTGGTAGCTCATCTAGGAGAAGGAAGACTCTGTTTTCAAACCTCCGCTGCCTAGCGGCATACCTCCTATGAGGATAGGCTAAGGGAGTAAACCCTGAAAAGAAATCCGGAGCTGGAGTCCCCAAGGCGGCCAGACCTTAAATATTAAAAAAGTAATAAAAACATATTTATATTCAAATAACTGTTGTAATAACATAGTCCGGAATCATCTAAATGAAGCAAGCAGGGTAACATAAATATTGTCCGCAAACTCATAAAAATATGGCGACGTAAATGTCACGGTTACTGAGTCAAACATTTGTATAAATATTAATGTAAAGAAAAGCATTCTTATATTATTTGCAATAGTTTAAATAGTGTATGCATAAGTGATATTTGAATATGTATAACGTCATTATTAAAAGTACTATACAAATGTGCTCAGATATTTAACTTAAATTAATAACAGTTTAACCTATTTTTAACTAAATATTGTATTGAAATAATCCAACTATTCTCAAAAGTATTTAAAACTATAAAGACTATTTATCTTAACGGCAGCTTTTAGGTAAGAAAGACTAACAGACATAGCGGCATATGCAATGATACCTTATATCCCCGTTTATATTTATCACCCTAGATCTCTATCAATGTCATGAATTTACTTTTTATTTTTTGGTGAATGCTGCCCAGAGATGTTTTAAATATTAGAATAGTATAAATCCCATAGGGATTCGTCAGTGCATACTTTACCTTTAGAAGCAATATCATAAACGCTGTCTTGTATAATCAGTTAAAAGAGAATACAGATAGTTAAAAATAAAGATCTCATGATGAGAAAGGAACAGTGCAGAATTCGTCAGTGCATACTTTACCTTTAGAAGCAATATCATAAACGCTGTCTTGTATAATCAGTTAAAAGAGAATACAGATAGTTAAAAATAAAGATCTCATGATGAGAAAGGAACAGTGCAGAACTCAGAAAATATTAAATTAAAGCATCTTTGTGGAAAATACATTACAACTAATAAAAATGTATATACTGTGATTTCTAAAGCACTTTAAAAATGTTGAATTTTTTTTTTCCATCTGGAAACTAGATTTCTGGAGTTATAACTGAAAGTCACATTGGTTATGTTGATGTTGTCCCATATTATGAATCACATTTCACATGGACATCAATTCTAATTGACTTGGTTGCTGGAAACTACAGTTTTGATGTTTCTTTTTATCCAAATATAACACACGACGCAAACTATGCGGTAGATTTAAAGCCATCACCATTTTTACAGTTAAGTAAGTATTAATATAATTCTTTAGAAAGAAAAAAAGTAATATAGTATTTTTAAATACCGGTATCGTGTTATTATCAAAATGCTTTCATCCATAGCTCTTCCAAATTTGGCTTTCTCACGTGAATGTTTTAATGGCCCAAACATTGTTGAAGGTTATATAAAGCCTGGTGCTACTGTCTCATGTACATGTTTAATGGAGAACACTGGATATCCTCCGTGTTCCGTACAATGGTCCAATAGCACAAATCAAGATATTGGGAAATATATGAATGATACGGCCGCAGAGATAAGTATTTGTAAGTTATCTGATGAGTAGTACTGTAGTAATTTACTAAGGTTTTATTAATATTTTTTAAAAATAAAGTATCATGTTACTTATAACATTTTTTGTATACTCACTTCATATTTATTAAAAAGGGCTTATACAGCCATCCCTTCATTTGCGTAGTTTTGAATCACGCCGTTTTTATTAGCACGCCCAAAAATAAGAAAACCTTTTTTTGATTTACGCTGTACCAGTTTTGATTATAGTGCCCCATTGTCTGTCTCTCAGTCACTCGGCGACAATTTTTGATGCAAGACGTCTGCCTTACTTATTGTTTGCGCTAACCATTTCGATTTGAATACATTTTTTTAGAAATGTTTCTTAATTATGGATAATTGCAGATCATCTGCTGATTAAATGTCGACGATTTTTTCCGTTTTACTCAAGAAATAAAAGTCAACGTATTCAAACTCATTCAGTTTTTAATTATCCACCAAATTTGATAAGCATGATTATCAAAATATTAGTATAACAATAAGCGTTACGTGAAACAAAAGTTCAGTGTTTAAGGCATAAATCGGCGTTTCTTTGATTCCCGTGTGTGAGCAGCTGCTGGGTTGTCTATCTTCAGCGACCAGCAGTAGTCCGCCAGCATGACTGCGTCCCACCTCCCCTGGTTTTATTCCTCCATTTAGCGGATGTCCTAATGGAACATTTCTTCCTGCTCATCGCTCATCGGCCCAAGGTTTTCAGGAAACTTCTCCATGTTTGAGAACAGGAAGTGCATCTTTATACTCATCAAACAACCGAGTTTTTGGAATTCCTCTATCATGCTGCTGATGAATCTGGCGTGGTTTGCTGCCTTCGTGTTCTCCAGGAAGTTGTTCACCACCTGCATAAACGATTTCCAGGCGGCGCACTCAAGCGTGTTCATGGAGTTTGGGAACGAACTCTTTGTCCTTTATGAGCTGCCGTATCTGTGGGCCATTGAAAATGCCGGTCTTCAGCTTCTCAATGGTCAGTTGAGGAAATGCTCAGCACATGTAGTTGAAGCACCACCCATCCTTGTCTAGAGCGCGCGTAAGCTGTTTTATTAACCCAAGCTTCATGTGTAGCGGTGGGATCAATAAGAGGTTCGTTTATGATGTTTCTTTCTCCAGGTACTAACTGCTCTCGCACCGGCCAATCTTTCTTTACATAGTGCTGGGCTCTGTCGCGACTGTCCCACATACATATAAAGCATGGGCACTTCATGAACCCGGACTGCTGACAAAGTAGATAGTTCACCATCTTCAAGTCGACGCAGATGATCCATTGGTGCTGCTCATATTGGATTTTGTCGAGCACATACTTCACAGCTTCATATTTATCTTCAAGAGTTGTGGAGTGCGCAAGAAGGATTGAGGCAAACTGGCTCCCGTTGTGGAGAAGTTCACACTTCAAAGAGCGCTTGCAGCTGTCAATGATGAGTCGCCAATCTCTCGGATCGTATTGAGGACCGCCGAATTTATCAAGAAGACCTGCGACATCTCGGCAGTACACATTGTATTCCTCCTGGCAGAAGTAGTCCATGTAGTCCTCATGCCTTCTACGGAAGAAAGTGATACGCGCGTCCTTGCCAAGTAGATTTTTCTCTTTGAGTCTGGAGGCCAACAGCTCGGAGGAATTATTCGACAAGCTGACATCCCGAACCAGATCATTAAGCTCACATTGTGAGAACGGCTGCGTACCATCTTGTTATTCATACTCCTCTTCTGTATCTCCTCCTCGTACAAAGTGGTGGCCTCATCGTCGATGTTCAGAAGATCTCTGAATGCTGGTACATGAATTTCTTTGCAGTGACAGCTGGACAAATGGCAGATGGAAGGTTGGGGTACTGGAGCTTGTGCACAAATAAGTGCTGATGCATTAAATAACGAAGTGAAAATCCAGATTGATGATTTATAAATAAAATATAATTATCTCTGTTTTTATAATTGTGATTATTTTGCTGCTAATTTTTATGCAGCTAATTTAGAGAAATGATTCAACTCAAAACTCTTGATATTAGAATACGTATAGATCGTCATGTAGGTTTATGGCTGTATCTCAAGAAGTTGACCTGACCGAGCAAAATCAATGTGAAATTCGGACTCAGAACACCAAAATTAGTCTAAATCAGTTGAAATACCCCTATTTCCGCGCTAATCAAGGAATGGCTGTGTATCATTTAAGCTCCATGCTTTATATTTATTTATATTTATCCACCACGGTAGATATTTGTATTTCTGGGCTACCCGTGAATGTAATGATCTTTAGCTAGTATAAATACAGCTGTAATTTAACCTTAAAGTTCTATGTGATATCATCGATTAAATGTGTACTATTACAATGAAATATAAATAAGATATAACAACTAAATACATATTTTCGGTTTTTAATCCGCCTGTAGGCTATACCTGATTTAGATCGAAGACGAGGATCAATGATACTGTTTCCAGTATCAAATTTATAAATTGATTACTTCAGGCAGCACTTTAAATTTGTCAAACGAAAATTGTTGTTACTATGTAAAATTCTCTGTTGAAAAAAGTAGCCGTGTCATTGTAACAAACTTTGTTAAGGTATATTTTTTTAAAGATAATCTATTAAAAGAAAAAAAGAAATGATGTTAAATTTCTATAAAAAATAATATTCTTAGCTATCATATATTTCTTAAATTAAAAATGTCTTTAATTTGTTTTTAAATTAAAAAGATAACCATGTTTCTGAGACTATAACCTACATCACGTGTAAGTCAAAAATAATCGACATATTTTCAATACATGGGAAAAATGGTCGAATCATGAGATTTTATGGCTGAATAGTTAAAGAACAGGTTTACAACATGGTGAATTCCTACTTCTGGGATTTTCTTTTTTGATAGTGTATTATTTAGGCTAGGAAAATTAATAAATCGGCTATTTTAATTGTGCTCATAACCAGGCTTGCTGAGCCGCCATATTTTTTTTCGGCTCCGGCTCCCACAAATTTGACGGCTCCGGCTCCGGCTCCCTATTAATATAGTATCACACGAGACAAAGATTTTTGTAATTGCTCCACGCTAACATCCGCTGATAAAAAAGGTATGCAAATTTTGCCGCGTTCACCCCCATAGTCAGGAACTTGAAAAATATACGCATTGTCGGTTTTACTAAAAACAAACCATTTCAGTGCATCCAGAAACGTATCATTATTTTCGATCGAGGTTTCACTAGTCGCCATTTTCATAAGTAATAAAACGTTATTTCAATGATCAAATTAGCAAATAGTAAAATGATACATTATTTAAAATATTTTAAAGACTTCAGTATTTATATTTATTATTTATAAATTCGAAGTGACTATTCGGACCCGGGCAGGCCCGTAGCCAGGATTATTGCATTGGGGGGGGGGAGAGTTTTTTTTCGGCGGGGGGGGGGGTGCCGAAGAACTGATTCTGGGGTACAGCGGCGGATCTAGTCAACTTTGACCGGGGGGGGCAAAACACTGACCCCCCGGGGGGGGCGAAACTCTTTTCATTGTTGAAAATTAGTCTTTGAACAAAAAATATTTCGATAATTTAATGATGTATTACCTAAACTTGCGATAACCGGGGGGGGGGGACATGCCTCCCCGGCCCCTCCTCATAATGCCGCCCCTGGTGGGGTAGAAGAAATGTTCGGTGGGGGGCGAAGATGGAGAGGAGGGGTTTTGGGAGGGGACCTCAGTGACTCCCCTCACCAAGAAATCTTTTGCAGTTCCATATCTGGAATGGTGCATTTTAGTACCGATTGTTTAGCTATTAATTTGAAATATATAATTTTAACTACGTTTCAATAATGCATGGCATGTTGCAGTTTTGTTAAAAATATTTTAAATAGTAAAGAGTTTTAATGATACAAAATTATTGAAGCTGAGCAATTTCTGATTCCTGTTATAAATATATTGACCATTCGTTCTGCTACACAATTGTTACATAATAGATACCTGAGTTATATCATTATACTGTTGGTTAAACGTATAACCCGGGAAGAACGACAAAGATGCACGAATATAGCTTAGCTATTTGTGTGATATTTCTTATAAAATATTGAAAACAAAGAACAGATCTATCAACAACAAATTGGCCATTCGCAATTATTCAATTTAAAATAAAATTAATTCTGCTAAAAAGTAAATTTGCAAATTAAATAACATCACTCAGAAATCACGGAGTTTGTACTTTATTGTATAAAAGTGAAGTCAGAAGTCAATATTATTTTATGAACTTTTTTAAGGTTGCTAGTTGTCCTCAGAAGATATCAATATATAAAACCATTACAAGGTTGCGAACAGGCCCAACGACAGAAATTTCGGGTCCCTGGGCAGGGGTGATATTAATATTTTCAAAAGTTGATTGGCCAGCTCAGTCCGGGCCCCTAAAACAAAATTGAACAAAATGATTGATGTTGTATAGCCGTTAAAAAAGCTCAAATCATGCACGGGGGAGGGGGGCTCAGGTCATGAACGGGGGGGGGTCAGCCCCCCCAGCCCCCTCTGGCTACGGGCCTGGACCCGGGTACCAATAAACTCCGATTTTCATTCGGACCCCGTCCCAATAAAGTCTGATTGTTATTCGGACCCGTGGCAAATATGCACTTAGCTTAGCTATACATAGACTTTATTATTGTTTTTTGTTTATTTTTTTTATAATTGTTTGAATTGTATGATTTAATCGTTACTCAGTGTCTAGGGTTTCACTAAGTGGACTCTGTATTATTATTTTTTCGGGTTCCGTCTAATAGAGTTTAAATATATCTACGCTTAGTGCATATTTGCCACGGGTCCGAATAACAAACGAATTTTATTGGGATACGGGTCCGAAAAGCCACAACCTTTTAAATTGATCTGCTCTATTTCAGATATTCTGTTTATAAAAAAATTGTTAAATACAGAAAGCTACCATTTTGTTTTTAGTCTCTTACAAATTCGTGGTCAAATAATAATACGAAATGACGCGTTTGTCATCGTAGTAAAAATTTATTTTGAATGATTGATACAATTATTATATGAAATAAAACTGTTTTAACTTTATATATAGCAAAATAACATGCCATTAAAAAAATTTCGGAGGGTAAACAAGATTTAAAACGAACACAAAACGATTCCCCATTAAAGATTTCTTGTGATGTGCGTGTTACTGTTGTGGCGTTCGTAAAACATGACATTTCAAATTGTAAGAGGCAAACAATCAAACAAATTTGTAATTTTAAAGCTAAAAAAAAATTCTGCTGTAAAAAAACAAACTTTTGGGAGCCGTGGAGCCGCCAGATTTTTTCGGCTCCGGCTCCGGCTCCAGCAAAAAGTAGCGGCTCCCGGCTCCTCGGCTCCGGCTCCGGCTCCGCAAGCCTGCTCATAACATATAATATAGACCGCGAAGTTGAACTACTGTCTATTTCTATGCAATGGTTTTGCAGATTAAAGCTGGTAAATGAATATTAACATAAATACATTATAATAAAATAAAATTAAATAGAGCACTTTGAATCCCGATGAGAATTTGTCATTAGTACTTGATTTTATTGTAATATTCAACAAACCAAAGCAAATAATTAGTGATGCACCTGCCTGTAGGTTTCATGGCAAAAAAAGTAAAAACTCTTAATGTGTAAAGGCACACTCAGCAGCGGAATGAGGCAGATAATGAATTGGTTATGATCTTCATTGTATCTGAGTTGTTGACTGACACATGGCGAATGGAACCAGGGGAAAAATAGTGTGAGGTGGAGCAGTTTGCACCACAGATTTTTCAATCTTTTATTTTTTACCTTTAAACATATTTTCTTAAGTCATCATTGTCAGCACTTTTAGATTCTCTATGCAAATCTTGCCTATACCAAAACATGCATGCTTGTCATAATACACATGTTTGTAATGTGTGCTTTTTATATGACAATAAATTATATTAATCCTTTTGAGTCCAATAAATTATACATGTACTTTCTAGGTTAGGAAGATGATTTACTTTCATAATAGTGATAACTTTGCCTTGAAATTATAGACTGGGCAAAATTAGTCGGTTTTGTACAACAATAGCAGATTTAAATTTTTCATTACTAACATTAGTGTTGGTAAATACAATAGACTGATAGAAAATGTATTTACATAAATTGATAAGCAGCAATACGTAAAAAACATTATTTGTATCTAGACGGGTACCCACTAGCGTGCATCACCACAATAGAGGAAAAAATTGATTGTATGTTTTTGAGCTGTCTATGTTTCTAATTTGTTCTAATATCATTAATAATAACTTGTGTAAAATATTTTTCAAATCAGAGTTGATTTAAAGGTCCCCCTCACCCCCGCCCAAGAAATCACAAAACATGACATGTAAAGAAAAAAAAAAGTTTATTCTAGCCTATATAAAAATTACATTAAAGTATTAAATTATTTATTACTGTTGCATTTAATTCAGTTTCACTTTGTTGCACGTTTGTAAGGTTTACGCACATTTGAAATGTTTTTGCGGTCCATTTCTACCACTTGAAGAATGTTTTGAAAATGTTCATCCGTTCGCGCTGCTTTAACAAAGTCAGATGCCTATTTTACTCCTCTCTCGGGACAATCGTTAACAACGTTAATAGCAGCAACATTTTCTGCACTGGCAATGTAAGAAGCTGTTTGGCACCAATCATCAACAGGCAGTTGGAGGAATCCTGTGTCCAGTTGAAGTATGTATATAGTAAACCACGAGTCAACTCCAGCCAGATCACACAACCGAGTTTTAGAATCAATTGATTGGAATCGTTGTTTTCCCCTACCATTTCCAAATCGATTCTGTGGAGTTTGGAGGGCAACCACTGGTCGAAGCCTTAGCAGAGCATCTGATAAAGCTCGCTTTTCCAACACATGTACTTCATTGCTGAACAGAGCAAGTGGGATCATTTCAGCAGTGAGGTACCACAGATCTCTATTCAGGGCACGGATTGCTGACTTGGATATGTCTCTGTTGACATCGTTGTAATTCAAAAGTCGCTTGTAGAGCTGTAGATCATTCCATGGTGCATCCACACTCTTTTTGCAAGTGAGCCACCACACGACATAAAAATATGTTACAAATGTAGCAAATGCACGAATCTTTGGCACTTGATCACGTGGCAATAATTAAATTTGTTTCTCACACAGTGCAATCTTAAGGCAATATATCAGCTTTGCCATCCATCGTGCTCTGTGCAGGGCACCTGGTCTTTTAAAGTTAACCTCCTTATTTGTAGCATTTAGGTAAACAAGTGACACCTTAAGGAATTCGTGATAGTCGTCTCGCAAAAATTCGGTTTGTTTACTAGAGTTGGTATGAGCAATTACCGTATCTCTAAATATCGTTAGTAGATGGTGAGCCTTCAGATCAAGATCAGATAACGTAAACGAACGACGTACTTGAGACCAATCATGTGCCATTTTCTTCTCTTGCGCGTTTCTGACGTTCCAATGTTGCGACATCTCGTGAATGGCGTGGAGCGACTTTTTTTGCAAGTGTTTTGTCAAATGTTCCAAAGCTGGAAGACCTGTCTCCTTTCATAAACCTCAAGAATGCTAGATCTTCTGCATTCTTGATAATAGTCTCGACATTTGGTGGCCACAGTTAAAAAGTTGTTCCCAACATAGATTTCTTTTGTTCCAGTTTACGTTTGGTTGCTGGTGTGTTTCGGCGACTTTTATCAATTGAACAAAGTTTATTGTATTCATCAAGAAGCTGAACAATCTTCTCACAAGCTCTCCTCTCTGTCACCATTAGAATGTTTGCTTTTTCGTAGAAAGCAGTAACTTGATTCAGCACAATTTTGGCAGTTGTAAATCGAGAAGGTGCACCAAGAGAACCTGGACGCTCACTGTGTGTTGCTACATTGCAGTGATACATCATGCAGCTCAAAACTTGTAAACAAGTTGGTAGTCGAAGAATTCCAGTAATTATAGCATCATCAACACAGATTGCAGGGCCAATGCCAAACAACTCAGTTTTCAGTAGAGTTTGTGGTTTCTTTGCGAGGCAGGAGACGCAGTAATAACTGGATATGCAACTGTTGAAGTGATGCCAGGGTCAGACAGCATTTCCTTAGAAGGTGTAAACATTTTATTGTTGTTTTTCATATCATTTCCATGTTCTGATTTTATAGGTCGTGTGTATCAGAAATTAAAATTATATAAATAAAGAAATTAAAATGCTTGCCTTGGTCATCAATATGCGGTAAGGAAAAGTGTTGTTTTTGCTAATAAAATGTGAATTTTAAATTTTATTTCTAGCACAACTGCTTATCAAAATCAATCATAGCTACCAAACATTATAAAACCAAAGACTATAAAACAATTTATATAGCGCTTCACTTTTTGTATGTAAGTCTGTAAGACTTAACAAGAAGGATGTTTTTATTTAGTTTTCGCTTAATTATGCAAATTTGTTGAAGTCCGGGGGACCTCTAAATATTGTCAAATATTTTTTTTATTTTTTTACACAATGCTTTTTTTATCAATGGAACAAATTTAAATAGCAGACCGATCAATTATTACAATTTTTTTTTTGTGATGCACCCTAGTAACCACCTTATATTTTTAATAATCATAACTTATATAAATATTTGTATTATATAGATTTTTCGTTACTAAAAGGGTATTTTTTAATCAAAGCATATTTTATTTTAAAAGGTTGTTTTTATTGCTTTTATCTTTTTTTCTCTTTGTTAGAAAATACTATTGTATAAAAATGAGGGAAAACAGTGACTTAGAAAAAAAAGAGAAACTTAGATGTTAAATCTAAAGTATCATTTTGTCAGATGTGTTGCAGGAGTTAAAATTAACTTCATTGATGTTTGTTCATATTTGGAGTGAGCTAATGCCATACTTTATCTATATGTTAGACATGAGATCATCTAAATATTTATTAAAAAAAAATATATGTATGTCATGAAAAGACATCCTACCGATACAGTTTTTAATCTAGTTCAATCTATAAAAAAATGTGCCAATTAAAACGTAATAAACTTTTTTGAAAAACACAAATTTTCAATATCTATAGAAATTTATCTAGTTACTGATTTTGAACTAGATATCTGATGAAAAGTCTGCAGAAGAAAATTGATCTAATAAATAAATTTAGATCCATCTAGATGGATACATTTTAGATAAAAGATGATCAAAAAAATTATTGTTCAAAAATATTCATCAAAATTCAAAATTTTCTAAAGGCAATATAATTTTTTTCCCAGCACCTTTTCATGGCTTAAGTACATACTACTGTAATCGTCTATCAAAACTAAAGAATGGAAACTACTCTATTTTATACAACGTTACATATGCAGGTAAACTATTAAACTATTTTTTACTGTATAATATATTTCGAAAAATGAGAATGCAACCAAGATATGCAAACTGTTTATTGACTAACTTTAATTACAGACCTAGTAGTAAACAACTGACAAACACAACACATCAACTGCCAGTCTTGTTGGCAGTGACGCCACACACCTGTGACACATACATTTACACTGCAAACAGAGCACCGCGTTATAAAAACGAAAACATCTCTGATACTATTAATAACCTCTTTTCTTTAAATAAAAATACAAGAATTATTTTACAATCAATTTTTTAACGCAATCATCTTAAAATTAAATTCCGATAGATAGTCATTCATTCGGGCTAGATTATTTCAAAATTGTTGAGGTATAGGATGGTCATTCTATTTATTCAATGTTCAAGTTAAACATGTTAAGCCCTGGTTTAGTAAATTAATTGTAGTTGGTTATCTCTGCGTCAGGCCCGTAGCCAGGTCAAAGTCAGCAGGGGGCACCAATACCCAGCAAGGGGGCATTTTTACTTTTTCTTTATTTTTTCCTCTTTTCTTTTTTTTTAAGCGGGGGGGGGGCAATCCACACCTAACGGGGGGCACGGCCCCCCAGTGCCCCCCCCTTGGCTACGGGGCTGCTCTGCGTGTTGTGTACAACATGTTGTTTTGGAGAGGTGTCGTTTGTCATGTCTATTAGAGGTCATAAACTGTTGTTTCTTCTCATATAATTGAACAATGTATGTTTGGGTTGTATGTGGACTCGATTAAATGTATAAATTCAAATTAGGTTTCTAAAAGTACTGGTAGTTCAATGTTTGACAGCTCTGTAGCTGTGCTAGGTCACATCATGTAATCTGTTATAATTTTTCACAATTCTTTCTTTGTATACTTTTTTCGGTATCATTTTGCTTGTGCTCCAATATTATGCTAAGGATCATTGATCTTATTTTTTTCTCCGAATACTAATGGTGCGGGACTGAGACCAGAATACTGTTTGGCGTACTTAGAAGCTCTGACAATGAGGCAATTATATCCTCATGTCTTTGTACCACTTTGAAAATGACCAAAGAACTACATTATATTTAATAATATATAAATATATAATATTATATTGTTATAAGTCTGATAAACCCCTCCCCCAGGGGGGGTCACACCACTAACCAACTAATGAACTCACGTGTCATTTAGTGCCTACCTGGATAGAATTTGAAAGTTTTAACACTTGTGTCAGAGGTGGGACAGTCTTACAATGGCCGGTAAGAAGTTAAGTAAACTTCTTGTCAAGGAGTTGATGGAAGGATTAGATAAAAGGGACCTCCCTAATGACGGAAACAAGAAGCTATTGGCCTCTAGACTAAAGGTGAAGCTTGAAATTAAGGAAGAGGTCGAATAATGGGAACTCCAAGATCAGATTAAGGGCAAGAAAATAATCTCACGCGTTCTTTAAACTAATTTAAATACAATATAAATGTATCTGCATATACTGTATAATAACAGTATAAAAAATATAAATAAAAAATAACATTATATAAATATATATTTATTTCTATGACTGTTTATTATATTCAGTGTTTTCTTTCATATATGTCCTTAGTTATATAAATATATATATATATTTAAAAATGTTTTATTAGTTCTTTTTAAACCATATAGATTTTAGAAGTTTCTGACTACAATTTTTTTATTACGAATTTCTAATTGTTTGTTTGTATGTGCTTTTTCCTTAGTTAGTAGAAAGTCTTTAATGCAGTATTTATTTCGTATCTTAAATAATCTTTTATAGCATGTGTTAAAAAAAAGAAAAATTATAGTCAAACAAAAAAACAAGTAATTAAAACATTAAAATCTTAAATGCTGATTTTTCAGAAGGACCCAGTTCATGCCAAGTAAAGGTTGAAAATGTAACTCAAACAGTATGGAAAATCTGCGATAATGAAAGTATAGATGTCTCAATTTCTTGTGAAGTTAACAGTTCAGATGTCAACCCTGGATTCAATGCTATAATTTATATTAACGGAGATGGATGGAATGTAGGAGAAAGTCAAAGAGTTAATATCATGCAAATAACTAAACATAAAATTACAATAAAACAAGCAGGGAACCACACAGTTGGTTGTTATGCAGAAAATTCTAAATTTAATGCATCAAACACTTTCTGTAATTATACACAAGTTTTATTAATTAAAGGTAAGAATAATTTTTGTACCACGTAATTATGTCATGTATATATTTATAAATGTAAAAGTCTGTCTCTATATTAATATGTTACGAACAATGCCTACTAGTTGCCAATATGACCAGGCAATGTTGATGTGACAAGGTGAACAGTATCGTAGGAAAGAGATTAAATCAATTAAGAACTATTTGGGTTTGGAAAAAATAAATTAGATATATGTATTACAAATAGATTAAGTTATAAATTGTAGTTCTACTGACACTGAATGAGATAATTAACTCTCTTTATTATTTTTCTCTACCATCCTTTATTAAACAACTGTAAATAAAATATCATAAGCAAATTTAGGAAATACATTTTTCACTCTTCTGTGTTACCGATAAAAATATTTTACATTATTAATCATTGCTCTTTTTACATTTTCATATCATTTTTTAGGATGGTTATGTGATCGGTATGGTGGGAAATGTTATTTTTTCTGAATCCATTTTAATTAGGCCTACTGAAAGTATCGATCGGAGTAGTATTAGATTAAAAGGTTAATATAAAGTGGAAAGTCACGGTTCCAAGTTTAAAAAACGTTATAAAGTGACTAGAATTGTGTTAAAAATGATTACATCTACTTTCAACAAATTAGACCTATGGGATAGGTCTTCTGCAAGAATAAAATAGAGATGGTTTGATAATGTGATCAGTGTCTGTGAATTTCAAGTATTTGTATGATATTACTATTATTTGTACCTAGTATGCACAATACGCTGCAAATATGAAAATAATAAACTATTTCGCAGCTCAAGATGTCACAAAAGTTTATCTTGTTGCATCAACTGATGACAGAGAAGGGCGACTAATTTTGAAAATTATTTTATCTCACTAACCCACACAAAAAATCTCAGTCTAAATTTATTTATGACTAATTTTATTTTGTTTTACAATGGTTGACTCTTACAAATAATTCTTAATTTTAACAAATCTTAACTAAATTTGTTTAAATTAATCAAAAGAAATCAGCTGCGCCCAGCGGTTAGTCTATTTGCAATAAATATATTTCTATATAAATTAAAAAGGTTTGTAGCTCTTCCCTATTAGAATATTATTTTCATCACATATATTAATAAACATCAGATTAAATTTTATGATTGCATTAAAAAAAATAGCATATATTTATTTTATTTCATTTCCCCATTTAAAATCGTCACCGACAACTTTTTAAATAATTCATGCATTCGTAATATGATGTCAACAGTTCAGTTGTTTTCTTTAAAATTAATAGAAAAAGTTTCGTTTCAGTCTTATGAAATACAAACATAGATAAATCCTTATCATTTAGAAGAAAACTACAAGACTAATAACATTCTAGATATATAATATAGCCTTATTTCAGGTTTGAAGACTCCTATTCATTGATGCAGATTACTTAACACCTCACAAATGAAATCCACATAAAACCAATTTACCAACACAGTTTCGTTTTACCCACACCGATCCTCGAGTAGTAGCACTAAACATACACTTTTTAGGAAATACCATAAGAATCATTGTATTTTTTGTTATAAGCAATTTTTTTTAATTATCTCTTTTATGTATTTTTAATTAGGTCCACCAAAGCAGGCACCATTAATAAAGATATTGAGTAATACAGTAGAGATGGGCGCAACAGTTACTGAAAATCAAACATATGTCATAGAATGTACTGCACCTGGTGGTATACCTGAAGTTAGTAATGTAACTGTGTCTTGTGGTAACATCAGTCAACTAAGTCAATCCGGAAATAAATTAAAATCTTTTGTGACTTTTACAAGGAACATGACTGGCATTAAATGCACGTGTATTGCAGAACATATCACTGGTTGTTATGAAAATAAAACAGCACAATTAAAAATGAATGTGAAATGTAAGTACAGCCTTTTTACTTTAATAAAAGATTTACAGATGAAATTAAATATGTGTTTATTATCATATTTTAAGGCTTGATAATATACACTGATATTCTTTGCAAAACAAAATATTCAAACATGGGAAATTTAAACTGAGGAATCTTAAATGTCAAATATTTAAAAGAAATGAATTCAAAAAATTTCAAAGAATCATGCCCTTTTCTTGGGGTTGTTTTTATTAGAGTGATATAGTGATGGTAACTCGAGGTAAGATTACTCTTATATTCTACTCAATCATAAGAATAATGATAGCAGAGAAAATGTTTCAATGGTTCAAAAGTTTAATGTTACAGCTGACGTTACAAATAGAAAAAGTTACAAGTGAAAAATCTTAAACTAAAACAAAAATGTCACTGAGGGAGATGCTCAGTTAGTTCATTGCCTTCTTGACTGCCTCAGTCATTTTCTTTCTGCTCGCCTTCGTCTTTGTCGTATTAACCTTGCTAGGGTTATAGTAAAAAATAACCAACACTTTGAATGGTTTCTCGTGATCGTCTTATGTGCGAAATTCAAGATTGCTTAAATGATTTCTATGTAAAAAAAAAGTCCCATTTGGAGGCTCCGTAGCCATCATAAAGGACATAAACAGTTGCGCCTGAAGACTACCCTCATTTTTTTAATACCAAGCTGCATCACAAAGTACTTCATCCCATCCATGTAAACGTCCAACACAAGCTGATCCGTTTTTCCATATGCAGCATGGGCAACGCTTGGCTGGGCGTTTAGTGTGCTCTTGCAAGTCCACCCAGCTTCAAATGGGTACCTGATCTAAGTTTGGCTTCCCATTTAAAATCGCGGTTTTTTGTTTCGGTCTTGGGTCTTGTGCATACAGGTCGTCACTGGCCGAGCCCAGGACCGAATGCGTCAGCCACTTGTGAGAGTAGTCAAGGAATCTGCATTATCAGTCTGGCCAGTGTCTTGCCTATCGATCATTCAGCAATAATCATGGATCTATCCACATTAGAATAGGTGCGAGTCCATCCAAAGCACCGTTAAAAAGTCAATCACTGTAGTGTTCACCATCTCCGTGGGCTTAGTCTGACTTACAACTGCCACTTGTAAGAGTTGTGATTTCCCTCAGAGCACTATTGGGATGAATAGCATCTATGTAATTTTCGGCAATTTAGGCCTATGGTATTAATCTTTTATGATTTTCAAGTAGCACTTTTTCAATGGAAGACCTTTTGGCTGAAATTGTGGTACTGGGTCAAGCAGTAGCTTTAGAAGTAACGGTTCTTCCACCCCTTACCATCCACACCTATTAATTCATAAAGTTATGTTTAAGTGCAATCCAGACAAGTTGGGTCGAATTGTTTGTTGACAGATAGCAGAACGGGTCAGCTGCCTTACCCAACTTTACATGGAGTGGGCTCAAACCGGACAACTCACCGTTTGGTAAGTTTTGTCATGGAATGAGAATGGGCTGAGTTTAAATGTCCTCTTTGAAACGTCGACCTAATATCAAGAGACTAGCTGATGCAACGACAGATTTTTGTGTTGATTACACTGGAGCTAGCTACCTGCATGCGTTCTGCATCAAGGTATCATATCACTTTCCAATGCGGATCCTTCTGGTTTATTTACAGTTTACAAGACGTATGAGTTTTCCCCAAAACCAGATTCCGATGAGATATTGTAGTTTAAAGGCAGATGACATGCAGAATAAGTTTAAAACTTTCCAATGCTCTCTTTGATCTCTTTTATTGATTGCTTTCGGGGTCCTCTATGTACAGCCTGGACACAGCCAGATGTGGGCACTCGTATAGTAAGTAGTCTAACATTTCTTTGTTTACAGGACGGATTGTGGTGAGCTAAAATGCCAGACTATTGACATGAGGAGCAGTGGATATTTCAGGTTATGGCTTTAGCTTCCGGTTTTTTTCTCTTTGTTTGTTCCAACTCTAAAGTCATTCGGTTCGTTCAAAGTTGCGTACTTTGGCAAAAATGGACTGACTGAAGGCTCCATTCAGCGATTACTTTCAATTCGTAACCGCAGGGCATCATCCATGGCTACTCCATTCTTGGCCAGGACATCTGCCCTTTAGTTTCTAAAGTCAATTTTATTGACTTTGAATATGTGCTTATCCATGAGTTTTTGGAGGGCCTCCACCATGATAGAACAAACATCGAGTCACGTTAACTTCATCATTGGGGCTTTTCAAACACAAAATATACACAGCTTTTCTCAATGAACTTAAAATATGGAGCTTTAATATAGTTCCTGTATGATACTGGTGACATTCGGAGGAATTACGTAATACAGTTTCAGATTCCAAATGGTTTCTCCGCCCACACTGTCAAAAGCTTTCAAATTCCAGAAGGCTCATGCACTTTGGTCACCGCTATTGAAGCTGTTGTTCTAATTCACGGTGTTACTATTTGATCTTCAATAATATAATTAATACTATAATGTGTCAAAAGTAGAAAACCCATTATTATTTCATCAAAGAAAAACATATAATTTATGACTTTTTTTTACGCAACATTTAGATTTCGATAGTCCCAATGCCATCTCTAAAATAAATTTAAAAAGACTTTTAATTCACTTTTTAAAATTCAAAATTGCTAAATTGTTTCCTACAATCCAGATATTTAAAACATAAATACGTAAAATCTCTCAAATACCGTATTCAAAATTAATGTAAATTGTGTTGAAGAATTTGTATTGTTTGTAACTTATCTGATAAGTTTTTTGTTGTATAGATAGTTACCAGATAAATGTACAGACTAAAGGACTGTCAACCACATTTTGTACTTACCTACTTAATATTTTTTTTAATTCAATTTGTAAAGATCAGCCAATATTGGTTTCAGATATGTCAGCTGTTACTAGTTTTAACACTAACAGTACTGTGGTTTTAGAGAATGGAACTTGGATAAACTTGTTTTGTGAAGCAGATGGAAACCCTGCACCATTAATACAAATATTAAGGCAGAAGGAATTATTATCTCAGGATACAAATATAAGTTATCTTTTCATCAACAAGCTAATGACATGTGAAGATACTGGTAATTATATATGTCTGGCACAAAATGAAGTAAACATTGTAGAATTACAGCATCTGAGCACAAAAAATATTACTTTATTTGTTAAATGTGAGTAAAATTTTTTTTGTTCTTTTACCATGAAACTTTTATGACTAATATTAATCAATACTTTTATGTTAATGTCACAACATTTTGGTAAAAAGAATCAATTTATTTGATAACAATTTGAGCTTCTATTTGATTCATTTTTTAATCAAAATAAACTCACATTTATTTGACACAAATTACTTAATGTATTTGTGTAAAACAAGCTTGTCTATAAGTATATTCCAGTGGTAACCAAATACGACTCTTAGAGGCACATTTTAATCTACTGCAAGCTTTGTGCAGCTCCCAAAGAGTCATTTATACTATTTTGTTGACTAAAATGCGTTAATTTGACTTTATAGTATATTTACTATATGAAAAAGCCGTAGTGCAAACCTAGTATTCTATAAAAAGGCATAGAATGTCTTCATTCGAATATGTCTAAGTTCTCTAACGATATTACAGCTATATTGAGCATTTTTGTATATTGTGTGTATTAGTTTATAAATTCAGATTTGTTTATTTAGTGTCATTTCAATTAATGAATTTTCTTTTTTTAAATAATTGCTTAGCCTGAAATTTGTCGCGCCCAGCCCGGTAAAATTTCTCAAATCACTTCGCAACCTCTCTCCCCATAAATATCAAGTTACTTGTAAGTTTCCCACCCACTAAGCCCCAATATCCCGAAAATGTAGGCAATAAGTTCCATTGTTTCAGACCCAAGACAGTTGTCAATCGAATAATGAAGTTACAACTGTATCATTCAGGGCTAGAAAATAGAAATTAGGAAATGAAAATCTTATTTTTTTAAGTTCATCTAACTGCTATGAGTTTATGTAAACGTGACAGTTTCTGCATTCCCAAATATTTTTTTCTTATTATTGACTGTTATTTGTTAACTTTGCTGATCAATTTCTGTTATTAGAATAGGATTATTCTCTGAGATTTCTTTCTTAATTTTGTGATCCGGGAACTCTGAAATACACTCTTTGGGTAAAACTAATACATTTAGGTGTTGCGTTAATATTTTTAACGAAATAATCGAACTTTCATTGCAATTAATCAGCAGCCCTAATAAAAAGTGTTATTTTTACTATTAAGTAATTTCATTTAAAAAAAATAATTTAATTAACATATTGAAAAATTTATATCAGGTCGTCTACAGCTCAACAACACTAAAGATTTTCAAACGTTCAAAATACACTCTGGACAAATATTTTCCTATCATCTCAGTGTTTATGGTTTTCCTGCGCCCAGTAATTTTACAGTTTTGAAATCTGGTAGAGTAACAAACAATTTGACAGTTACTTACTCAGCAACTGAACCACCTTATGGAACTATAGAACTGAAAATCTTCAATGTAACTTCTTCAGATTTTGATAACTACACTCTAATTATGTTTCAAAATGGATCTCAAAGTTTAAATTACAACTTTTATATCACAGAAGGTAATTTTTTTTAATAGTATATTATTATATATATATATATATATATATATATATATATATATATATATATCTGTTTCAACACCCTTGCCACCCCACCCCCCGTCGCACCCCTACCTGCAAGATGATTGATGCAGTAAAACATTAGAACAACGCCTACACATTGTTATTCGGTCGTTCACACCTGCCATGATACGAGTGATGAAATAGTACCATACGTCACCTGAATTTGCACACCTATGCAGTGACCTCCATCCTAGATTTTGGCAGGCAACTATTGACACCATCAGCGTGGGGTGTCTATCTATAAGACACAGTATCGGTCAGTAACAGACCGGCCAGTCACACGCTGAAAACCATACAATGAGACGAATACCAGAGAGGAAACAGTGAGCAGATAAGTTAAAGAACAGTTTAGATTTTGTCTTTGGAGAACACCAGGTTTGTCGTTGCAGCGAGTTCTTTACGACACGTCGCCATAACACGTAAACTCGTGCAACTAGATTAGTTGTACGCACAATAGACTCTGGTTTTGCCTGGACAAATATAACCTGTACTTTGCAATATTTGTAGTCTTGTATTATTCCAGTAACGAATCCAGAATTCACGTGTACGTACCGCGAGAGTCTGAAAGTCGTAACACTTTTATGATAAACGGGACAGTCTTACAATGGCTGGAAGGAAGCTAGAGCAACTTTTAACAAGTGAACTTAATGAAGAACTTGCAGGAAGAGATGTGTCGACACTTGCAGCGAAGGTGAAATAGTTGCTAGACTTAAAACGCTCTGTATATGGAAAGATCCTGAGAGTTACCTATATGATACAGAAATAGAACAGTTAATAGAAGAAATTAAGAAGGCATGAATACAATTAAAGATTTGTTCAAGCAATAAGAAACGATATAGGCGAATTGAAGAAAGATTTCAGCACTAAAACCGAGAAAGAAGTTTAACTAGAACTGTACCTGAGGAGTTGGTGATCTGAGAAGAGTCACCTGAGAAGTTTGTAATCTGAGAAGAGCCATATGAGAAGTTGGTAACCATAGAAGAGCCACGTGGAGAGTTGGTGACGCGGGAAGAGCCACTTGAGTTCTTACTGACCTGTGAAGAGCAACCAGACGAGTTGGTGGCCCAAGAAGAGTCACCTGAGAAGGTGCTTATCCGAGAAGAACCACCTGATATGTTGATGACCCGAAATGAGCCACTGATGAGTTGATGATGCAAGAAGAGCCATCTGAAAAGTTGATGAACCGAAAAGAGCCACCTGAGAAGATGGTGACATGAGAAAAGCCACCTGAGGAGTTGGTGACCCAAGATTATCCACCGGATAGTTTGGTGGCCCGAGAAGAGCCACCTGAGATGTTGGTTACTCGAAAAAAGCCAGTTGACGCGAGAAGGTGATAACCCGAGATAAGCCACCTGATGATTTCATCCCCTGTAAAAACTATTACTGTTAAAAAAGATTACCTCCATTCCGCTATGCGGAATGAACGTAGTGGTCTGAGCTTTCATTTAAATGGTTGTCATGCGATATATCTACCAAATTTAGATTATTCGGAAGAGTAATATTTTCTGTAAAAAAAATGCTCAAACGAACACCTGGTTAGACACCGATCCTTAATTTACTTAAATATTCAATGCTTAGGAAATCCGTCATTTGTTTTTGTTGCAAGCTGTTTAGTGATTAACAAAAGCAAGATTTATTTTATTGATTAACATTGATATCAACAGAGCGAAATGTACAAAACATTCTCGGATATACATATTTACTGACTGTTTTAGCAATATGAAACTATGTAAGGTGCACTTTTAATAAAGGAGTAAAAGGAAGGAAAGTGAAACGTTAACAGTCAGACTTTATGATCTAAATATATATATATATATATGTGTGTGTGTGTGTGTGTGTGTGTGTGTCTGAGAAGAGCCACCTGAGGACTTGGTGATGCGACAAGAGTCACATGAGTTGTTTCTGACCTGAGAAGAGACACCTGAGAAATTGGTGACCCCAGAAGTGTGTGTGTTTTATGTGTGTCTGAGTGTTATGCAATAAATGAAATAGAAATATACAAAATAGAAAGGTTTGCGCTTATTATAAGTCTAAAAATTAATAAGTCCTTTGTCATTAAACACATTATTAATTATTAAAGGGTTCGTCTTTTTTTATTTATTTACATACCAGAATTCTAAACATTGTTTATTTACCTATATTTTACATTTTATTAACGACCAGTTTTCTTTTATTCAAGCTGATGATGATATTTCAACATCAAAAACTGAAATCAATATCGGTGCTGCAGTTGGCGGTAGTATTGCTGCAGTTATAGTTATTATTTTAATTATTATGGCAGTTTTGTTCAACAGGAAGTATAGTAAGTATGCTAATGAATTATTTTATTGTATTAGCACAGTTTAAAATGTAACGTTTGAAAGAAGAAAAATAATAATATTATTATTTATTTTTGTGAAAAAATAGATCATTTTAAATATACTTTTCATGTGCTGAATCTAATGTAACGATTCTATGTTATTAAAAATACATTAATCTATCTATTCTTTTTAAGCAATAATTATACAGAAGAAGTCGTCTATTGAAAACAAGTAAGTTAAAATCTTTTGAAAAACACATTTATTAAACTAGCTTTAAATCCTTAAAAAGATAAGAACCAATAAATGGCCAGATAAAAGACTCAGCTAGAGTGATTCTACTACTCATTTTTTCTCAATACGTTATTTCTATTTGTTATTCGTTCCATTTTCTTTATTTACTTAAGCTGTATATATATATATATATATATATATATATATATATATATATATATATATATTAGAATTCACTTTACAATTTACATTTGCAAAAAAAATCAAGTAGGCTAAATTAAAATAATTATTAATTAAATTAAATCTATATTTATATTGGCAGAAGAAATAACCACTATAGCTCCTGGGTTTGAAACATGTAGATTTTTCCTTGAAAGTCTAATCGTTACCGACAGAGATAATTAACTGTATAGCTAAAAATGTTCACAAATCATGCTTCTGATATTTACGTTAGTTGGGCAACAAAACGTTATTTATATCAAGACTTTTATGTCTAATTTTAAACATTGGTGTACTTTTAATCCTTTACCCGAGGCTTTTCCCCCACCACTTTTTTTTCTTTTCCTTGGCTGGACATAGATTCGACTACAAAACATTTGAATTCATTAGTGCACAAAGATGATTTAGATCAAAATACCTTTTAATCGTAGGTGATTTTGAAACATGTTTCTCTGAAGACTTCCAGAAAGGATCACACCAGGCATGTTTATTGGGCCATGTGTAATGTACAAAACCAATTAGGCATCTTCAGTTAAATTCTATAAATATCAAAGGTTTAGAAACAAGAACTTTATTAGGATTAGAAAAAAAAATGGTATGACATTGCTTGCATAAGCAGAGATACAACGTAATTATTTCCTTAATGACATTTTTGTACTTTGTAGCTCCTTTTCTATCCTTGCGACTTTCATGTCCAATTGTAAGTGAGTATCACTTAGCAAGTCGAATAGCTCTTCTGTGTGCACAAAGTACAAAATAACTCTATTTTCTTCTGTTACTGGCACAATAAGCATACATAAAAAATACTAAAAAAAATCGAGCAGAAAAATATAATACAATGAATGAACGGAAAATCATCGTCACAGCGTACGACAATGTCCTTGATACCACAAGCAAGCCGCCATCACACTGAGACAAACAGCTATGCCGGAGAGTCTTGTATCAGCACATTGAATATCGGCCAAGGATTTCCCGCAAGTTCGCTTACTGGCCGGCCAAAGTAGCATATACACCGACAATTTCCAGAACTTAGGACATTTGCCACCCGCCTCGACAAAGTGCGTAATGGCCGTCAATTCAGGAACTGGTCGAACTTCGGGCTTTGGCCGTAAAATGTATATTAGAGTGTCCCAAAAAAATGAAGGTTTAAAATGTTGATGTCTCACCCCACAGAATATGTCTGTATGGTAACAGTAGTTAACCTGCAAAATTTCAGCTCGTTTGGACTATGTTTAGAGGTCCCCCAAGAGGTTTAAAGTTCCAGATGTTGGTGTAAAATCATTCGCGGTCAAAAGTAATACAGCGTTAATGTTGCATTATATGCGAAACTGATAAATTAAGTAACAAATTGATGTTTAGTATTGTTTATAATATTAAATCAAACAAAATATATAAATCTTGAATGGTTTATATTTTTAAATTTGAAATTTAAGTAAAAAATTATGAAAAACAAAGTTTTATTCATTTTGTCAAGTTAATTCTTGAATCAGTGTCAATCTGCTTGAAAAATAATAATAATAAGCAATGCAAATAAGCATTCCTGCTATTTATTTTGTACTTTGTACTGTAGGGTAGACAAAAATTTTAAAAAAATCTTCAAATTTAAATTTTAGCCAGCTGTTCACGATTACACTCTGCAAAATTGTTCCGATGTTTTTCAACCACTTGGAGCAAAAATAGTCTTTGTTCTTCATTCTTGGTGATACTGTCATTGAAATTTTGTTTCAATGCTACACCTCGCTCTGCAGAGTCATTGATACAAGCCAGATTCTTTACAAAATCTGCTGCAACTTTAAAAGATGGTGTATCTGACCAGGCTTCAACAGGAACATCTAGAAAACTGGCATCAATGTTGGATGTTTCAAAAAAATGTGGTAGAAGCACGCAAATCAACAACACTTTTTGATAGTGTTTTTATGAGATGCGGTCCACGTTCTGATTGCATTGTCCGAACAAGGCCAGTTTTTTTCTTTGTCCGACAAAAGGGTTTAAAATAACGCAAGCGTCGACAGTTCCGGACTCAAGTACCACGAGTGACGCACAATCATTTTCAATCCAGTCGATCGAAGAACAGCATTATCATATTCGTATAAACGCTTTATCAACAAGATATCATTCACAGGTGCATCTGCGGTGAGCCTGCATGAAAACCATGATTGAAGATAAACACATATGGTAAACCGATTAAAGCGCTGATTACCTTGTAATTCTCGAGCTGTCAACTGAAAGATGGTTTCATTGCCTGCAAACAATAGATCGATTTTCAATGCATAGATTTCGCCATCCACCTTGCCCTATGTAGGGCACCAGGTCATCAACCTCCAACCCAACCATTTGTGCAGCAAGCAGAAGAAATTCCAAATAATCATCACATGAATGACTGACCTCAAGTAGACATTTAATAAATTCTTTAATCGAATCAGACACGATTATCAAAGGGCGGATTTGGCTTCGGTTGTGTAGTTTAATTCTGGCCATTTTTCTCGAAACCTCTTAAAAAAAATTTCTGGTCCAGTGGATGGTCCAAGACAAACATTGAATGCATCGGAAAGGAGTACTTCCAACATGTGATGACGGCATGCCATCCATAATAGATTACGTCCCAGGGCTACTTCTAACAGAGTGCAAGCTCCATTGAGTCTTCCAGTATTGGAAGCCGTAGTGTCGAAGCACATGCCGATGACCATAGATTCGCACTTCCATGATTTGATATGTTCATATACTGCATCAACAGCTACCCATCCTGACCCGGATGCTAACTTTGGAACACCAAGAAGCTTTGTAGTGCCATCGACAAGTGACGAGACCAGGACAGGTAATCGATCGCCGATGTTGGTAACATGTCCGGTAACATCGGGCAATAGCTTACCATCCCAATGTACAATTGATTTTGAGGGAATATAGGATGAGTTTGGCACAGAAAATCGAGACACGTTCAGAGCCCCATTCTCTGCTAATGAATTGGCATACGCAGTCAGGAAGTGTCGCATGAGAAAGGCCCCAGGCCTTTGATCAGTAATGAGATGATCACACACCTCGGGGCAGCGGGACAAGCAAAGCTTCTCCAGTTTGTCAATCGCACGTGGTTGACAGGAGAACTCCCTCAGAGGTGGAGGGAGGCTGTCATAGTGCCGGTACTTAAAAAAGGGAAAAAGACTGACCAAGCAGAAAGCTACCGTCCTATCTCCCTCACTTCATGTGTTGGGAAAGTAGCCGAACGCATGGTCAACCGAAGGTTGATGTGGTTCTTGGAGGAAAAAGGGCTCATTACCCCAAAGCAAGGAGGCTTTCGGCGGGGTAAGAGTGCGATGGACATGGTCACGCTCCTAGTCCAAGAAATAGCCAACGGCTTTCAGAGAGCTGAGTCAACGGCGGTAGTTTTCCTAGATCTCAGGCAGGCTTACGATCGAGTCTGGCGCCCAGGACTATTGTTGAAGCTACAGCGGTTGGGTGTCACCGCTGAGATGTACATTTGGTTACGCAGTTTCTTCAGTAATCGTACGATCACGACACGCGTTGGGAGCAGCGTGTCGAGGAAACGGACCCTCGAACAGGGTCTCCCACAGGGCTCCGCCCTCAGTTGTACATTGTTCCTAGCTTTCATCAATGACCTGCCTGAGTTTCTGGGATGTAAAAGCCTACTGTATGCCGACGATTTAGCAATCTGGAAGACCGGAAAGAGTGCCTCAGTCCTTGAGAGTGCACTCCAGAAGGACCTGACTACGGTCGGCTGTTACACTAGGATGTGGGGGCTAGAGATTAACGTCTCGAAGACCGTCTACTCGCTGTTTACCATGGGCACGAGTATCCTCAAAGAGCCATTTAGACTGGAGGTAGAGGGTGAGGTTCTTGCTCTGGAACCTAAGCCCAAGTACCTGGGAGTTACACTTGACAGAAAGCTTACTCTCTGCACCTCTGTCAGAGGTTGCCCGCTGCGCCTCTGACCGACTGAACATTGTCAAGAAGTTAGCGAGCACGTCCTGGGGGGCTCGAGCAGATGTCCTGAGGTCACTGTACATGGGTGCAGTAAGGTCTCAGATAGATTATAGCCAGGTTGTGCAGGTCTATGGGTCTAAGTCCTCTTTAGAGGCCCTAGATGTTGTACAAAACCAGGCTCTCCGGCTGATCACAGGCACTTTTCGAACGGCACCCACAGCAGCGGTGGAAATCATGGCAAATGTGCCACCTCTGGGTATCCGAAGAGAGCAGGCCGTTATAACCGCGTACGAGCGGTTTAAGCGGCAGGAGGAGACCTCTATCCTAAGGGAGATGGTCGATGGCTGGGTAGAAAGGAAGCGGCTCTCAATGCGGTCTTTTATGCACCATGCAGTGAGACTTGCATCCGAGATCAAGCTGCCGACTGACCGCCTAATGCTGGAGACTGTCTTAAGGCTCCCTCCTGGCGAGGCTCTCTACATGCCCGAGGTACGCACGACCCTGGTCGAAACCAATGCTGGGGACGCAAAGGATCACCGAACCATCACGGATGTAGCTTTGGAGATGATTGGAAACTATTCGGGGAACGCTATACTGGCCTATACTGATGCTTCTGTATCCAGTAGAGACGGTCGGACAAGCGCCTCGTTTGGGGTCCACATCACTCTCCCACAAACCGGCTTTGTGATAGACCATGCTGGCCTATGTGGGTCGCTCTGTGCTTACGAGGCAGAGATGACAGCCATTACTGAGGCAGTGGACCACATAGGAGAGTTAATCAGTGAGGGTACTTTGCCTGCTCTGGACATTGTCATTCTCACTGACGCGCTCTCTGTTCTCCAAGCTGTAAAAGGGACAGGAGAATGGCCGCTTCTGCTGGAAGCCATGCTGATGGCAATACAGGGTCTTGTGTCCCAACATAGCGTGCATTTGACCCTTCAATGGGTTCCCGGGCATGCGGACGTGCCCGGAAATGAAAGGGCAGACGGCATTGCCAAGGCAATAGTCCAGTCGACAGATTCCCAAGTGCTGCCCGTGAGTGCAAGAAAGAGCTCATTCGAGGCAGCACGTTCCATGATCTGCCTCTTTGGACAATCGAAGTGGTTCTCGGGCTGGACTCATGGGGTGAACGGAGTTAACGTCCGAAAGTTTCTAGAGCGGCCGTCCAAAACTGACCCGTGGTGGAAGCTCAGGCGTGTCGAGCAGGCGCTAATTACCCAGTTCCGAACTGGGCACTGTCCTATTGGCGCGTACTTTGGGAGGTTGAGGCCCAATGTCGACACCCTTTGCAGACACTGCAGGGAAGTGAAGGAAACCGTAGATCATTTGCTTTTCGAGTGCCCCGGACTAGCGGACCACAGGGTGGACCAGTCCGGAAGCCTGCTGGCCATCGGGCTCTATGGCAGTCTCCAGATGTTGAGAGACACAGCAGGTCTGATCTCACGGGCTCTAAGACTAAGTCTCAGCCCGCGGATAAAACTGAGAGAGTTCAAAGAGAGAGAGAGAGAGTCTTCTTTTATACATGCTGCAGCTTGTTGACGACAAGCTTGCGATGACGATGCATTGTGCTCTTGGAATATACTGTGTCAGATGTCGGAACACCAGCTTCGTTGAATGCGGATGCAAGTATCATTGTTGATTTTCTAATGCTGGTGTTCGTTCTGACCAGCACTGAAGCAACTTTTGGTGATATGATGCCTAACAATTTAGCATGCTTAGTTTAAAAAAATTAAATCTTCAAAAAATATGCACATTGCTTAAATTTTGCACATTAGGTATTTTATATGTTTTCTAGCATTTATTACATTTTCTAATTAAGAATCACACAGTTTCAACTCTAGATAATGGTAGCAATGAGATAAATTAAGTATATTTAAACTTCATTTTATTCAACTATGGCATGCAAAAACTGCAAATTATTTGAGCCATGATTCGTGTGGATTTTTATGTTGGCCTAATACTGGAATTTTAAAAGCTCTTGGGGGACCTCTAAATGTTGTTCAAATGAGCTACAACTTCACCAGTTCACTCATTGTACCCAAGAGACACATTTCAGGGGGTGAGACACCAAAGATTTTTTAAAAAAAATTTTTCGAGCATTTCTGGGACACCCTAATATATATATATATATATATATATACAGAGCCTAGCCTACATGCCGCCCATATGTAAAAAAGGCATTCATCACAGAATTTTTTTCTAGCATGGAGATGTTCTAAAAAGACGTTTAATTTTTCATTTCATTTGTTTCACTAGTTATACTATCACCAATGACAGTATTTTTGTTTTGGATCGTTTAATTTTATGTACATAAGGACTTCTGATAGATGCACTTGATCCCAGGCGGACTACTAATATTTATAATAACAAGTAACCTCCTTTAGCTACTAACTAATTGTATAGAATGTTATGAAACGCAAATTGGCAAGTTCGCTCTAATTTTTTGAAAGCTTTGTGCGGCAAAAGATATTAGCTTTGCGCAACTTTGGATAGGAATTTAAAATGTGTGCGCTAAATAGCAGTATTTAGCATATATATATATATATATATAGATTGATATAGATATATATATAATAGCATATATATGTATATATAATAGCATATATATATATATATATATATATATAATAGCATATATAATTATATATATATATATATATATATATATATATATATACATTTCACATATATGTTAAATAGATAAATAATGGACAATTTAGTCGACTCCTCGTTTTGCCTATGGCTAATCCAGCCCTGCTTGCTCTAAATTAATCAAAATTATCCTTTTTTACCCTAATAGATAAGGTCTTTTTGTGGGAGCGAGTAAACACATCAACGTCATTTATATAGACTTAAAGAAATGATGGGTCACGTCTCTTATGCATGTCATCAGCGAATATTTTTGGCTTTACCAAGGATAGAACCATGTACCTTTTGCAATGAGTTTAGTTCATTATTGAATTCGCTCTCTAGCCGCCAAAATGATACACATGTACATTTGAAAATGATTGGATGATACGAAAAATCACAAAAATTATTTGAGAGACGATATGTTACCTTCAAACTGCAGAAGACAAGACTAGGCTGTCAAAAACAGCATCATCATAATAACATATCTATGATACTTTCTTTGTTATTTGAAACAAACCAGATATCTGTATTATTATATCTGGAATATGATTGATTCAAAATTAAATCTATTAGTTTTTTGCGCATGCTCATAAAAAAATACTGATTCATTTGCAGAATAGATTGATCATTATGGGAGTTGTCTGTTAATTGGAGGGAGGGAATGACACGGGGACATTTTAATAGGTATTTTACAGTTTTAAGCTCTGTCTTAAAAAGGTTTTCTTAAGCATTAGCATTTTTTTTAAATTTAAATACATGTGAAATATTTCAATTGTGAAATATGTCACAGTCCTTGTCATAAGCTTTTATAAATTAATTTATTGTTTACTTTTTATAAAATATTACCATAGATAGTACTAAATTTCAAATTAAATAATTATATTTTAGTAGAAAATCGATCACAATATTGCATAACATACTAGTGTGGGTGGCTGTAGACGCTCGACCTCGACCTAAGAATCCTGGAGTCGATCATCTACCATAACCAATGCAATTTTTGGTTAAAGTCCTACAAGTTCACTCAGCATTATGTTTTGAAAAGGCGTTTGCTTACCACACAATGCCTTTCAACGCGATGTTACAGAAACAGATAAATTCTACACTTCATCTACCCCGATGTCCCTTTAGGGCTATAGGAACTTTTACTATTCAATCTAAATAACAAATTGAAACGTTGATAAGAACAGAATAATCAAATAATAAATATATAACAATAAAAATTCGTAGCCTAGTATTGAAAAAGAAGGCTTACTTAAGGGTTATTCATCCAACTAGGTAAATCTGCTTCTAGCAATCTTTCCGCTCATTGTGGAATAAAGTTTGCATGGTGAAAAAACAGCCCCGTAGCGTGAAAATTCTACAGGAGGGAGCCAGGCATTCTACAGCAGGGGCCAGGCAATAGCAGGGGGGCCAGGTAATACATTTTACTAAGTAGAACAAATAAGCAGGGGGCAGAAAAAACGCAGGGGGGCCCGGCCCCCCTTCCCCCCCCGCACGCTACGGGTCTGTGAGAAAAATAATGATTTTATTTTAATTAAAATTTTAATTTTTCCTTTTTTAGTTAACTAAGACTTTTTAAAAGCAATTTTATATAATTTAGGTTGTGTATCTAGTTAAAGATGTATTGAATTATATAGTATACATGTAATTTAGGTTGTGTATCTAGTTAAACGATATATTGAATTATACGGTATACATGTAATTTAGGTTGTGTATCTAGTTAATCGATATATTGAATTATATAGTATACATGTTCAAGGAGTTAAAAAATAGAAAAATCAATCATTTTGACATCGTAATATCTTCTTCAAGTTTGAAGATAATATGTAACCATTTTTTATTACACTAATCCTTAACGCTTAAAAATGTGTTTTAACATATTTCAGAAAAATCCAAAATTACTCAGAACTTGCAGGTAAGGTTAAACTTTTGTAAATAAAATAGTTCTTTCTTATTTGTTGTTGTTTTTATTTATTTTTTTTTGTTTTTGTTTTACATTTTATTAAGAAAATAAACAAAGTTAATTAGGAAAGCATTTCTTTGACGATATGGTTATTTCTAGGGAGCGACCGATAATCGGATCGCTATCGGTGTCGGACCGATATTGGCACTATCGGTTAATATCGGATCGGCCGATTGTTGTAGGGAGCGACCGATAGTCGAACCGATATTGGCACTATGGGTTAACTGTCGGACCGGCCGTTTTTTTGGCTGCCGATACATTGTTTTTTTTTTCACAACAGAGTTGCAGAAAAAAAAAATCAGTAAATAACCCAATTCTATAACCAGATCTTCAGATCAGACAAGATTTAAATAAAAAGGAAAAAAAAAACCCGTACACAGAAATTGTCACGTATACATCAGAGATACGACCTTGAAACAATAGGATTGGCATTTCTTAATTCTAATGTATGACCTTGAATGATACAATTAGTGAACATCTGTGTGTATTTTTTGTTGGGATGGGAAGTTGGGGGGGGGGAACAAGACTTGTGTCACGAAATATGACAGGGAAGGGGTAAGCATGGGTTGACATACGTCATTAGCTGTAGCATGAGAGAAACACGTGTTTGGCAATTGGCATTGTTGTTGCTTAAGGGTCTGTCCATTAATTACGTCAACAAAATAGGGGGAGGTGGGGTCAGAAAATTTTTGACAATTGTTGACAAGGGGGTGGGGAGGGAGGTCAAGAAAAGTTGACGTCAACAATGTTACTTTTTTAAATTTAATATAATTACTTAATAAATAGGAAAATTAAGCAGCGTTTGTAGTTCTGTGTTACACACTCGCTTAACATTCAGTATTTTAATTAAACTAACTATATTCATACTAATTTTGCCACATAAACATTTTGGAAGCCACCTTTTTAGGAGGGGGGTAATCAAATGTTGACGTAATTTTTATAGGAGGGTCTCGGAAAGTTTGACAAGTTGTTGACAAGGGGGGGGGGTAAAAATCGCCAAAAATTTGTTGACATAAATAATGGACAGCCCCTAAAAATAAAATATCGGTATCGGTATCGGTATCGGTAAAAATGCTGGGGGAAAATATCGGTATCGGACTATCGGTAAAAAGGCATATCGGTCGCTCCCTAGTTATTTCCTCTTTTTTTTAATTGAAAATCTTTTTGAACTTAAATTAGTTATCTTTATCTATAGTACTATAAATAGGATCTTCTTCTCTTAATTTAGTCACTCAACAACCACAGGACAGACACAACTATGAGACACCACATATTAATCCAGAGACTGACACAACAAACAGAAAAACAAACTATGTGAATGTCTTAGGTAAGATATTTTTGTATGAAATAAAGTAGGGTCTAAAATATATTCTCAGTGAATTATTAAATTTCACTTCATTAAATCTTTTGTATTTAGGAAAAAACTAAACAGTTTAATTGCTGTTTAAAATTAAAAAAAGAAACCTTGGTATTATACTAACGAAAAAAATATTTTCTTTAATTCAATTTAGATGTAGAAAGAGAATATCACCCTTACGATCAGATAACGAACGACCTGTGAAATAAAAAAAAATCTGTTAAATATTTAAATGTCGGCCTACTACATTAGCAATCAAGAAATCGTCGACGTTTGTCTTAAATGTAGCATGGTCTTCCAAGAAGCGATGGTACCATTGTTTTGGGAGCAGTGTGAATTTCGGATAGTCCGATAACCGGACACAAAAATTACGTTCACAATGAGAAAGAACAATAAGAAGCTATTGGCACAGGTGAGAGCCAACCTATACGATAGTACGAACGTGTTCCAAAGATTTTTGACGAAAGTGTTGTTAACTGTAGGTTTGATAATTACAGTAAAGTCAACAATATGGAAAATTCTTTCAGAATAGATCTGCTAACTATATGTGTATCGGAAAACGATTGATCAGAGAGAACATTTTCTTTAGCTGGACGTGTTCAGGAAGAGACTGTTGTTCATACTACTGTTGATAGCTTTTTTTATATTTATATGAACTAAACTTAAAGAGTCTTTTTTTTAAATATATTTTGAATTTACTGATTCATTTTTGAATAATAATTTGATAATTTATTTTTAATTAAATATATATATGCTACATGTATATACATATTTTTGATGAATCATTTGTTTTAAATTTAAAAAATGTGTATTATCTATATTATTGATTATAATAAACGAATATATATTTATACAGATAAATTTGGTCTTAAAGTTTAATTTGATGTTTGATTTATCAGTCTGTACATGTGCAAGAAGTGTAAAAATCTAGCATCACAAAAGATGGGTTCATATTACGAATATCACCATCTTCTAGTGCCATAGATGCACAATTTCTAATAAACTATTTCTAGATCAGTTTTATAAGTAAAAAGGCCACTCAAGCCTCTGATAAACTTAGAGCTAAGATTCTTTAAAGAAACGGTCACCACCTCTACTCCGAACTGAAAGTCTATAGGGCAGTTTCCCTAACATATCTCCTATGTGGCTGTGAGACATGGACAGGAAGTTTATCAATCTACTCAAACACTTTCACTAACGTTCTAGCTGGACAAAAGTACCAGCCAAAAGGTCCTCAAGAGAGTTGACATAACATTCATTTAAACAATGGTTATGATGGGACCATTAATTTGGTCTGGACATATCATTCGTATATACATACGAAGTTCACCAAGACAAGTGTTTCACATAGAGCTAGTCTTATGAACGAATCGAAAAGGAAGTTGAAATAAAAAGGTTTAGGGCCTACAGTGAATCTAAAGGAGCATATGAAGCAGCCCCGTAGCGTAAAAATTCTACAGCAGGGACCAGGCAATAGCAGAGGGCCAGGTAATACATTTTACTAAGTAGAGCAAATAAGCAGAGGGGGGCCAGACAAAACGCAGGAGGGGCCCGGCCCCCTTGGCTCCCCCCGCACGCTACGGGCCTGATATGAGGTGGGCTGATCTGAACACAATTTTGCTTGAGACCAGGGCAATTGGCAAATCAAATGGCGTTCCAGCATACCATGTACAGTACACACTACATTCGTCTAAGTGTTTCTACCTTTAGACTCCAAAATTATATTAGAGCCCATATTAGATAAAACGCACAAAAATATGGTTACACTCGGATTCTCGTATCTATACCCAATTTGAATGCTTGAACAGAAGAAGGAAACGATAATGCATTCTAATCCAAGAGAAAAAGAAAATCTTAGGATCTTATCTTTCATTATTACATAACATATTCACAAAAAGAAAATTATAATCATAAACTTTAGAAAGAAGACAATTCAAAAACATTTACTTAAACAGTAAAAATTATAGGGTAAAAAAAATTGTATGAAATAAGTCTTTTTTTTATCTGATATTTCATTTTAAATTAATTGGCAATTAAATTTAATAAATAAATATACATAATATGAACAATAGCCGACACAAAATATTTTAGTCGATTTTTTCACAGCCAAAATAACTCTGACTGAAAAAAGTATTGACGGCTTTTTCAGCAATTGCTTCCCTTGCATTGCTACAAAATTTCGGATCATTCAGCACTGAGTCATTGTTTCGACACATGCGACCATAGCAACAAGTACAAGCACATCAGTTGACGTCATGAAATTTTCCATCGAGCCGTTATTAACAGCAGCGTGTTATTCTGTGAATGTCCTTGAAATGCGGAAGATTAAATCTATTTATATCTGGGCCAAACCCTTGCACTAGTTTTATTGTATTTTAAGTGCGTAGTTGACATTTATAATGGAGCTATGTACAGTCCTATAATTTGAAATGCTGACTTCTCATATTACATTTATATGTAATGTTGATAATTCAAACTATCTAAAGGGCAAATTTTACAATAATATGTAATAAAAAACATACGCATGTGTCTGTTTTTATGTTTTATTATTGTCAACTGTTGTGTCCTTGAACTTTGGTTAGAAGTTCAGCCATAGGTCTACGTAGTTGACTATTGATTTTGTTTTATTATTTAAATGATTTTCTTACAGTATCATTATGCTATTAGTCTATAACTGGCATCAGTGGCGCAACCGGGGGGGGCGGGCTAAAGCCCCCTCCAGGCCAAATCGGAGGGACCCTGCAATTTTTACAAATCCAATGAACAACATTATTCTAAACTTAATTTTTGACACAATTTAGAATATATGAAATGTTTAGGATACAAATCAAATCATATCATATTGCAATTTTGAACATATATCATATCATGAAATTATTTTTTTACATTTGCTTCTGCTGTTTTGAGACTGAGTTTGACTCAAACAGCAGTCTTTCTTTTGTATCATCAATACATATTTAAAGTTACAAAAATGACGGTCAAACTCATATTAATAATAATCTTTTCTATCCTTAATTCTTTATTAACTATAATTTTTAGTTTTGATTCGAAGAGTTTAAAAAAATTTTCGACTGCGGCGGTCTTTTGTCTTTTTTTCAAAATGTGAGCTACCCCCCCCCCCATCCGACCCCAAGCATTTTGTGCTGGTTGCGCCACTGACTGGCATATTTTTTTTTTTTACCGTTAACTTTAAAAGGTGTATCGACCGAAAATCAATATTTCACTATTAACGATACACTGACCTATAAATAAAACATAACAAACTGACATTTGAATGAGGAAGTAAATCAATAGACAGATTAGACACGAATGGAATAAAATAAAGTCATATATTGGCATACGCACAATTTGTATTCTCCCCTTGATATATAGATATACTTTACCTTACATTAAATGGTAAAAAAAATGAATATTGCAATCCTTCAAAATTACTTTTATCATGAGTTGTATTTTTCAGGTTTTAATCATCTTAAAACTTAAAAAGTAAATCCGAAAACAAATATTAAATATTTTTAATTATTCCCAAATAATCCAAACATGCTTGAGAATTAGACTTTAATATGTGTTGATTCTCAGTGTGCGTCTGTGTGTTGGGGGTTGGGGGGGGGGAGCTGGAGTTCGCAGTACTCTACCAAATAATAAATGGTCTCTTGAAAACAATCCTCTTCATGTTTTTATCTGTAGCAATTTACGTTTGTTCTACTCTAATCGATTTTTTATTCTTTATGGTCAAAATATGGTTATAGTTGTTTATTTACATTGGTGTCAATACACTATACTTTTTTTTAAATAAAAACATGACAACATAAACATTTTAAATGCAGAGGTGTAACTAGGGAGGGGGGGACCAAATTCGAAAGTTCCCCCGGGCCCTAGCTTGAGGGGGGCCCCCAAACATTTTTTACATTAAACATTAAGTATATTATCTCATGTCGTGATGTCGAATGTCAAAGTGCAGGGGACCCTAAAAGAGAGCAAGCCCCCCGGCCCCCCAAATCCCCAGGTTCGGCACTGTTTAAATGTATGTACTGTATTGATTTTCTTTCTACCTTTTAAGAGAGGAATCGTATTTTTGAGGTAACATATTTGTTTTTTTATTACCAAAAAAAAAATATTTTTTAAACATGATATTACTTTAAAATTGTTGACATCTGGAAGTAATTAATCATTAATTTACATGTAACTGTTCATGCATGTGCTATTTCAGAAATTTACATAACGAATTCCCTTAAACATATCTATAGAAAACAAGATGTTTATTATGGTACATTTTTAAGCGACATCTAGAAACGTATCCCTATCGTAATTTGAAAATTGGCTTTAAATCTGTACTGAAATGATTACAATTGTACTAGTTATTTCCCTTTCACCAGTCGCACTTTTCAAGTCTAACTGATGACATGACCGTAGCAACAGGTCATAATACGATAATGCATATGTTGTATTGCAGCCATAAGCATTTTTTGACGTCGTAAAATCTATTTATGTCTTGAAACAACATTCAAAAGTAGCTAACATTATGTTGTTACTTAGATTTATGATTCTTTATAATAGTTTGAAAATGTATTAAATAAATAGTACAAACATGTAACTTAATGCGCTTTACTGACCGTCTGTCTATTGTTAACTTGTTTCAAAAATAGGTGCCAGTCTTAGATATGATTAATTTTATTTTAAATAAATCATATTAAAATGGACTTATAAAATTAATATTTTACAAACAATTGAAAACATATATGTATTTTTATGAACAACTATGTATTTATTATGTTAAGCATGACTAAAAACACAATATCACTTTCAATACATTTTTTATCTAAATACGTTCATTTCAACGCACATTCTTTTTACAGTTTGCTTCAAAGAATGCCAATAATTTGTTTTATTGTTTGAGTTTTCACATTTGCATAGAGGTCTGCTTTATACTGGAATAAATATATTGACCTTGACCTTACAACTAGTTACACGATTCAATCGATGTGGTGCTTAGAGTAGAAGTTGTATTATATACGAAACTAAATAGCCTATACAAATGAAAATAGACAAAAATTCGGCGACCTCATCACAGTGGTGTACATTTACTTTCACACAAAAAAAAATGAAAATAAAATACGTAAATTTAAAAAAATAAACGAAATGTCGATTGTGATATATTTATTACTTTACATGAGATACACTAAAATCATTGTTTTGTGTTTATTCATTTTCATTATTTAAAGCTTTGTATGTGTTGCAAAAGGGCTCAGGGCCTGCTGACAGTTGAATCTGATGTTACTGTCACAACGTTATTTTTCTTCCTTTATCTGGAGATGAAGTTATAATGTTATTGGGGATGAAAGAATAGGGTAACGAAACTACCAGATGTAACTGGCCAAGCTCAGGTGTCTGCAATATGGAATCATGTTTAATTTTACCATTTCACTGCTAAGCACTCTAAATCTTATGTCCTGCCCAGTGCTAACCTCCGAAATACAAAACTTTCTCCCTGTGCTGAGTTTTTTTTTTCGACCTCAGGTGACCCCAGGACACCAACGAAACGCGACGGTGTTGGTCAATTTAAATGTACCCGGAATATTTTAGCAGTCGTTGTATATTGCCACATGCTTTCGCCCGAGGTTACCATAATTGAACTTAAGCTGTTTAGATGGAGGGTTATGGGAGTGACAAGCAAATGACGGGTTTGGAAGTTAGGGGTGTTTGGGGAGGAGCTAGGCTTGAAAGAGGGAGATAGAAAGAAGGGAAATCGAGAAAGAGAGTGAAATAATCCAATTTACAATGTAGATTGTGGTAAATAAATTAAGTTGAATTGTTTTTAGTAAATAAATAAATGTTATGTTAATCCAAGATAGATTTAAGAATGTTATTTTAGTAAAATACTTCAAAATATGGTGTGACACACGAAGGTCCCATGCCTTGTAAACGTATCTCTATTCAATGTGAGTACTCTGTTTAACTAACATAATAGTAATAATACAATTTCTTGTCAGCTCCTTTTTGTTATGTGATTTTGGCAGAACAGTTGACAGAAAAAGTTTCTGGACTAATAGCCCTACACCGCTGGTCCATCTATCATTGGAATGTTTAGCAATTCCCTAATCAGATCCAGCCTGACATCTGTGGTTGACTAGTGCATACTTTCTCAAACCATTGGTCAGCACTTAAGGGTAGACACCAGGCGGGAATAAGAGAAAAAAAAATAAGGGACTTTAAAGAAATATGTTAGGATATAATTAATACATTAGGGAAAGGTAAAATTACTTTTAACCTTGTCAATTTGTCAGTTGCCATGACAACCATTCAAAATGGCCACCAAATAACCATACTTCATATAAATTCAAACTCTTAACACTAAAAAACTATAATAGATAAACACTTACTTTTTGCAGTCAAATAACAAACAAATCAAGTACAATAAATGGTTGCCATAAGATTTTTAATTGTATTTTTCTTTATTAAGATAAATAAATAATTGTGTAACATGTATAATTCTGAGGTAACTAACCTACCAAACAATACTTAAAATGGACAAAATTTAAAAAATAATTATTGTAATCGCAACCACTTCTGTATTTATCTTTTTTAAACAAGCATAACACAAATGAGCCTCATATCTCTAATGGTTAAGGAGCTATAGTGTTTTAAAGTCATGAAGTAGAGGGAAAAAAAGAAATCAAGAAAAAACAAAAAAACGACAACTTACATAAAAGCTGTAAGGAAATATACAATTCTAAAGCTATGATTTGAAAGATCATTCAATTTCATATTAGAAAAATAAGAAAACATGTAGCTAAATAAATATATGATAGACTATAAATGTATATGCTGATGTAAAATTGAAAAAAAAAATCTGCATAAGATAAACTTCAAATGAGCTAAAAATGTACACAAACTAATATAGTAATAACTACAGCAATCATAAACATACTTTTAATAAGCATACCAAAGATGAGTAGCATATCTCAAAGGGTAATGAAATTACAGGGTGTCATATTTAAGTCGATCGCAGAAAAAAAATGAAAAGGAGTAAAACAAAAAAAAATAAAACTATAATGTGTTATATAAAGCCCTAGTAAAACAAAGTTAGTAATTAAAAATACATACTGCTTTGGAAGAGAATTTAAATTGATTTAGAAAAATCAAGTGATTTGTTTGTGATTATATAATAAATAACTATTATGAGATTAGAATATGACCAGTCTTACTATAAAAAAAGAAAATCTATAAAGAGCATACTGGTTTTTTTTTTTAACACTTTTTCAATAATCAGAACAGATAATAAATGCTATATTTAAGATAATTATGTTTAAACAAATTTGATGATTAAGTAGCATAGCCAATAAAAATTTTATACCATACAGTCTAATGTAAATAAAAATACATTCTTCAGAATATGAATGAGAATTGGCATGCTAAATAAAATATCAGGGACATTAAATGAAAATACACACATAAAATTAATAAAAAAAAGTTTTAAAGGTATGGTTATGAGATAGCAAAAAATATTCACAGAATAATGATTAAAAAAAATCAGTTCCAAGCTCACCATACACCAAAAACATCAGCTTTCTTATATTTTCTTGCTTTATAAATTTAAGAGCAATTACTTCCATTACTTTGAAGAAAAGGTATCTACTGTCACAAAATGACTTCAATATTTGTCCATTTCTTTTAAAAATGTATAAAGTGTCATAGGGTATGTTGCTGCTTGGCGATTCTTGTCATTGTTGGCACTTTATGTTGAAAAATTCTGAATAGTCTTTGCTGATACGACACAAGCTAATATCATCTTGTGGACTATGATTCTGCTTGTTGATTAATGCTGAATGATAAAGCTTAACAGATGCCAATGTTAGGCAGCTTACTGACATGTTGATATGTGAAGTCTCTCTTTCAAGGAACACCCTCATGTTGTCAACTCAAGCATAAGGAGAGCAAATTCCATCTTGTCTGAATAGTCTTGCTGATACGACACAAGCCACTATCCTCTTGTGGACTATGATTTTGCTTGTTGATTAATGGTGTACGATACAGCTTAACAGATGGTAATGTTAGGCAGCTTACTGGCATGTTGATCTTTGAAGTCTTCTCACATTCAAGGAACAACTTTATGTTGTCAACCCAAGGATAAGCAGAGCAAATTCTGTTTTGTCTCCTACTGCAAGTTTTCTCTAGATTCAGCTTACACATCTGTTAAAAAAGTATGAATTCTTTTTAGAAAAGATATATTTAATAAAGATATGAATTAAAATTTAATACTTCAGAGTATCAACATCAAGTAACAAAAATTATGAGATTTAATATAAAGATTACATTAAATCCATACAATTAGTGTACAACCTTAAAATGAAAAATAAATATTGAAAAACATTACGCCATATAACCAATGCAAATATAAATAAGTATAAAAATATTTACTGAAATGTTATCAATGATATCTCCCTGCTTTCTGTGAACAATCTGACATCGTCAATCCATCATAAGGAAGGCAAATTCTGTGTCGTCAAATGCTAGCTTTCTCCAGATAGAGCACAAACATCTGAAAAAATGCAAATTACATAAATTATTTATAGTTTTAAAATTTTGAAGTTCTAATTGTTACAAAAAGAACAATGTAAAAGATTAATACAAAAGCAAATCATAGTTAGGTACTTTGATAAAAAATTCAAAATTGTTATATTAAAATGAAACTAATATAGATGGATAGAGCTTGCAGAGTACATTCCAACAACGCCTCATTTGTGATTATATCTTAATTATAAGCGAAGTTATGATTTTTTTAGTGACTTTTTTAAAACTAATGACTATATAGGAAAACTCGTGACCGGATTTTTCAAAATTTTGCTTAAAAACCTCATATCTTGACAGTCTTTAAAGACAGAAGGTTCAAACTTTCACTACTTATTTGTGATTATGTGTAGATAATAATGCATGTGATATATATTTTATATATTGTATAATTAAATATAACTCACAAATTCCTATATGACAAAAAGAAATACAAAAATTTACAAATTATTGCTAAGAAATTAATAAACTGTTTTTAATTAGTATAAAATATATGGTGAAGTATATATTTTTACAAATAATAAATACACAGTGCGTCAAAAACTGGAGAAATAAAAAAAGACGACAATCATAAAAACTACCCAAGTTTGTTGTTGAATGAACAATTTTTAACTATTAATAATTACAAATGCATGATTTTAAATACTTACATTATTAGTGTGGCCTGTATCTTTTATTACAAGTTTATTTCTAGATGTCATTAAATCTGAGGTGAGAAAAAAAAGTAAAACATTACAATCCAAACACTCAAAATCAAAGTGAAGACTTAAATTATATTACATTAATAAATATATATTACCTTTTTTATAATTCATAATGCTTTAAATTTGTGGGAGCAATTATGTTATTTTACTATACAAAAATAAAATTTTAAAAAGAGTAAAATATGAATTCTAAAAGACGACAATCGCAATACATATTACCTTGCAGATTTTTCTTGATATTAATTTTTCATACAGTCATTCTTGTGTTGTGTCAGACAGGCACATAACATACCCTTTAATGAAAATAAATATGTTGTGATTAATTATGTACTGTGAATGTCTTCAGAAGAAAATTACAATTCTTGACTGGGATTAGCAAAAACTCAAGTCAGTCAAGTCTGTATGTTGAGAAAACAATTGTATGACAATGATTTATTTCAATTTAATAAAAGTTGAAAATTGTATCTTCTTTTTATCTAATGGGACATGTGAATTTGTTATATACAAAAAGCCATTATGATATAGTTAACTTAATGCAAATCATCAACATCTAATAGTTATTTGTATGTCCAAGTGTGCCTGATACCACTTATTATGACTTATATAGTATAATAGAAATGAAGATACAAAAAAACGTATGTTAAATATATCTTACTAAATTTTATGACTGATTACTGAAATTGACAACGTATACTTTGAAATTCTTTAGAGATCAATAACATTGAAACAAAGTAGTCAAAGAATTAAAATGTGACGAAATTCTTACCTAAAATTGTTTATGTCAATATATGATCCTAACTTGAAAGGCATACATCATTGTCATTACAAACACAATCAAAATGCAAGTATGAAGCAAATATGATTCATTATAAGAACATTTTTATCATTTAACCAGAAACAATAAATTCGACCTATAAATACAGTCCAAGTGTAAATTCAGTGAAGTTTATCAGGCATGGCAGCATGGTGTCAATGTTCAGAAAGATGATCCAGCATGTACATCCGTAGATAATTTTTGACTAGAAGCGTCAGACATTGATGCATTTTTTGTACAAACTATATTTTTGTTTAGGTCATAAGAAGATTATACGTATGATACATACGAATTTGTCTATCTAAAATGCTTTGATTAGCAAAGAGAATCAAAACAGAGAACAATGACGATGTGTAGAAGAAATGTTTATAATCCGCCATCTTGAATTAAGGACTGTACCCTCGAGAAATAACGCTTCGTATTGGTTGATATACATATTCAGAGATTGAATTCATGATAGAAAGCTTAGGGAGGGAAATGTATAAAGAATTGGATAAATAAACCAAATTTGAAATATAAAAAAAATGGAGACAAATTTTTATTTTATCAATTTCCGACTCATTTCTACCCAACTACTAAATAATATGCCAGCTCTAATGTGTTGCAGTTAATATATTTACGCATTTAGATAACCTAAATTCTTAGCCTGAGCATAATGCAACTTTCCGTCAGTTGTGTTTTCACAATGCTGTTGTAAGAAAACCAATAAATCTGACTTCTAACATCAAGCCCCAAATTTGGCCAATTAAAACAACGTTTTACATTCCTCACTAAAGTCTTGATCATTCCAAACATTGCACGCACCTCTCCTTTAGATGGACTGATAAACATATATTATCTGTTGTGGCGATACTGTGCTCCCCATGTCACTATAGAACTGTCGCAATAATGTTTGCGTTCTTACCTCACAATTTAAACTAGTATTATTTAACGCCCCAATTGCACCTAACCGTCATGTCTCTACTCTGTATAATTTACTCTGTTTGTTTCTACTTTGTGTAATGCACTCTGCTTAAACTGTCCTGTTTTGTTGAGATGGTGACCTTGCCATAATAAAATATAGAAATAATGAATGGATTTCTCTCTCCAAGGCTCAACCAATAGAACGTCTAAACATTCCTATCCGACAATCACTAAATTTAACAGTGGTAAAGCGCGGCAGAAAAAAATAATTCGGTGTTAAGACTTAGCCGAACACCGAGACAGAAAATGGGCGAGAAGTGGGTTTTCAATATAATTATACTAGAAAATGAACTTGAATCTCAACTTTCTAAAGCTTTTGTTAATGAAACATGTGCAAAACTAGACAATGGACTTCCCCTACAACTTTGGCTGAAAACAAACGTTTAGATTTAGTACAAATTAATGAAAACGACTATTATCGTTAGCAATTTAGCGTAGGAAAAAAATGCGGCTTAAGTCGTGCAGCGAGACTGTGAGCTACTATAAGTCTTCAATGGCATCGAAAGAGTTAAGATTGAAACATCTCTATCGGCATACGTTCATGTGTTTTGGCTTTAAAGTTTAAGCCAGCCATCACACTGCAAGCTGACCCATTCTCACTTCTTGGAGAATGCACAGATTGGATTTGGTTATCCTGCTGTATAGGAGTCACATAATGGTACGAAACATAGGGACGATTTATGAATCACTGATCGAACCATTCAGATACACCAACATTTTAAGAGATTTTTTTTAGCATGTACTGATGTGATGATGTGTATGAGTTATTGCGTGACTGCTTTGGGAAAATTGTTTGTTATTTACAGGTATATGTCTAGCCCCAATAGTGGCTGCTGAATTATTTTATCAAGAATTGTGATTGATACTAAAAGCTAATCAGCATTCATTTATTTACCTCATAATACAATGTAACTTTGATTTTTCAGTCTCTTCTACCTCGATCTCCCTTCTCTATATCTTTCTTACACATGCTAACATAGCTCCTACACATATATTCCGAACTGTTCCTAATAATACAGATAGTTGTTATTTGATGGTCTCTCTGTTTTTTTTTTTACTGTTTATGATTTTACATCTGTGATTGTCGTGATGTTTTTCAAACTTGCTCAAGAAACATTAAAACAAACTCATACGATACCGAAATACCTTGCGTTAATCGCACACAAAAACTTTGTGGTAATTTCATTTGTACATGGAATTAAACATATAAAGGCCTGCTTGATGAAATAAAAGAAAAAAAAAATTGAGTGATCATCTGATGCTCTCTAAATGCTATACAATGGTGCACATGAAACATATATCAGCTAGTATTAATTAAAAATCATAATGCTAGTTAGTTTTTGTATAAAGTATTTCTGTAAAAATGGCAAAGTTACTTTTTTCAGTATGATCTTTCCGATGAAAAAAAAAAACAACGCTTGCTAGTTGTAGGCTACATGTACTATTGAAATGTCATACATATGAGATGGACCTCAAGTACAGAAGCAGTAAACACACTGTCCATTGAATTAGCTGATGTATGAGATCTACCTCAAGATATGTCAGAGTTCACGTAACATAATTTTGGTACTAGTTTTACTATATCTAAAGCAGGTAATATAGTTCCATAATTAATTTCTCATTAGTGTGTATGATAGGACGCCGGTGAAGATGTTATCAATGATTGTCTACGTCAGCAATTTTCTGTAAGGAAATAACTAAAAGCACTGCTTGTTAGTTTATAAGTGGCCATCCAGAGCATGCAAAAAATTGGACTGAAAACAAAAGAATGACTACAGATAATTCTAAAAGAAGGGAGATTGATATGTGAGGACACTAAATAAGAGAATATGAAGGAAGCTACTTTACACACTAATTAAACCTGCAATGTGTTGTTAAAAATGTTCTTCTCCCTTTTTAGAACAGTTTTTTTTTGGGGGGTGGAGGGGGGAAGAGGACATTTAGCTCGCAAAGGGCGCTACATTAGGTAACTACTGTACTGGACCGCTTATTTATCATCCTGGTATAAGGCAGTCATGTTGCCTGTGTTCCTTATAATAATTGGCAGCTCTGTAGTACACATGCACGTCCAGCTTACGTCACCGCTTGACTCCTTCGTGAGAGCGAGCGAGTGTTTTTATTTAGTTCCATCAACTCTCGCATACGTTCCCCGGTTAAGTGTCTGTGAAGGAGTCGTTTAGCAGTGACAACACAATAACTCATTATAACGTTTTGTTTCCTTAGTTTAAATAATGTTTATACTTTACGACTATAAACGATCCAAATCATAGTATTAATGATCTCACACCAATATTATCCATTTTAGACACTAAATTGCTTGAATTCGTCTACTCAAATGTTGTATAATGTAGCAGGATAAAAAAAATTTTTTTTCCGTTGCAATTTAAATCACTACTTTTTTACCCCCCCCCCTCAACATCTGGGAACTGCCTTAAAAGTAAGTGGCCAGCAAGTTACCCTACTAGTCCATACTGTGTTCCGCAAGCCCGGGGCTCTCAAAAAGCACATGATCCACGTTTTTCTCAACTTCTCTGCAGTCTCGGTAAAGGGAATCGACTTTTTGCCTCAATCTCCCTAAGTACGCACTGATAGGACAATGCCCAATGTGAAACTGAGCAATTAGTGCCTGCTCGATCCTCCTAAGCCCCCACCACCGGTCAGTTTTGGATGGCTGCTGCAACTGTCTGCGGACATTTCTGACTGTCATCCCATTGTCTAAACTCGAGAACCACTGAGTTCAATCGAAGGGTCTGATCTTGGCACACGCTGCCTCAAGTGAGCTCTTCTTCGCACCAATGGGCTGCACTTGTTCATGCATTGACTTTGCAAAGAAACCGGCCTGGTCATTCCCGGCCACGTCCATATGCCCGGCAACCACTGAAAGGTCACTACTACACAGTGCCAGGACATAAGATATTGGATTGCCTCCACCATGGCTTCCAGCCGCTCGGGCCATTATCCAGCCCAAGTTATAGCTTAGAGAACAGATAGCGCATCAGGCAGGACAACAATGCTCGTTACAGGCAAGAAGCCCCCTCCCATAATATGTGCCACCGGTCCTCTATAGCTGCCATCTCTGCCTCATACGCACAAACCACGTGGCCCTGCAAGATCTTCATCAAATCGGGTAGAAATATGCTAAGTAGTCTTGATATTTAAGACATTCTGGGCAGTTGTGCCAGAAACTTTCAGACAATCCTTAAATTTATCATTATAACAAGAACTCAATTCACTGCGTGGTTCCATCTCATACGCCATTTACTGGACGACCATATCCTCAAGTACCACTTCCTTGATGATCACACTCTCAGGTACCACTTCCTAGATGTCTGGATCTTGTTCTATGATCACCTTTGTCTCTCTCTGGATTTCAATGTTAAAACCTTTCTCTACGCCTTCTATTACTTTCCCTCCTGTTAGCTTTCAGACATTCAATAAATTGATCATTATAACAGGGGCTCAAATCACAGCGTGGCTCTTCCCACAAATCGAGTTTGTGTGAAAATGATGTGGACCCCAAACGAGGCTCTTGTTCGAACTTCCTTAATGGTTACAGAAGCATCAGTATATGCAAATATATAGTCCCTCTGATATGATATAATCGACTCCAAATCCACGTTGTGTAATGTTAGAGGATCGTTAGCTTTCCCAAAATTGGTGTCAACCTGGGTTCTGCGTACCTCAGGAATTCAAGTTGCTTTGCCGGGAGGAGCCCTGGAGGTGATATTTAGCATTAGGCGGTCAGTAGGCAGCTCGATTTCTATGTTCAGTCTCATAGAGTGGTGCCTAAAAGACATTATTGTTTCCCTTCCACCCAGCCATCGATAAACTTCCTTAAGGCAGAGGTTTCCTCTTGCCGCTTATACCTACGATGTACTAGTGGTGGCATGTTTGCCGTGATCTCGACCGCTGCTGTTTGCGCCGTTCAAAAAATGCCTGTGATCAGCGGGAGAGCCTGGTTTTATATGAAATCAAGGGTCTCTAGAGACGATCGTGGCTCATAGACGTGTATGCTGTAATCAATCTGGGACCTTACTGCATCAAGGGACAACAGATGGAAATGTCGAAGAAAGATTTCTTGGTTTTAATGGTGCACCTCACAGTGACCTCACAGCCAATCGACAGTCGGACATTTTATTCCGTTAAATTCATGAATTTCAGTGAGAGGAGAGGCTTATACATAGCACATACCTGTGGTGTTGTTCCAGCCTCGGCTAGTGAATAAGGAGGTCTATAGTCTTAAGTGAAAAATAAATACGGGGGATTGTTATTCGTTCTCTACTGTGCTCACAGAATACATTTAATTTTGAGAAGACCGTGAAAGCATTGAATAATGCAAGATATTCTTTCAGACTGTGTCAAGATCTTCGAACTGTTTCAACAATAAGCATTTGGTCAAAATAGTAGGCTACAAAGACGAATCCCTACCATTTTTTACATTATAAATAAAGGCAGAATAATATAACTAAAGCATGAAGTGACAAACTTTGTAATTTAATTGTAACGATTTCCCGAGGCAATTTCTTCATTGGAAAGTTCGTTTTCTGCCCTCAGACGTAAACATACATATCAGTAAAGTAACCAAGAATAGAGCAGAGTAATTGCTTAAACTTGTTTGTCATTAATGTAAAAATCACATCTTTTGAACACGATGACATACCAATCGCCAGATGTAACTACACTAGAGGTAGTCTGCATAGGAGAAGTAAACTAGTATGAAGTGTTTAGGTTATATTGTTATAAATATTTACATGTAAAATAAAGTTGTCATATCAATGAAGACCGATAGCAACCTTGTCTCGACTAATAGCCTACCCGATATTTTACGTTTTTTTTGTTGTGAATGGGGCTGTCCATTAATTACGTCAACAAAATAGGGGGGAGGGGGGGCAGAAAATTTTTGACAATTGTTGACAAAGGGGAGGGGGGAGGTCAAGAAAAGTTGACGTCAACAATGTTACTTTTTTTTTTAATTTAATATAATTACTTAATAAAGAAAAAATTAAGCAGCGTTTGTAGTCCTGTTACACACTCGCTTAAATTCAGTATTTTAATTAACTATATTCCTACTCATTTTGCCACATAAACATTTTGGAAGCCCCCCCCCTTTTTTTTTGGGGGGGGGGGTTAATCAAATGTTGACGTAATTTTATGGGGGGGGGGGGTCTCTGGAAGTTAGACAAGTTGTTGACAAGGGGGAGGAGGGGAGGTAAAAATCGCCAAATATTTGTTGACAAATAATGGACAGCCCCAATCGAGAGAGGGATAATTACAACTTGGACGTTAGATTGTGTGATATAAAGTAGCGAGGTTAATTGTCGAATCATTTTATCAATAAATGTGAGTTCTGTAACAGTAATTTTGTAAGAAGTCTTTGAGCGTTATATAGTGAGCCGTGTAAAAATAAAATATTGTCGACATACACCCCTCTATTATATTTTTTATATTATATCCTAATTACTAAAAAAAAGTAGTCAATTTACGAATATAGTAGTATTATTTTTGAAATGGAGATAAAATAATCAACAATAAATCTTTGAATAATAGTTTAAAAAAATTCACTACTACGATAAAATATACTAAACAAGACATTTTATCAAATACTAGGCCTACTTTTTCGATTAAAAAAGGCCGAAAAAAAAAAAGATTTTGCCCATGGGTTTTCATTGTTTTTTATTTTATTGCCAAACTTGGGTTTTTCATCTTGCTTAGAGTGTAAACACAGCAGTCATGCAGTGCTTTTATAGTTCGAAATATATGCAAAATTTTTATTTTTAGTGAAATGAACTGCTTAATGGTAACAATTATTCTTTTAATAGGAGCAATTTCAATCATAAATGGTGGTAAGCTATATTCCTGAGTAAACTGGGTGTGTGTTCTGTAAATCACAGTGCTACGAGTATAATTATTTATTTTTTTTTTTTTCGCACTTGTTAGAAGACCAAACAAACGTTTGGTCATGTAACAAGTGCCTTTATTTTCCTAGCGCACTTGTTAGAAGACCAAACGTGAACATGACATATATAAATTTTATTTTTTTTTTCAGAATTTTTTTTTCAGGATTAGAGTTAGGGGATAGGGTTAGGGTTATGGATAAGGTTAGGATGTGGAGCAATATTATCTACGGCTGGTACACGAAGTAAAAAAAACGTACGTTACATTAGCGACGGACCGTTTACAGCGACGGAACGCCATGTCATTTTCCGATGATGCATTTTATGTAGTGCGATGCGGTTTAAATTTGCTCACGCGTTTACTTATTCTTCTATTCGCATTAATTTCATTCGCCGCTGAATTTCATCGTCGCTAACTTAGCGTAACGTACGTGTAAAAAAATACGAAGACCAAACGTTTGGTCATGTAACAAGTGCCTTTTTTTTCCTTATTGCTTATAACATTATAAGTTATTATTGGAGACAATCATTGGAATTGATAACCCTGATATATTACATACGGCAGACGTACTCCATGTTTTTTTTCCGGGGTATGTGAGAAAAAATAAAAACAAATAAACTCTTTAACAATACAGTTTAAAATAATTCCTTTATGTATGCTATAGCTGAAAGTTTCGGGGTTCCGTCCAAATAAAATTGTGAAAGTTATTAAAGTCATAAACAAGCCACAGGAAAGTGTTGTCTTTGCATCTATGTTGATTACAGTGTTTAAAGTCTACCCCAAGTCCGTCCTCCTGATCCCCGCCCATTACTATTTAAATTCGAGGTGCTGATTTGTCTCCAAAAAAAACAATTAAAATTTCACCTTAAAAAGGATAAAAAACTGTATTCCTATCAGAGGCGTAATGGGTGCCCTGGGCGCTACTCACAGAGGGGCGCCAAATGGTATAATTTACATAAAATATTATATGGTTTTTTAATGGGTGGGGGGGGGCAAAGAGGTATTGTGCCCCGGGTGCCAGCTTAGCTAGCTATGCCACTAATTTGTATTATTAATAAATCATCATCCTTTTACTAATAAAAATGCCTGCGTAATGCTAACCTAAACATAATTATAATCCTAAATATTACCTAACTTTTCCTTACCATCATTTTTGCATCACACTTTAAAAATTCATTGTAGCCTACATATTTCAAATTTACTAAATAATAATAAGATTAAAAAACAAAAATAGAGGGGGTGGGGAAGCATTTATATGTGAGAATCGAACCAAATACTGATGGATCCCGAAAAAATAACGCATTCCGTCTTGATGGAGATGAATTACCGAGTGTTAGGAAGACGCTTTACATTAATTTTAAACGGTGCTGTCCTATCCCTTGTAAGTGCTTGCAGGGTCAGGTATGCATGATGCAATCACCCCAGTAAAATGGGAAATCCAAAAATAGATTTGACGCAATCAACCCAGTGATGCAATTACACATGATGCAATATGAGGGGGTGATGTTTCCTATAAATAGGGAAGTGACCACGGTTGTAAGAAGAGGGGAGATACACACACAAGATAGAGAGAGAGAATAGAGACCCATGAAGGGGATACTAGATATAACACGTGGACTTAGTGGACAGTGCAGTCGAGAGTTATAATAGTTATAGGCTCGTGTACTGGTTTATAGTGATAGCAGTTACTTGTGATTTATTGCCACATCTCTCATCTAATATTGATCTTAGTATTGATCGTGTGTGATAAGGTATAGAATTATACATGTGATTTATTGATTCATCTTCTCAAGTGTTTATATTGAATTATCATATTCTCATCTGTATATATCACGCATTAAAAAGTTCAGTTAATTCTTTTACAATACAAGGAGTTGTGTCGTCTGATTTAATAAGAGTACAAGTGGGATACGACAGGTGCGATCGACATTAATTTAGCGCATAATTTTTTGTTTTATTTGTTAACTTTTGTAGTATGAATGATATTGTTTTCCTCCGACTTTATTAGGCTTGGACAGACCCGAAAAAAATTAATTAAAAATAAAGTCCGTCTAGAGCGCATGCGCATATTTATCACGTACCCTGGAAAAAAAATACGGAGTACGTCTGCCGTATCCGTAGCCACTGCGTATTACATTTACTGAACAAATTATCTTTAACACATATTGTGCTGAGTTTTTATTAGAGTCTTCAATATTAAATATGTGATGAATAACAAACAAACTAATGATATTTGGTTTTTGTATTTGAATTATTTCAAATTTTATATTTTTTAAAATTATGATGAAAAGATTCAAAAGTAATAAAGCTAACATAAATGTCTAAAATAACTAAATTGCTACTGACTATAAGTTGAACTTTTTTTTATTTACAAGCAAGTAAAAAAGTTCAGTTAAAAGTTAAGCTCAATTAATTTTCGCAGTTACTAAAAATATTTACTATTATTTAAGTCCAATGTTTGCCAGTACTGCAGTTGTGGCCTTAATAGTGTTTTTGCATAGGACCGCCAAAGCGTAAGTTTGGCAATAGCTACAAAAAATATAGAATTCACTGTAAGTAAAATTCCCTTAAGCCCCAAAGGGCTCATCGGGGCAGATGAGGTGTAGAATTCATCAGTTTCAATAACCTCGGCATATGAAGGGATTGTGTAGTTAGTACAACGCCCAGCCGCCTTTACTCCCACAATTTAAATTCAGGTACACATTTAAAGCTGGGTGGACTTGGGGACTTTCACCAGTACCTGAAAAAGTCCGAAGGTTCTCATTGAGATTCAAACCCGGGACCCTGCGGTCGACAGTCAAGCACTCTACACCACTCAACCACCCATCCAGAATTCACTGTAATATGATAATAATGCACAATTGAAGGATTTTCAAAATGTAAATTGTAACGTCACATAACCTGCTCCCATCTCCCTAAATATTATATATGTGAACCATCCCATTAATACCAAAATTTATGCAGCTGTTTTTTTTTTTTTTTTTGTAAAAAAAAATAAATAAAAAAGCAACAACTACAAAATTGCCAATATTTAGTTTACAAAAATATTTTAAAACCTATTTATTTAATACTTTTAAAATGTACTAAATAAGAACATTTTAGTTAACAAACAATATTTCTATTTGTACAATATTTCTTTTATGACACCACTTTACCCTAACTTTCACTTTTTCATCTCCTTCTTCCTAATTTCTTGACATATTAAATGTACAGCCCCTATAGATGCAGATGCTTGACTTTAACAATAATAATAATAATTCATTTTCCATTCCATTTTAAATTTGTCAATTACCCCAGGGAAAAGGTCGTGATAGCTCAGAAGCCATAGACGTATGGTTTCACACATTATCAATTTTTTTTTAATATTTATTTTGTGACACTGTCTAATGGCAATACTAATAAAATTTATCATTTATGGTAATAATAAAAAATACAATAAATATCAATCCAATATACTTTTTAGAATTGAAATTGTTTGCTACTGAAAATCCTCTGATTTATTAAGAACGTTTTGTAAAAGCTTCTATAGAATAGAGGGATATTAAGATAAGTCCTCATATATCAAAAAGAACAAAATGTAAGAGATCACATTTTGATCAATGTATCTACAATAGGCTATTTGTTGATTTTTCTGGTCAAAATTAATTTAAATGTCATCATTTAGTATTTCTTGAGTACGAGAGTAATTTATCTCTTACTATGACTTAGGAATTGTGATACATGATAAAATTCTTAGACTTTTAATAATTTGTATCATACCATTAACACATCTCATATTCTCCATTTTTTCCCCTTTAGGAAATGAAATTCTTTTGGTGGATGAAGCTGAGGAAAAGATAGCTATTGTTTGTCCTGTAAATAAAGCAACTGAAACAACAAGCCTTTTTATAATATTTAACAATGGTACAAACAAGAAATTAACAACTTGTAGTAATGTCTCATGTCAACCAAATAATGCTTTGTCAAATGCAAGTGGAATTTATTTCAATCTGACAAAAATAAATTCTGCTACACTTAGAACATTAAAGAATATAACTTGTCTTTATGACCTAAATCAACAGTATGATTTTATTATTGTTGTCATCAGGCTTGCGGAGCTGAGGAGCCGGGAGCCGCTACTTTTTGCTGGAGCCGGAGCCGAAAAAATCTGGCGGCTCCACGGCTCCCAAATGTTTTTTTTTTTACAGCAGAATTTTTTTTTTAGCTTTAAAATTACAAATTTGTTTGATTGTTTGCCTCCTACAATTTGTAATAGACTAAAAACAAAATGGTAGCTTTCTGTATTTAACAATTTTATTATAAACAGAATATCTGAAACAGAGCAGATACATTTATAAGGCTGTGGCTATTCGGACCCGGGTCCCAATAAAATTCGATTGTTATTCGGACCCGTGGCAAATATGCACTAAGCTTAGTTATATTTAAACTTTATTAGACGGAACCCGAAAAAATAATAATACAGAGTCCGCTTAGTGAAACCCTAGACACTGAGTAACGATTAAATCATACAATTCAAACAATTATAAAAAAATAAACAAAAAACAATAATAAAGTTTATGTATAGCTAAGCTAAGTGCATATTTGCCACGGGTCCGAATAACAATCGGAGTTTATTGGAACGGGGTCCGAATAAAAATCGGAGTTTATTGGTACCCGGGTCCAGGCCCGTAGCCAGAGGGGGCTAGAGGGCTGACCCCCCCCCGTTCATGACCTGAGTCCCCCCCCCCGTGCATGATTTGAGCTTTTTGACAAAATTTTAATAATAACGGCTATAAAACATCAATCATTTTGTTCAAATTTGTTTTAGGGGCCCGGACTGAGCTGGCCAATCAACTTTTGAAAATATTAATATCAGCACGGGGGCCCGTTTCACCCCTGCCCAGGGACCCGAAATGTCTGTCGGTGGGCCCTTTTCGTAACCTTGTAATAGTTTTATATATTGATATCTTCTGAGGACAACTGGCAACTTATTTAAGTTAATAAAATAATATTGACTTCTGACTTCACTTTTATACATATGTATAATAAAATAATAAAGTACAAACTCCGTGATTTCTGAGTGATGTTATTTATTTTGCAAATTTACTTTTTAGCAGAATTAATTTTATTTTAAATTGAATAATTGCGACTGGTCATTTGTTGTTGATAGATCTGTTCTTTGTTTTCAATATTTTATAAGAAATATCACACAAATAGCTAAGATATATTCGTGCATCTTTGTCGTTCTTCCCGGGTTGTACGTTTAACCAACAGTATAATGATATAAATCAGGTATCTATTATGTAACAATTGTGTAGCAGAACAAATGGTCAATATATTTATAACAGGAATCAGAAATTGCTCAGCCTCAATAAATTTTTGTCATTAAAACTCTTTACTATTTAAATTATTTTTAACAAAACTGCAACATGCATGCACTATTGAAACGTAGTTAAAATTATATATTTCTAATTATTAGCTAAACAATCGGTACTAAAATGCACCATTCCAGATATGGAACTGCAAAAAATTTCTTGGGGAAGGGACTCACTGAGGTCCCCTCCCAAAACCCCTCCTCTCCGTTCGCAAGCTTTCGGCGCTTCGCACCTCCATCTTCGCCCCCCCCCAACATTTCTTCTACCCCACCAGGGGCGGAATTATGGGGAGAGGCCGGGGGGCATATCCCCCCGCCTCCGGTTATCGCAAGTTTAGGTAATGCATCATTAAATTATCCAAATATTTTTTGTTCAAAGACCAATTTTCAACACTGAAAACAGTTTCGCCCCGCCCCCCCGGGGGTCAAAGTTTTGCCTCCCCCCCGTCAAAGTTGTCTAGATCCGCCGCTGTACCCCAGAATCAGTTCTTCGGCACGCCCCCCCCCCGGCCGAAAAAAAAATTCTCCCCCCCCCCAATGCAATAATCCTGGCTACGGGCCTGCCCGGGTCCGAATAGTCACTTCGAATTAATCAATAATAAATATAAATACTGAAGTCTTTAAAATATTTTAAATAATGTATCATTTTACTATTTGCTAATTTGATCATTGAAATAACTTTTTATTACTTATGAAAATGGCGACTAGTGAAACCTCGATGGAAAATAATAATACGTTTCTGGATGCACTGAAATGGTTTGTTTTTAGTAAAACCGACAATGGACAATGCGTATATTTTTCAAGTTCCTGACTCTGGGGGTGAACGCGGCCAAATTTGCATAACTTTTTATCAGCTGGATGTTAGCGTGGAGCAATTACACAATTTTTTGTCTCGTGTGATACTATCTTAATAGGGAGCCGGAGCCGTCAAAATTTGTGGGAGCCGGAGCCGAAAAAAAATATGGCGGCTCCGCAAGCCTGGTTGTCATTGGTAAGTATTTCTTTCATTAAATAATTTCAGAAATTAAGATAAGTAGGATACAAGTTTTTTTTAAAAATAGCTATTTTACCAAAGACTATGAGTTAAATAAAAAATTAAATTTTAATTAGTTAAAATTAGACTCAGATTCTACATGATATATTGATTTTATTTAGTTTATTTTTTAAAATATTGTTTTTCTATGTTATATTTTTTCTGAGTTTAACATGTCAAATTTAATGTCTCTTACAAGTGCATATTTTGAATTTTCTTTTTTAGTTTTAATTGAAGGCACACATATTAATTTACACTCATTTCATAAGGATTATTTATTTCTGTTTTCTGCTCTATTTGTTTTATTAAGCTAAAGCACAAAATATTAACTGTGATGCTCCAGTCCTCATCAGTGAAAGCTCGAGTATTTCAGTAAAATGTACAGCTAAAATATTTCCAAAGGCTGCTTGTGAATTCAGTTTAAACACTAATGTAGGCATTTTTCAATCATTTTTTTTTACTAGCAAAAATTTTGTTTTTCATTAAAGAATTTGAAAACTAGTTTTTGCAAAAAAAAAAAAAATAACTGTTTTGTATATTGAAGGCAGTATTCATGTAAACTTTAAATGAAGCTGTTAAATATAGCTTGAACAAACATATAAATTTCATGGGAAATGACAATGTTTACTTTTATTTAATTGATATATTATTGATTTTAGTTTATACAGATTGAAAATTTGTTTAATACATTTTAATTACTTTCTTGGAAAAGACAACTATGTTCCCAGGATCTGTAAACTATAACCACACAGTTACATCTGAAGTTGTTCCTTATTATTTGAGTGAGTGCACATGGACTTCAGCATTATCTAATTTTGAAGCTGGAAACTACAGTTTTAATGTTCTTATATATCCAGATGCAACAAGTGATATAAATGATAACAAATTTGGAGTTATGTGGCCAGTCCCTTCAGTTTTACTATGTAAGTGCATATTGTGCAGATATTTAATGCTAACTTATATTGAGTCAGCTATTTTAATCAGGGTCTATCTGTTTAATATGGAATTTGTATTTTTTTAACTTCACTTAAGATGAAAATGATGCCAAAATTGTCAATGCTTATCACAAAAATGCATAATGTCTTTTGAATGCATGGAGACATGATTTTGCTATGACATTCTGTGTTTGTTAAAGCTCTTTTATCAGTTGAATAATCTATGATCATTAGTACATGTACATGTATTTAAAGTCCAGAACTTGCAGTATATTATGGAAACTACCACACAATCCCTTCATTTGCTGAGGTTATAGAAACAGATGAATTCTACACTTCGTCTGCCCCGATGGCCTGTTAGGGCTAAGGGAACTTTACTCCCTGCCATGAGGCAGTGCAAAGAATTTTTTTTTATTCTTGTTTTTATTCAAAGAATATATTTTTTTTCTTTTTTTTTTTCACATATTTTTCTCTGATTGAAAGACTTGCTTTCAATTAGCCTCTGAACTTTAGCAACTTTTTCTTAATGATAACACACATCCCTGACCTATTAGTGTAATTGTTTATTGTGGTATTTATGTTTAAGTGTGAATTTTAATAAAAATGGGTCACAAAATAGAGTGCATCAATGGATACTCCATTTCAGCTCACCTCCTCCATGCTGTACACCTGGAAATAAAAATAAAATATCAAACTCTGACAACAAAAAAAAAACTGGATTGAAAAATAAAGTGTTTGTGTGTATATAGTGTTTTTTGTGTGCTATTCTTATCCAACTTCCCTCACTCTTGATCAACTCCTTATATAATTCCCTTTTAAACAGTTCTTGATTAATTTTTTCATTATAAGTGCTCTCTCTCATTTTTAGTACATTAAGCACCTAAATGTGGAATTCAGCTGTTTTAGTAATCTTGGCATATAAAAGGGATTGTATGGTTACCACAACGCCCAGCCGCCTTTACTTAAAGTCAGGATGGACTTGGGGACTTTCACCAGGACCTTAAAAAATCCCTTTGCTGTCACTGAAATTCAAACCCAGGACTCTCCAGTCGATAGTCTCTACACCCAGTGACCACCTGTCCCCCCTCAAATTGTTCATGTTACCTAATATGATTTCTGATTTCCTATAAAAGAATAAGGGCAAAATTGTCTTTGCATAATAACCCCAAGCTGAATGAACTTGAATAGTTTGATTCATTTTGTGGATTATTAATGTATTCCTTTTTTTGTGTGTAAATAACAAAATTATAATTTGGAAAAAATTATCAATTGGCATATTTACTTCATATGTTGCCACAGACAATGAGCAATCGAGCATAATAAGCATTTTTATTTTGTCATGGCTACCTATATATTGTGTTATAATTATGAAGTATTGTTATATAATAATTTAATCTTTTTTACTTTCTACAGCATTACCTACAGCTAAATTGTTCAGTAACTGCAGTAACAGTACAAATGTAATAAATGGCTACATGAGACCTAATGTTGTTGCCTACTGCACCTGTTATCTAGATAATATTGGATTTCCACCTGGGAGTGTAGCATGGTTTAATGAGAGAGATACAATAGTGGCAGAGTCTGTGAACAATACAACAACACTAATGATCAGTAAGTTTTTTTTTTTATTGGCTTTGTTTTTATTTTATTAATTTTTAAATTATTTAGAATTATTTATTTACCCTGTAATTAAAAGTATGTTCAATAAAAATAGCCATTAGATGGAAGCACCAAAAAAGAGAAGTGAAAAGTTATTGGAATCAATGTTAGTTTTATGCTGTTAATAATATTAACACATATGCAAGGAACAGAAAAATATCATTCATAAAGATCATCTCAATTAAAAAAAAAGTCCTCTACCATTGATCCAATCTCTATAAAAATAATACATTTTTTCTAAGCCTCATACAACTATGTAATTTTTTTTTTATGTTGATAAAAAAGAATATTTTAAATGTCACTTTTTACTAGTCAATACTCTGTTTAATTTTACCCTCCTATTTTTGTTATACATGTGCTCCTGGGCCATGGTCTGACAGAATGAAATCATATCAATGTGTGCAAAATTAATATCTTTACAACCATACTAAACAGTTAAATAAAATATAGTTTTAAAAAATTTTAAATGTTAAAAAAATAAACAAAGTTTTAATTACAAAGTGATTTTTAAAGTTTGTGGGTTTTTCTTTAGTATCATTAGAAAGCTTGTTCATTATTCTTTGAAATACATTAACATTTAATTTCCAACAATGCCCAAAATGACCGTGTATATAGAGATATCATGTTACTTATATTTTCACCATTTCTTGAACAACCATGAAAATGGCTGACAAACATGTTGGCAATGCTTCAACAGTCAAATTGAATTGAACTTATGGAATTTTTACACTTTGTTGGTAAGTAGAAACAAAACAAACTTGTAGTTTAATAGTTAAGTTTTTGTTCTTTACTCTGTTAGCTTTTAATTTCTTTAGAAAATGTTTTTTCTTTTAGTTTTTCTGGTCATTTTCTTAAAAAGATAGTATATTCAAGACTAACTTGTTGAAGTTTTTTTACAGTTTTAGTTAGCTTTATTATCTCAAGATTTAATAAATATAATAGGTCTGTGATCATTCATTGGTTGGCAATGTAAACAAAGTAGTTTTTAGGTATACTGGATTAGAATATTTATTACTGAATGGATAATTTTATAGATATAATATATTAAACAATTTTTTTAGTTTATGATTACATTTATTTTTATCAAACTTAGATATAATTTTTTTATTATATAATATTTAGCTTTGTCACAGATGGTGAACGATTCAACACTTTATAGACTTCTATGCTAGTTGGAAAGGAGGACCTTTATTGTTACTTCTTCAATCCTGGTCATGGATGCGGGTAATTTGTATTACTAATTATAAGTATTATTTTTAATTCAGTTTAGTCCTTAAAATGTATTGAAGCTTGAACATCTTTTCAGTTTGAATCATGGTTATCACAGATTCAACAAAGAACTGGTAATCAAGTACAATAACACATAGAAAATATTAAGAATAGTCTGAATACCCTATCATCAGTGGAACATTCAAACCAAATTTTGGATGTGTATTTATAAACCAAAGTCTTTCAACATTTGGAGTGTGTAAATGAAATATACACAGTCCACTGATGAAGTCTATTCATGAACTACAGTGAGTCACAAATGAATTTTTCATTGGTTTTTATTTGTATTATATTAAGCAAACAACATATGATCTAAAAAAAAACTTTTGCTGAATAAGATGTAACTAAGAGATGTTTTTCAAATGCTCCAAAAATTAACCTCTATTACTATTAGAGGTATAGAAAAATTAAATTCGTCTGCAAAAATAAGTTTCAAAATGTTGATCGATTAATTCATTTACAGGGTACATTCTCACTAACTTATAGAAAAATGACTTGAATTTTGTGTGTTGCATTTTTCAGGTGAACCCTTGCACCTTTGAAATGTGTTTATTGTCAATTATAAATATGTATGCTTTCCAGAGCTACTGAAATATTTAGAATACAAATGAAAAGTACACCTTTAAAGTAATATAATTTTGGTAAGAATATTTATTAGTTAATTTTCATTCCAAAACAAAGTATTTTTAGTTGATTAAACCATCCATTTACTATATATATATATATATATATGCAACAGTACATGTTATAGTTTTTGTTGTGATTTTCTGAAAATGACACACTTTTTTGCTAACCCCACCACTTTTCTAACCTTCATTATTTTGAACATAAATAATTGTAAGATATCATGACTTATTGAATGTATAGAGCTTGAATTGCCCTAAAATTAATATCATTGTGTTTTAAGTGTGTCCCAAAGTTGAATTTTTGTCTCCTTTTATTTCTTGAAGAAAATTGTGAAAATCCATTTTCAATGCAATAAATTTTAATGATGATTTTAAACCAGTGAAAAAAATTAAGTTTTTCTTTATATATAATTTTGTGTTGAGAGTGAGCGAGTTTGTTTAAAGTTATTACTTTTGCAGATAAAAACCTGGCAAACATGACACTGATAATTAAGATAAATGGATAAATTTCTCATCTTTCTTAGAATCTGGATTTCTTGCTTTATCCAAACTAAAATAACATACAAAACCATTTTTAAAAAAATCAGCTTGTGGTACCTTCAATATGACAAATTTTATTTTATACTTCAAATGAAAACTATTTAGATGCTCCATGTTTATAAATATATACATGTATGTTTATTTTTACAACATTTTTGTGATATTTTAGGTTATTTGTTTTATAACTCTTTTGTTTTATGTCTTACTGAAGATAGAATTTTTATTTCGATTAGAATTTTTATTTTGATTTCAATTCAACAATTTATGTTCTCCATTTTGTTGTACAAATATGACTGTTTTTTTTTAAATTCATACATTAGTTTTGATTAATTTTGATTTCATTTCAATTTTATCCTCCATTTTAAATTGAAATCATACCCTTGATCATATTTCAAGTTATTTACTAATTTCTTTAACATTAAAAGAATAAAAAAAATTTCAGCCTAAATGCACTGAATTTTTATTTTTTACCCAAAGATAATACCAAGGAAAAATATTTCTAAAACTTACTTTTTAATTGTAATTTTTTTATTATTAATTTTTAGCACCAGATTCAGATAACAAGCAATACAAATGTTCTATTTCAACAAAATTAAAAGGAGAGGGAAGGCATATTTTCTACAATGTAACATATGCTGGTAGGTATTGGCCCATTTGTCTAAGGCCTAAATATTATCTTTACATGTACATATACCATATAGTGAGAAAAAAGTTAACTATGACAAAGTAAAAAAAAAAACATTGAAAATACATTTTTTCATTACCTAATGGCAATGCTTTTTTTTTGTAAATATTTTGTTTTAAAGAAAAACATTTAAAGTTGAGTCTGTTTTATCTAATTTCATAAGCATGTGTAAATAATTATGGCATGTTAAAGCTAACTTCACAAGAAAGTTGGTCACATGATACCTCACTTATGCCTGCTTTGTATATATTATTAATGTCTTGTGAAGGCATGACATAATCAACTTAAAACAATACTTGGTCAATTGTTAATTTGAATTGTTAATGACTTTATTGAGTATAATAAGCAAAGGTACCAGAGCTGCTTCCTGAATTTTATTTATAAATATAAAAAAAAAAAAAAATGTCCATATGTCTTTTATTTATCGTGGATAAAATAAACATTTGTAATAATTGGCTTCCATGTTACCATCATGGCCATTGTAGTTCGGGTGAGGATGAAAAAAATTCAATTGTAAATCAAGAGATAAACATCCCATCCTTTTACATTCAAAGAAAAGCAACCAATTCTTAAAGGGACTCACTAGAATAGCTTTTAAAAAATTTTAAAATGATTTTAGACCTTTGTCAGTGAAAATATTTTGGAAGTTGTTAACAATTCCTTTAAAAATATGCTAGTATTGCCAATGGATTGAGCTTGCAGTATTTGCAGTTTCAGTCTTAGCATGGTCATTGCCAATCAACACTGTGTTTCTTTATGTGTCAAACATTATTTATGGGATACAAACCACATTATTCTGAATAAGCGTACTAAACCTGCGTAAATTGAGAATGTAATTTTTATTATTTCAGTACTTTACATCTTTTTTTTTTAATGATATGGATATGTTCCATATGAAAGACACATAAAAAATTCTAAAAGTTGTTTTATGACCTTATTAAAAAATTTAAATCTATTATAATATCTGTTAAATCCTTACAATCATTGGTTTACTATTGTTTATCCCATTTATTACTATTCTTGTCTTTTATTTCACTTTACACAATAATAAGCTCGTTGTTACTGCTATCCTAGTAGAATGTGTCATGTTAAAAAAAAATGAAATAAAATATGCTGCATTTATTATTTTTGATTTAAAAATGTATAAATACATGTATCTTATTTATACAACCTATATTTTAATATGTTTCAGTTGGACCATCTGCATGTGATGTAAAACCAGATGATTCAAGAACTGAAACATTAAATATGTGTAGCAAGACAAATGTATCATTGACTGTCATTTGTCAAGTGAATAATGCTAATGCTAGACCTGGAATCAAGACTGTATTTTATGTCAACAGCTCTCGGGTAACAAATATGAATGAAAATCAGACCAACTCCTATATCACAAAACAGGAGCTTGCCATAGTTCATCCTGGTATTGCGACTGTAGACTGTCAAGCCATGAATTTCATATTTAGTGATGTTTATATTAATTGCAGCTATTCTGCAATAATTATAGGTAAGAAAATAAATTATTTTTAAATTTCATTCATGTTTATTAAAAACATTTAGTTGTAATAGATAAAAGTTTCAATATCACTTGTTTTAGAAAAGTTCTTACATAAATTAAAGAATGCTCCTTATATAAATGCACTTAAATGAGAGAGATTTAACTTATAAGAAATAGTATTTTGTGTAACTGTAAATATAACAGTGGCTATTTACAACTCTGAAAAATATCTGCATTCAACCATTTTATGGTCTGATCTGAATCTGTTAATTTTGACTCCAGTAAATTAGTATTTTCGCAGCTAAGGCACTATTAACATTTTACATAACGCTAAAGTGATTAAAAAAATTATCTCACCCTTCTTTTTTTTTAAAGTTATACATGTATAACAAAATTCTGACCCCTTTTTCTTTTATTTTTTAACAAAGACTAACTCCTCTCCCCAATGTAAATCACATAGAGTAATATGATATCCTAATTTATGGCAAATCGCTAAAGGCCGTAGTTCAATTGACATGGTCAAAGTATCATGGGAGTACAACCTTTATACACCTGATGACTGCATTAAACATTAATTCTATTTGGATTGCTGCCAGAATGGTTTCAATCTATATATTTATAAAGAAATGTATACTATTTTTTTCTCTTTTCACGGCCAATATTTACCTCTCCTATGGTTGGTTGCAAGTGGCCACACTGCTGAACATTGTGCACCCCTACCCTAGTGTGTTTACTTGTGATCATTTTACCTGGTGGTCCACTCTATCTGATATTGATCTTGTGCGTCTTCGCTTTTCCATTTATTGTCACGTAAAAGTTTGTTTGATAGAATAAACTCATCAGACAAGTAGTTTCACATGACAGTCAAAATTTCCTGACAGTAATAAAGTTTCATAATAATAGTATATTTTTCATGTATCACAAATCACAAATGTTATGCCATATTTTAGCAACATAATTATATTGTTTTTATTAAAATAAATCGATTTATACATAAGTTTTAAGTAGTAGCGACAATACAAGATAATGGAAATGGCATGAGATTTATAACTCTCTCTATAGATTTGGGTTTTAAATAAAATAAAAAAATTCCCTATATTTTTTTAAAAGGCCTATATAGAAGACTATTTTAATAATGAGAAAAAGAAATTTTGATTCTTGAATAAATCATTAGAATAAAAATAAGACCATGCACAGAATTAGGTGTGCATTTTAACAATGAAATATTTTTACAAAGACGCAATTATCTTTCCAATGACTCTTGACTAATGTAATGAAAAACTTTATTTTGGTATTCTGTCATTTGATATTTTTTCTAACTGATTGATTATGTGACTGACAGATTCATTTGTTTTTAAGATGGGTGAGTATTTTGATTCAGTGTCTTTTGGTCCATATGAGGTAGTTGAGTAGGTAGGAGATTGGCATTTAGTCTACAGCTACAATTAGATTGTACCATGTGTGATACCCTGGACTGTCCATTTAAGGCATTAATACAGACACATGCATACACTAATCATTGTATTTTTTATAAATCGCTGTATGCTTTAAATTAAGTTGAACTCTTTTGGGACTAAAATTATAAAATAAATACATGTATTTTAAAACTTTTTTTTTTAATTAAAGGGTTCCTGTTAAAGTTAACTGCTTTTCATTAGGTAAATAAATATGTATATAAATTATTATTACTAATAAAAGCATGGGTTATTTTACAATATAATTGGCTTAGCATAAAGTATGTAATGAATGATATGTAAATTGTGTTTACACATCAGGTGCTGTGCATTAGTTAAAGTTTCTTTACCCTATTAAGCTCCTATTCCTCCATTGAATAGGTTTCAAATATTTTGTCACATGGCACCTCAGCTTCCTGACCTATTGCTGGTTATGCTGATAGTTATTGATAATTTTAACATGATTCTTTTTTAATGCTGCTAATGAGAAACACTTTTTCAAACATTAAATGTAAAAAATATTTTACTAATCAGGATATCCTTTAAAATAAGACAAACAGGCATGGTGAATAATTTATATAGAAAATGCTTAAATTTTTTTCACAGCTCCTCCAAGTAAAGTTCCTAATGTGTACATTACAAGTGATAGACAGTCATCACTAACATCCTATATAGAAGATACAGTCTATATAGTTACCTGTAGTGTTGATGACGGCGTACCACTAGTTAGTAATATCACAGTTTCATGTGGTAATATTACTAGAGCGACTCAGATTGGTAATGTTTTCACCACTGCAATAAAATTTTCACGAAATATGACCGGACAAAACTGCACCTGCACAGCTCAACGTATTTCTGGATGTTACGTCAATAATACTTCTCACATACCAATACAAGTTGCTTGTAAGTAATAAAATAAGTGTTAAACTGTCCATATGTAAATCTGTAGTTTAAAAAAAAGCACTAATCACTTATTTAAATTAGTTAGGTTATTAAGTACTTTAAAACATACATTATTAGACTTAAATAAATAAAATTGTTTAAATAATTGTTAATTATAGCATGAAACATACTTAATTTGTATTATTCGCTTCTTTCCAAGATGTTCCTAGTGTAACAAACTTTAGATCCCGAAATTCAGTGACTTTTGTAAAGAATGGAACGTGGACAGAGCTGGTCTGTGAAGCTGATGGATATCCTTCACCTAAAATATCAATATTGAAAGGAAATGATATTGTGATACAAATACCAATTGGACATTTTATTAATTATAGTTATGTCTTATCTTGTAAAGATTCAGGGATATATGTGTGTCAAGCTGATAATAGGATCTACACAGATAATTTATTAACTAAGCAGTCCAAGGCGACTGTAATATTTGTCTTATGTAAGTAGGAAAGATAATTTTTATAAGTTACAGATAGACATTCTATAGATTTGTTTAAATTGTTTTCATATTTACAATATTATTTACTTAACATATTATCACTAAATCAATAAAATAAAATGATTTTCATAAACATCATATTAGTATACCATATAACTATACAGTTTGAAAGGTCATTCTTGATTAGCATCATAGCTATAATTTAACAGAAGTACAAGAAAAAAAAATATATATATATATACTTTGCGCTTCTATTAATGATATAATTTCAATTACCTCTAACAAACTAAAACTCCTACGGGCTTAATTAAACAAGTAGAAGCTGCTGGTAATATTTAAATCAAATTTTTCTGATGGTTGTAAAGGCTCAGTTATAATAGGTAATATAAATATGTTGTTTAGAAAAATAGCTGTAATACATGTACAGTTATATTGATTTACTTGTGAATACCATGCTCTTTATAATTTTCTAATTATTAAAAAGTCTTAGGCAAAGTTTATAAAATTTACTGACACAATTTCAACTGATACATGTAGTATTAGAGCAAAAACTAATATTTTTTTCAGAAGAAATATTACATCTCATAACAAAAGTCTAAATGGAAACATTCCAATATCCTAGATTATAAAGGATCTCATATTATAAACATCTGTCTTCCCCCCAAAACAAAACTTGTATCTTTCAACCAGATTAAAAAATCAGAAATTACCCCCAGACATGATTTTCTATCATATAACTTCCTTTCTTCATTTAATCTCTAATAATTTTCTATTCGCTCTTTTCTAAACATTTACAATATCTCCCTAATCAGCTAATTCACTCACACTACACCCTATCATGCTGGCGATTGCGGCGTAGAAAAAGTAAATAAATAGAAAACAATATTTGACACGATTTCTTACTTTACCTCTCCTAAGACCGCGTTTATTGTTGCGGTCGAACATATTTTATCTTGTGATTGCCGTTAGTCTTTCACAACCTTTCCAGCCATCTGTAACAGTGTAGGCTGCTTGGTCACCTCGACACTGCACATTTGGCTGGTCCAATGTCGTTACTGGAAGCTTAGTAGGTAACATCTTACTCGGCCGGCCAGTTGGAAGCCATATGATGCCTGTTTAGTAGAATAACAATAGCCACAAATCTTGTGTGACAGATACGATCTAGTCTGACATACACGGGATTGCCAACAGAGCAGAAACGGAATTGTTGTATTATAGTTTCTAAAGGGTTTAAATAACTCACGACTGGTGCTTGATTAGCACTGTGTAAATTAAAATTAAAGTTTGTAGATCAAATCAGTTATTACACATTATCCTGATTCTGTCCAAAGTTAGCCTGTTACTAAAGCGTTTTTTTTTTCGGAGGAGGTGGAGGGGAATCCATTTATTATGTCAACAGTCTAAAAATGATGGGGGAAGGGGGTGAGTGACACTTTGTAACTTTAGGTTGAGAGGGGGGGAGGGGTAAACAATTATAAAAATTCTAATCTACTTGCATTTTGTAAAAAATAGCGTCATTTGATTTTTGTGTATGATTTAAGAATCTTTGAATTGAAATCACTTGCTTTTTTTTAGAAAATAACATCTTAATAAGTTCGTTTGTACAAGTAGATATCTTGATTTATTTTATTACATAAAGCCAGCAATATAAAATATGAATATTATATATAACATAAACATTATATAACAAGAGGTCAATGAGGCACACAGTTTTGTCTCTATCTTTGCAGTTACCATAATACTCAAAGGGCTACACCAAATCAATTTACCAACATATACCTAAAATCATATACCAAAATATAACTAATGTCATATAATATTTTAGAACGTGAGATGGGTTTCATTTTATATTAAAACCCGCTGTATAGGAAAGAAAGTCATTGATTTTGTTATATTACGCAAAGTTGATTTCACTTTTTGTTATGAAAATAAAATAATTATATAAAACTTTTCACTGAAACAACAAACATCTACATAGCTATAAGATTAAAATATGTTACATTGTATTCACCAAGTTGCGAATTTCTCATTCAGACAATAACGAAACAAGTAAAGACGTCGTGAACGAGTAAAATAAAAGAAAAATAATTACCTATATGTTAGGCCGGCTATACTGCGGGCCCGGGACCATTATTATGTCACCACTGCCATTTAGCAAAATTATAAATACAATGTTTCATACGTCTCTTAGAGTTTAACTAATAAACAATACCTAAATATTGTAATGGACAGGTGATAGTTTTTCAATGTTTATTTCCCTTGAATCTCTAGTTAATTTCACTTATTTAATTTTTTTTTAATTAAATATTTTATCTCATCAACAGATGCGAAGTTTCAAAATCGGCCTGCATGCCAGCAATTATATTATCAAGTGGGTGTCCCAATGGAAGATGCTGAAACACCACAGGCCTATAGTCGGGCCAGGTCAAGTACTGAAAAATTAGGTCAAAGTAAAGAAACAACTACAAGAAATGCTCAAAATACTTCTACAGATGATTTCTGCATGGTCTCTAGATCAACTTTTAACTACAGAGAGTAAATATTTAATGTTTAAACAATATAGTGTCTTAAAAATTTCAAATTTAGAAATGTAGTGTAGTAAATATGTGAAATTTATAAATATATTGTCTTAAATATGTCGAATTTATAAATATATTGTCTTAAATATGTCAAATGTATAAATGTAGTGTCTTAAATATGGTTTGGGTTGTTGTTGTTATATTTAATCTTAAATTTAATTTAATCATTTGTGTTGGTTTTTGATTTGGTTTTTTCAATGTAATTTTATAAACAAATAATAAAAAGGTAACTTTTTTTTTGAATGCATAATATTGTCCATCACCAAGGGTTGAGATGAAATCATAGACAGTGGCAGTTAGTTTTTAAAAATCAAGTTTTCATAGCCTTACAGGCGACCTGTTTCTATAACCTCGGCATAAGTAGTGATTGTGTTGTTAGGACAACTGCCAGACGCTTTTACTTCCCAAACTTGTCATTTAAAGCTGTGTGGACTTGTTTGACGAATTTGAAACTAATGTAATATTATAGGTCATTAATAAGTATTTATACCAATGTTAATTATTTTTTTATCCAATTGAGTTATATCCACTAATTAAGTCTTTCTTGTTGATCATTGTATAGTGTATAAAATGACACAAATAATTTCTTTAATGAACTTTAATTAATGTTGTTGTTTTTTAATTTTATTTTAAGATTATTTTGTTTTGTTTGTTATTTACTAAAATGTTGACATATTTTTATAAATTAGATTCAGGTGTAAATTTGTGTGTTCAATAAACAACATCGAAATTTGGTTATTTTCATTGTCAAAGATAAAAATAAATTTTAAATGGACGAGATTTAGAAGAACATCTCATCAATTTACTAGGACAATGGTCAGCTCTGACTGAGGCTCGGCCAGTGGGCCACAAAATGTCAACATATCTGTAGCTGGAGATCTTTATCATAGCCATTTTAAGAATTTTTAGATTATCTGCTTCATGATATGGGACGTTGGCTTTCAAGAGGGAACATTAAAATGAAATTTTTAAACAGAAATATCAATTAATTGTTCAAGCTCGCTGTGTTAGTGCTAATTAGATATTTCAAATCACCAATTTTAGAATTGAGGGAGCCTTTTATACGGATATTTACAGGAATAACTTAGAATAAAAACTTAATCCTTATGACATAGTGTTACTCCATTCACTGTGATTGATTTATAAATCATGAAACAAACAATAGCAACCGTCACCTGGACTTCTGCTCAAATGTGCAGGAAGGGTTATGAGGACGGATATGAGGTCACAAAGGGCGCAGGTGAAGTGCTGTTAAATGTTCTTGCACTTTTTCAGATTGGGAGAAAGGCGCCACAATATCTAGCTACAGCTTACAGGGCGCCACACGCAATAGCTGCAGCTCACAGGGCGCCACAATATCTAGCTACAGCTCACAGGGCGCCACACGCAATAGCTGCAGCTCACAGGGCGCCACAATATCTATCTACAGCTCACAGGGTGCCATAACATCTAGCTACAGCTCACAGGGGGCAACAATATCTAGCTACAGCTCACAGAACGTCACTATATCTAGATACAGCTCACAGGGCGCCACAATATCTCGCTACAGCCCACAGGGGGCCATAGCATCTAGCTACAGCTCACAGGGCGCCACGACAACTAGCTACAGCTCACAGGGTGCCACATTATCTAGATACAGCTCATAGGGGATAACAATATCTAGCTACAGCTCACAGAGCGTCATTATATCTAGCTACAGATCGGCTCATACAAACTATTCAGAAGAAATATGATTTTTAAAGAAATGTATTTGTTGCTGTCACTATTAACAAAGTCTAGCTTTTGATGATCATGTAAATTGTTGGTGAACTAAAAGCCTCTCCCACTTGCTCGATCACTCAACAACGTGCTTGCTCACCCACCCATGAGCACTCTCACTCACTTACTTACCCATGTGCTATGTAGCCTACCTGTTTTTGTCATGTCACGTAATATCATGTACTTGCGTATGACATATATCAATTTTAGTTCACATCCAGTCAAACAATGTAGTCAAATTCCAGTATCACCATCCAGAGACACATTTCTGAATGTGATATAGGACGATAAGGAAATTCCATTAAACAATAAGCCTATTGAATGCCAGCTTCCCCACTAAATATTAGTTTATCGAAAACAACTTTTATTACTTAAGTCTTCTATAAAAACATTTTTTTTTGGCTTTTTAAAAAAAACAAAAACCAAAATCTATAATTTTGCGCTACCTATAAGCTTTTCTTTTTACAGAGCGTCACCTTTACTCTATCCACACCAAACCCTTCACTGACAAGAGTTTTTTTCCCATTTTGAGATCAGTGAAGTCTCTGTACGGGTGAATCTCTCAGATTCTATGAACCACTGAAACAATTTTTAGCGCATTTTCGAATGCGCTATTATTTCCGTTTTGTCCGTCTGTTTGTCCGTCTCTCATCACCCTAGATCTCAGCAACCATAAGTTCTAGACCCATGATATATATATATATATATGTATATACTTTTTGTAGGTCTTGGTCTGCCATTCCTGTATCAAAAGTCCATTTCGCGATTTGACCTCTGAGGGCTGGGCATCAGCGTTTCTTATGGTACCGTTTTTACTATATAAGCTATATTAATAATTATGTAATTTTCATGACCCCATTCTACACCTTATACGCTGCGATACGAGAATAAAGGCTCTATGGGCCCCAAAAGTATCTATCATCGTATCATAAATTTGGTTTAAATAATTTTGGTCATGCCTTTTGAGTGCTGGGCATCAGTGTTTGTAAGGGTACCTTTTTTACTATATAAGTTTATTAATAATTATGTCATTTTCTTTATTTTATTTTTTTTTTCACATATATGCATTCAGCAAGAGTCATAGACGTCTAAATGACTCCAAATTTTGAGAATTATTAAACTTTTGTTTTCCTCTTTGAGGAAAAAAAAATATATGGATGTTTGGGGTAGTGGGGGGTAATATCGCATTTAATATATTTGATATTATCAATTTACAAGATCGGATAAAATAAACTCGGCCTTTTGATAAATTCCAGGAAAAAAGCTGTGGTGTAAAAGAGAGCCTCAGTGCAACAGAACACATTAATGTATTACATAACGCTCTTCCCGCTAACGTCAACAGGGTCGGAAAATTACAAACAAAATGTAATGATTTTCAACACGTGTCAATATAACAATTCTTTTAAAACGTGGCTGCACATATAAATACATTTCGAGTATCAACTGCTATGCCATATATAAACGAATTTGTACTGCCCCCAGGAAAACACTTCCTGGATTCCTGAAAGGGTAACATTAGCACCATGAAGGTTATAACAATAAATTATAACCTGCATGGGCACATACTTAGTGTTCGTGTATTTTCAAGTCATAACGTATATTGATCAAACAGATCGATGGGTGAATGATTATACAGATTTTTTAATTCGTGCAAGGTACATTGGTCCCTTTATGACGGAATAGATTCTAATCAAAAAGAAATGTATGACTTAAAAGTTGACACTTTGATCGATCACTTTAAAAATGTATATCGATTTTAGAGATTTGGATTTTGAAACTAATAGGAATAAGTTAAGATTTTTGTTATGCTTATTGTAAAGCTGTTTTCGTAACGTTATTATTTTTATAACTCACTTTACTTCTGTCTTGTAGAGAAATGTCAGGCAGTGTTTCTATTTTTATTTTCGATTTCAGGCGTTTACTGCGTGCCATTTACTTTCACATTCAATCAATCAATAACGTCGCCGAGTCAATCATGATTCATATTCTTTATTTTGAATTCAAACAAAGATAAATCATTAACACAATTATTCACATTTAACTGGTTCTACACTGTTTCGAAAGATTTGTAGACTAATAAAGTAATGTATATCCAAACACAGCTGTATAATTATACATTTCTTTGTTTAGATTTCAAGTCACATTAATTGACTCCTATTTCTAACACACTAATCCCAACCTCATACTCTATTGTTCTCCTTTCGGCTCGATTTCTAAACTGACCTCCTTGCCCACTAATCTCTATCAATTCGGTCTCCGGTCTCTGATCTAAAAACTAACTTACATCTCATTATATTAGTGTAATAAGCCGTCCCATGATGCTAAATCCCCAATTCTTATGATTGGCTAAAGATACAGTAGTGCTCCCACTTGACACCTGAAACAAAAAGCTAATGTCTAATGGATCTAACTAACTAAACTTTTTATCAAATTGGATCACTAGAAACTATAGAATCGGACTGTTGACCTTACTGTACTAACTAATATTTAACCTTGAACATTAAATTTACCTAAATATATATAAATGTGACTGTTGTCATATGAACTTTCAAACTGGTTAATTAAATCGAATGGTTTTACAGCTATTCTGAAATCTATTGTTACACTTATAATTTTGGAAATAGTTGTGTAGTTTTTATGATCTTACCTAGTGCTGATTGTTTGTATCAACAAAAAATAATTTGCAGAGATTTAAATTATAAAATAGATCTGGCAGATGTCACTCTGAAAGAACATATACGCTTATTGTAACGTGTAACGATATCTAGGGGTATCACACATAACCCAGAAACTCCATAGGGGCCGTCCATAAAGTACGTCACGCTCCAAGGGGGGGAGGGGGTATAAGAAAGTGTGACAGTTTTTGACAGTGTGGGAGGGGGGTCAGGCAAAGTGTGACGTCACATTTTTTATATATTTTAGATTTTATTTCTAATTTATTTTTTTTTATTTTTTTTTTAGTAAAACTTAATAGTTTTAAAAATAATTTTCAAAAAAAAAAAATGTGGGTGGACTTGTGGGACGAATTTGCACCAAACTTCACCTGGAAAAATTCTTCGGGCCTCACCGAGGATCGAACCGAGGACTCTCAGGTTGACAGTCAAGTATCTACTAAACTCCGCCATCCGTCCCACTCATGCTAGTTAGGACCGCTTATAAACTGTTGCGAAGCCTTGTTTTATCAGTAGCCTTACGGAAGTGTTATTATTTCTTTGTTGTCTGCTGCATAATTATATCACTGATAAGGAAATTTGGATTTTGTATTATAATACAAAAAATTACCGTAATTGAAGTTGCAATCCATCACTTCGTTAAAATAATATTTGTCACAATATTGTTATAGATTAACTCTAACACAATAAGAGAGGTTAATAAAAATAATGTATTCTTTTCTTTTACTACCACAACTGTGTCTAAAATCGCACCTCTTTTTACTTCCGTTCAACATAACCATTCATTTAGTGCACTGTCATAGGAAATACCCTGTGACATACCCTCCACCTTTACAAAAACAATGTTTTTTTACACGATACACCCTACCTACAATTAGGATAAACAAATACAATCAATAACATCATCAAGAACAAAATAACCCCAAGTACCCAATGCTGATGTGGCCGTGAAACCCAACAAACCACCATCACAACAGTAACACACAGTGAAAACAATAATCTCCCATACACAATGTTAACAACCAAAATGTAATACATTGAGTGTAAGTATTAATGAAATGCCAAACAATCAAAATAATAGTTCTGGGGCATCTTCCCCTTCAATAACCAAATAAATTAAAATGTATCCTATCTAACCGAATGTCATAATAAGTAATATTCATTACTAACAAAATGACCAAATAATGGCTATTATGGTAACATGACATCGAATACACATATTATAACGAAAAAATTTACAATACATTCAAATAACACAACAATAGTTATGTCTACTCAATCACTAAGTAAGTGTCTTTAGGGCTGCCGTCGTCTGCCTTCCAAACACATGTGTCCTTGATGCCAGTTCTGTCACCTCTCGGTTGTTTAGATAACGTCTCCACCACCTGGTTCCAGGTAGCACCTCCACAATAACTGTGAAGTCTGGTGGTAGCAACACCCATCGGTTACTCTGGCGTTGATGGATTTGCGTTTGTTCCAAAAAGTTCAAGGGTGCATGACCTCTCTGAAGTATGAAGTAGCCGAACAATTCATAGGTGACCAGGGTGATGACCCCCAGGTGCCTGTAGACCAGATAAAGGTCTGATAGAGTATTTGGCTAAATGAAACCACAGCCCAAATGCAGCTCATGTAGATGATGTGGTTTGGTATGTTGTTCACGTTGCTGAAGTCGAAGTATTCTCTCCACTCTTCGCTGGCCAAAAAATAATTTTTCCCAAGCTGGATAGCCTGTTGAATGTGAAATATTTTTACGATGAACCCAATGAAGATAGCCAAGCATATTTCACGCTTTATGAACTTTAGCCAGCAGAAATGGTCACCTAGGTACAATACAGGCCCAGTACTTCTTTCCCGTGAATTGGATATCCCACACGTCTCGTAATACATAAGTCCTGAATCATTTGCACTGTCAGCCCTGAGTACCTGCACGGAAGTCTGGCCTGCTGCATCAACGTTCTGCATAGTCTTAACGTCCAACGTTGTCTCAAAGTTCTCCTGCGTTTTGTAGTCAACGGAATGTTTTTTGATCTTTACGGTGTCGTCATGACAACAATCTTTATCATCCTCCACCTTCTGTATCTTCTCCACCTTTTGTTCTACTGCCTTACTCTGTTGTATAATCCGTTTGACAGACGCCTCAACATTCTGCCTGACCTCCCCTGACATTCCACATTCGTCATCTGTATACCCTCTGTCTGACATGACATCTCCTTCCTCTGCCTGACTTCTGTTTGACATGACATCGCCTTCATAATATCTCGGTTGTTTCCTACTGCATTTCCCTCTTCTCGTTTCATTTGAGCTCGGTTCACCGCTGCCCCTGCCTGGCTATCAACTGCATGATGTTGTTGCCACAACTGTAAACCAGCTATAGTGGGTTGTTGCACACCCTTATGTTCCCTATTATCAAATCAGGGGTTGCATTCTCCAACACACAGGCCTCTAATTCTCCAGAGTAGAATGGTGTCGTAACTTGTATGACGGCAGTTGGGTACGTTTCAATGTTCCCCCCAAAGGTCATACATGATAGGGTCCTTCCCGTTAGTTGTGAGCGGTACACAAAGCAACGTTTTACGCCTGCTGTGGTGCAGCCTGTGTCCCGTAGAACTCTAACCTTCTGATCGCCGACTAGTCCAGGATAAAACTCTAATTTTCCCCGACGACATTTCAGTGACCCTGCATAGTCCATGCGGTGGTCCGTCGGAACGTTCTGACTCGGTTGATATGTTTCTACGACATCCTGTCTCCCTCCGGCACTCACTTCCATACCCACTGCGGCTCGATTAGCAGTCCTACACTGCCGTGCACTTTGACCCCATCTACGGCAGTAACTGCATCTAGGACCCTTCTGTTCCAGATCGCAGCTGGCTCTCATGTGACCAGCCTTCCCAAAATTAAAACAGATCACGGTCTCTCTAACACTGGTTGCCACTCTATTCCTGGACACTCCCGTCACCGTTCTTGCAGCGAAAGATAATTCGGCAACACTTTCAACTCCCATGCTCCTCTCTAGGTGGGCCATTGCGTATTGCTGACAGAGTTCTACTGCCACTGCCAAACTGGTCGGCTTACGTTCTTTGAGAAACGCCACCAGCACAGGATCACATGACTGGTAAATTTTGTCTCGAAGAGCTGTATATGTTAGCTCGGCCCCAGATAGATGCATCCACCTGTCAAAATATAACTGTACTTGGTCCATATACTGGTGGAACGTATACCCTGGTTGAGGTGTAGCTTCATGGAACTTCCTGCGGTAGCCCTCTTCCGTCAGTCCGAACCTGGTAAGCAAGACTTCGCACATCCTATCATAGTCCTCCAAGTCAGACATTGTGAAAGACATGCAGGCTTGAAGGGCTCTTCTTGAGAGTAAGTCATACAGAAACTAGCCCCCATTCTTTCTTTGGCCAACATGCGCTTTCTGCATGAATTCTGAATCGTTGCAGGTAGGCATCAATCAAGTCTACCTGTTCATTGAAGTTCTGCAGTTTCGGCCTCCACGTGTCTGCATATGTCTCCCGCTGTTCGCTCTGATATCTTCTCTACCTCCTCGCAGTTTTTCTTTTTCTAGTTCAATTTCCATTATTCTTAATTGCCTCTTTCGCTCCTTCGCTCTTTCATCTCGCGCCATTGCATTTTCAATAAATCCACTTAACTTCTCACCTTGTAGTTCTAATGAGACCCCTTTTTGACGGTACAATTCAAACAAATCATCTTGAGATTTGGGATCCATGTTAATAACAAAAGTACACGTGAGACGTACCTGTGCGACCTTCATACACAGCCCAGTTTGGACGAGCCCCCAGATGTAACTATATAGTTATAGATTAACTCTAACACAATAAGAGAGGCTAATAAAAATAATGTATTCTTTTCTTTTACTACCACAACCGTGTCTAAAATCGCACCTCTTTTTACTTCCGTTCAACATAACCATTCATTTAGTGCACTGTCATAGGAAATACCCTGTGACATACCCTCCACCTTTACAAAAACAATGATAATTGTTTGTTTTTTTTGTTTTTTTACACGATACACCTTACCTACAATTAGGATAAACAAATACAATCAATAACATCATCAAGAACAAAATAACCCCAAGTACCCAATGTTGATGTGGCCGTGAAACCCAACAAACCACCATCACAACAGTAACACACAGTGAAAACAATAATCTCCCATACACAATGTTAACAACCAAAATGTAATACATTGAGTGTAAGTATTAATGAAATGCCAAACAATCAAAATAATAGTTCTGGGGCATCTTCCCCTTCAATAACCAAATAAATTAAAATGTATCCTATCTAACCGAATGTCCTAATTAGTAATATTCATTACTAACAAAATGACCAAATAATGGCCATTATGGTAACATGACATCGAATACATATATTATAACGCAAAAATTTACAATAAATTCAAATAACTTAACAATAGATGCCTTATTCCTTACAATCAGTGCACCAGAAAGAATGGCTTATAATTGCGTGGAACATCGAAAGGCTCCATTTAGCAGCAAACTGTCTGGTGTCATATTGCCAAATGAACATTATGGCAGTCACTTTGATTCGCTTGGCAGAACAATAAATGAGGATTTGGAAAGAACAAACTTCAAGTTTGCAGGTGAAACTTTAGCTGAACTCTGGTCGCATGTGATTGTTGACCAATTTCCAACAGTTGCAGAATATATCAACCCTGAGATATCTGAATTGGATGCAGCAGGACTGATGTCGAAGGATAAGAATGGTTTGATCATCATGTTCGCACCAGCCAATACTTCACTCAAATTGTGAAATGTCAGGACATAAAATGTTGCGACAAAGTACGGAGCTCATTTTTCAACGTTTTACCTTCGAGATTATTTCCTCCTCCAAATCCAATCCCAATCAACCAAACAACTGATGGACTCAGAGCTTCAGAAAGAGCAGATGCAGATGTACATACTTTTCCTTCATTGTTTGTTTGTGGCAAAAACTCTCAAATTTGATGACATTATGCCAAGACCAACAGGAGCTTTTAAAGTACAACCATATGATCCTTATTGTCCATCTTTGCAGACCAGCATACATGATCGAATTTGCAAAGTGTGTCACTTATACTTTGCCTTACAAACAATGTTGAAGAAACATACAGGATAACACAGAGCTCGGGCGCAAGAGAATGTAAAAAAGTAAAGATTCCTTAGCCCTAAAGGGCCATCGGGGCAGATGAAGTGTAGAATTCATCTGTTTCTATAACCTTGGCATAAGAAGGGATTGTGTGGTTTGCACAATTCCAAGCCGCCTTTACTCCCCAAACATCAAGTCAGGTACCCATTCAAAGCTGGGTGGACTTGGAAATTTTCACCGGGACCTAAAAAAGTCCCTAAGTTTCTCACTGAGATTCCAAACCGGGACCCTTGTCACGGGTTGTGACTAATATGTCGAAACCATCCCCTTACTCCAACCCTTAACCTAGTAGTATTAATAACATTAAGATGTTTATTATACCATGTATAATAATCTACGTGCCTGCTCTCCAGTTCCCCACCCCTTTACCCCCCCCCCCCGTAATTGCGTCATAGACCAGGTGTTCGGCAGAATCTCCGTCGACGAACCAAGGTAGCGGTTCACAGAAACACGTTACATCCCACGCGGGATTTTCCCTGGTCACTTGGCCTGGTCAATTGCCGACAAAGGGATGGAGGTCCAGTTACTATTGTCTTTGTCTGCATGGCGTACTTCTCCCCCCCCTCTAGGCTCCACCCCCTAATTTGAAAGTTTGAATGAAGCAGATATTATATTTGATTGGCTAAGGGTCACGTGTGAAAAGTGATGTGCGGAATGAGATGGAGATTCGTAGAGATTCGACCGTGGGCTCTCAAATGAGAAGGTCGATTAGTGAATAGCAATCCGACTGAGTGATAGCGAGTCGATTGCTGTGTCTCTGAGTGAGAGAAAGAGAAATAGAGAGAGAGAGAGTTAACTAGTACTAACGTGATTGTTCCCCTTATTCATTTTATGTTGGATTATTTTGCTGCAGCTTGATTTATCGTTGCTTATGATAAGTCGCCAGATTCCTGTTACGGACTGGTGCCTGTGTATAAATAAATATCTCTTGTTGTTGTACACACGACTTGTTGGATTGATCATCGTTACTGGTTTTACGTCTAATTGTTGGTGAGACTGTGTGTGTGGCGGAAACGAAAAATACAAATACGAGTCAACCTTGAGTCAGCCCTCATACTCTTAGCAACAAGCCAAGGATACCCTCAAAGGGGACCTCAACTTCTGGGGGCCCTTCTCGGGATCCTCAACATTCCGAGTGGCTCGTTTCGGGATCGAACCTTCACCTGAAGTAGCATTCCGCAATAACCAGGCGGGGCCGAAAGCTGATTCAACATAGACTCGGGGGGCTTAATCTCTGCCACAAGTCTTCAGGAGTCATACCGGACTCACCCAAGTCTTCAGGAGTCATACCGGACTCACCCAAGTCTTCAGGAGTCATACCGGACTCACCCAAGTCTTCAGGAGTCATACCGGACTCACCCAAGTCATCAGGAGTCATACTGGACTCACCCAAGTCTTCAGGAGTCATACCGGACTCACCGAAGTCTTCAGGAGTCATACCGGACTCACCCAAGTCTTCAGGAGTCATATCGGACTCACCCAAGTCATCAGGAGTCACACCGGACTCCCCCATGTCTTCAGGAGTCATACCGGACTCACCCAAGTCATCAGGAGTCATACCGGACTCACCCAAGTCTTCAGGAGTCATACCGGACTCGACCGTTTTGAAACGGGAGCAGTAATCACCACGCGTACTCACGTAGTCCGACTGAAAGTACAGACGAAGTCAACAAGACAGTTAAAGAAAAGGCCGCACTGTTATCGGCGAATAAATAACATTTAGACTTTATGCATGTGTGTAAGATTGTGTACGGTGGAAGATATTTCGTATTCGGTCGAAAGGAAGGAAGAAGCGTCAAGGTAATCCATTTTAATACACTTCTTTGATTGTGATCATTTGTGAGTGCTCTGACCGGTGTGTTAAGCTGCACGGCGAGCTTTATCTGGGTTAACTTTTACTCATCTTAGGCTCGTATTAATATCACCAACCATGAAGTCTATGGAGGAGTACGTACAGTACTTCATAGGCTTGGGGTGCGATGTTAATACGGCCATAAAACACGCTAAATGCGAAAGGGATAGAGAGGTGGAAGAGGCTAGGCTAGAACGAGAAGCAGAATCTGAACGTACTAGGCATGAAGCAGAATCTGAACGAGCTAGGCTTGATAGGGAAGCAGAATCTGAACGAGTAAGGCTTGAAAGGGAAGCAGAATCCGAGCGCGCTAAGAATGAACGAGATAAAGAGGTGGAGTTAGCTAGACTTGAAAGGGAAGCAGAAGCCGAACGCGCAAAACACGATAGAGAGCTTGAGTTAGCTAGAATAGTGGCCGAGCAGGAGGCAGCTAAATTAGCATCTGAGCAGAGGGTGGCCCTAGCACGGTTAGAGAGGGAAGTGGGGCCGGCAAGCCCAACCCCAAGCAGTCAGTCAACGACATCCTCCAAACCCAAAGTCCCCAAACTTGACGAGACGGACAATATAGACGCCTACATTCGTAGGTTTGAAAGATACGCTCTGTCCGCGGGTTGGGAACGACATGAGTGGGCCCCCTGCTTGACATCACTGCTCACGGGACGGGCCCTGACGACAGCTACCCGCTTGACGGCTGACGAGTCGAATGAGTTTGACTCATTGAAGGCTGCCCTCCTAAAGTCATACGACTATACGGAGGAAAGCTTTAGACGAAAGTTTAGGGGGGCCCATTTAGAAAGAGGGGAGACCTATCCCCTATTTGGTGCACGTCTAGCCGACCTCCTGACGAGGTGGGTTGAGCTCAGTAGGACAGAGCATAGCTTTGATGGTGTGATGGACCTCCTGCTTAGGGAGCAGTTGATGGACGGGGCCCCTAGTGGGTTACAGAGCGGAAACCAGGGTCATGGGACGAAATGCTCACCTTGGCCGAAAACTACAGGGAAGCTCATGTGGGCAAAGGGGTAGAACCCACAAGGGGGGGCCCTCGAAGGGAAATAACCTACAGGGGACCCCATAATGTACCCTATAAAAAGTAGGGACCCAAACCAGAGGCCCTTAAAGGTAATGGGAGGCCCAATGTTCCTCCTAGGCCAGACACCGAGCGCCCTTGGAGACCGAGAATGTCCTGCTTCACGTGCGGGTCACCCGAAAACTGGTCGGGAAGGTGCCCACAGTGGAAGGTCAGTCCGATGGGGGCAGTAAGATCAACCTCCCCTCTCACCCCGCCCCAGGCCGCAGCAACGTCGGATCGTGAGGGAGAACAGGTAACTGAGGTAGGGGCTGCTGTCACACATGAGGACACTTCTCCACTTTCAAAAGGGTTTGTTAACGGACACCCGGTGCAGGTCCTCAGGGATTCGGGATGCTGGGGGGTCGTGGTCCGGACCTCCTTAGTACCGATCGAGGGCAGAACTGGACGGAGGGGCCAGTTGAAGACCATTAATGGGGGCGTGTTTGAGGCCCCAGTCGTTGTGGTACAAGTAGACACGCCGTATTACGTGGGGCAGTTGGAAGCATGGGCACTAGATGAGCCCCTCTATGACCTCATTATCGGCAATATACCAGGGGCTCGACGCCCCTTTTCACCCAACCCTGACTGGGAGGGGAAATCCACTACACCCGACCCAACGCCCCTGAACCTTTCAGAGGAAGGTCCAACTAACTGTGCAGTGATGACCAGGGAGCAGGAGAGAAAACAGATGAAGCCAGTTAAACCCCTCTCCACGCCCCCGTGCCCTGCATCAGCCATTACCCCTTCTGAGTTCCACATCCAGCAACAAAACGACCCCTCCCTTCGTAAGTTAAGAGAATGGGCAGGAAGTGGAAGGGTCAACAACCACCGGGGCCACATGGAGAGATATACAATAAAAAAGGATCTGCTATACAGAGAGCTGGTGAGTAAAAAGGGGGAGACATCCACCCAGTTAGTGGTGCCCAAAGAGCAGAGGGGCGAGGCGATGAGAGTAGCCCATGAGATCCTTTTCGGGGGTCATCTGGAGGCAAAGAAGACCCTTGAGAGGACCCAATCTCAATTTTTTTGGCCAGGTATAAGGGGCGACGTAAAGAGGTATTGTAGGTCGTGCGACCGGTGTCAGCGCACCACACCTAAAGGGAAGACTAGCAAACTACCACTAGGTACCATGCCACTCATAGATGTCCCCTCCAAACGAGTAGCAGTTGATATCGTGGGCCCCTTCGACCCCACATCAGATAGGGGAAACCGCTACATTCTGACCCTTGTCGATTACGCCACACGGTACCCCGAGGCTGTACCTCTTCGAGTTATTGATACCGAGAGGGTTGCAGAGGCCTTGGTGGAAATATTTACTCGGGTAGGGGTCCCAGAGGAAATATTGTCCGACAGAGGGAGCCAATTTACATCCCAGCTGATGGGAGAAGTATCGAGACTACTGTCTATGCGCCAGCTCTTGACCACTCCATACCACCCCCAGTGTAATGGGCTAGTCGAAAAGTTCAACGGCACTCTGAAATCAATGCTGGGGAAAATGTGTTGGGAGAGGCCCAAAGACTGGGACCGGTACCTGCCGGCCCTGTTGTTCGCTTATAGGGAGGCCCCTCAGGAAAGTTTAGGTTTTTCCCCCATTGAGCTGCTGTATGGACGGAAGGTAAGGGGCCCCAGCCATATACTCCGTGAGCTATGGTCCAAAGAGCAGGAACCCACCGAAATTCGGACCACCTACCAATATGTGGTCGACCTTCGTAACAAACTGGAAGAGACCTGTCAACTAGCCCAGCAAGAGTTAAGCCGAGCCAGTGAAAGGGCTCGCAAATACTTTGACCAGAAGGCTAGACTCCGAGAGTTTGCCCCAGGTGATAAGGTCTTAAATCTCATGTCGGATGAGAGAAATAAATTGCTTATGCAATGGAAGGGCCCCTACCAAGTGATCAAAAGGGTGGGGCTCCTTGACTACCAGCTCCAACTACCCAAGGGGACTAAGGTTTTCCATGGGAACCTGTTAAAAGCTTACATAAGCCGGGACCCAGAGGATTTGATGGGCGCCCTGCGAGTAAAGCGAGGTCAGTGGAAGAGGGGATGATAGAAGGGTCAGACAGAGGCCAAGTGAAATCAAAGGGGGAAGAAAGTATTCTCGCCGCAGGGGCAATAATTGACCTGAGTGAGGAGAGCTTAGATGAAGGGGAAGTAATGCTACCAGGGCAGGGAGCAGAGACGGCCGCTGACGTGGTGATCTCCCCCCTACTACCCGAGCCCCGAGTCAAAGAGATAAAACAACTCTGCGACCGTTACTCGGACGTCCTGACTGATCTCCCCGGTAGGACTCACTTGGTCGAGCACGACATACGTCTGATAGAAGACAAACCTGTCAGACAGCCGATTTACCACACACCCTTTGCGGTCAAACAGTCCATTGAGAGGGAAATTGAGGACATGCTCAGAATGGGGGTCATCGAGAGGTCCCAGTCTCCTTACTCCTCCCCAGTGGTGTTAGTGAAGAAAAAGGATGGTACGTATAGGTTCTGCGTAGATTATCGGAAGTTGAATAAACTCACGGTTTTCGACGCGGAACCCCTCCCAAACCTAGAAGCCTTGCTAGCTGAGGTAGCCCAGGATGGGACAACGTACCTGTCAAAGATAGACCTCAGTAAAGGGTACTGGCAGGTTCCCCTTAGCGACCGGGCACGTGAAATGACCGCCTTCCAAACCGCAGCGGGCCACTTTCAATGGCGAGTGATGCCGTTCGGTCTGGTCACCGCCCCGGCCACATGTTCACGTCATATGATGGAACTATTGAGGGGGCTGGGGGGCGTAGTGAACTACCTAGACGACATACTCATCTGCACACAGACCTGGGAGGAACACCTTCAAGTCCTAGAACAAGTATTTAGCAGACTGCGGAATGCGGGGCTCACAGCCCGACCGGTTAAGTGTAAGCTTGGGGGCGAGGGCGTCGACTTCCTGGGTTATCGTTTGGGTGGGGGTGGTATAAAACCCGGTCAGGGGAAAGTGAAAGAGATTCTAAAGATCTCCACACCAAAGACCAAAACTCAGGTCCGTGCCCTGATGGGGCTCATAGGTTACTATCGTCGGTTCGTCCCGAACTTTGCCGCCGTGACGGCCCCTCTTACCGACCTGACCCGAAAGAGCTACCCCACCAACGTTACATGGACAGACAGCTGCCAGAAGGCCTTAGAAACTGTACAATCCCTTTTAAGTAGTGACCCCCTCCTCCGACTGCCGGACTTCACACGCCGGTTCATCTTAAGGACCGATGCCTCGGCCACTGGGCTGGGGGCCGTGGTACTCCAGGAGTTCCCGGATGGTACGTTCCCCATAACTTACATCATTCGCAAACTGACCGAGAGGGAAAAGAAGTATGCCACCATAGAACGCAAGGGCCTAGCTATTGTGTGGGCAACCAAAAAGTTAGAAAGGTTCTTATACGGCACTGAATTCACCCTCGAAACCGACCATAGACCCCTCCTCTTTATCTCGGAGAGCAAAATGAAGAACGATCGGGTAATGCGGTGGGCCCTGGCCCTACAGCAGTATAGATACGTGGTGCACAGCATCAAAGGAAAGGATAATGTAGGGGCAGATTCGATGAGTCGGTGCCCAGCATGACTAGTCGCCGGCTGCATGTCGGATTGAGCTCACTCACAAAGGGGCCACTCTTAGAGAGGTTATTGGATGGCTTGCCTAGAGTGAGTGAATGTCGTGCGATAGCAGTTATGTCACTTATTATGTTCATTTATGCATGTTTTCCTCTCTATTGCAGGTTCAATGTTGTAACGCTGTTGTATCTATCGATGTAAAGTCATCCCCTCAAAGGGAGACTAACTTGATTACCCTATTACGTATCCAGTACCGCCATGTAGGCTTACTGATACAATCAAATTTGTTTTAAGTGCCACCTTTCGGAAGAAAGAGTGTTCACTATTTTTCTTTTTATTTATCTCTGGACCAACTTGTGTTGGCCAGACCTTATGTCCGGTTTATATTTGTGGGTTATTTAAGTATGTATGTTTTTACCCACTGGCCCTATCCATTATGTTGTGGTCGGGTTACTAAGATAAGTTTTCTTTTTATGTTATTCCAGTTTGACCCTCCATTCGTTTCGGGCACTGGTTTGTTTTATAATTTTAATTATGTTATGTGATGGCCTCACCTACTACGGTGTCGTCACCCCTATGGTTTCGAGTGGGGTGGGTGTGATGTCACGGGTTGTGACTAATATGTCGAAACCATCCCCTTACTCCAACCCTTAACCTAGTAGTATTAATAACATTAAGATGTTTATTATACCATGTATAATAATCTACGTGCCTGCTCTCCAGTTCCCCACCCCTTTACCCCCCCCCGTAATTGCGTCATAGACCAGGTGTTCGGCAGAATCTCCGTCGACGAACCAAGGTAGCGGTTCACAGAAACACGTTACATCCCACGCGGGATTTTCCCTGGTCACTCGGCCTGGTCAATTGCCGACAAAGGGATGGAGGTCCAGTTACTATTGTCTTTTTCTGCATGGCGTACTTCTCCCCCCCCCTCTAGCTTCCACCCCCTAATTTGAAAGTTTGAATGAAGCAGATATTATATTTGATTGGCTAAGGGTCACGTGTGAAAGGTGATGTGCGGAATGAGAGGGAGATTCGTAGAGATTCGACCGTGGGCTCTCGAATGAGAAGGTCGATTAGTGAATAGCAATCCGACTGAGTGATAGCGAGTCGATTGCTGTGTCTCTGGGTGAGAGAAAGAGAAATAGAGAGAGAGAGAGAGAGAGAGAGTTAACTAGTACTAACGTGATTGTTCCCCTTATTCATTTTATTTTTTATTATTTTGCTGCAGCTTGAATTATCGTTGCTTATGATAAGTCGCCAGATTCCTTTTACGGACTGGTGCCTGTGTATAAATAAATCTCTCTTGTTGTTGTACACACGACTTGTTGGATTGATCATCGTTACTGGTTTTACGTCTAATTGTTGGTGAGACTGTGTGTGTGGCGGAAACGAAAAATACAAATACAAGTCAACCTTGAGTCAGCTCTCATACTCTTAGCAACAAGCCAAAGATACCCTCAAAGGGGACCTCAACTTCTGGGGGCCCTTCTCGGGATACTCAACAACCCTCCAGTCGACAGTCGATAGCTCTATACCACTTGACCACCCGTCCCCTAGGAGAATGTGCCAACCCCAAATTTTTCAAAATCAGCTCAGATAAAACGCATTCGTCCTTTGAGAATCGCTGCTAGAAGGCAAAGAGAGCTCATGGCAATTATTGGCAGAATAGAAAATGCACATTCCGAGGATGTTGAGTTGCTAGATGAGGATGAAGTTGATCTGTCTGCAACTATCCTTCCAGGAAACGATGATACGGAAAGATTTATGTCAGTCTTAACTATGGATGATCACTTCACCATGGATGGATGATGTCTAGTGAATATTTTTTTTTTAATTAAACATATTCAATATAGCATCAGAGCTGCTCACATAATTTGTCAACCTAGTCCTTTTTTTTTAGTTGCATTGCTTTGTTTCCATTTGTATTATTTAATCACTGGTTGAGGTCAGTTTCGCTAATCTACTTCTTATCATGTGTCAATAGAATGCATAATCGGAAGATTATCTCAAAGTTCACCCCTTCCGTTGTAAATGAATAGGTAGCAGATAAATGATGTTTATTGTATAATTGTCAATCTAATTTTTGCAATTTTTTTTTCAAATTCAATTAATTGAGTTACTGTTTCAAAGAATAACTGATACAAATATTGACAATTAGTTATTCTACTATTAAACTCATTTAATAATCTGATAGTTCTTTTAACATTTATATTTTAAGGCAGTTTAATAGTGAAGTGCAATTTAAGTTTTCGATTACATTTTAATTAGTTCTTAATTAAAAAAATCCCGAGATTTGTGACTTTTTGTGACAGGGGGGGGGGTCAGGGGGGGGGGTCAAAAATCGTCAAAAATAGCGTGACGTACTTTATGGACGGCCCCATATGTGCCCATTAACAATAACTCCAACTCAATATAAAAAGTCATTAATGACACGCTTGAATAAAACTTTCCAGCCAAATCTATATTATATTGCACTATTTGACTTCTCTCTACTGGTACACATGTTCACTCGTTTACTAAACACGCATCCATGCACATGATCCTTCTTCACATTTTATCATTAGTCAACCACCGATATGTCACAGAATTATTTGGTGGGGAGCGATAAGTGATTCTTCACCTTGAAGTCGAACTAGCAGTATCTGATGAAGATCCAGTCAGCTATTTACGTTTCATAAATTCGTTCCTGGGTGATGTTGAGTGACGCAAACGGAAGCTCAGTCTATCGTGACTGAGAATTACACTGCTCTGGACCCTCGGTTCAAAATATGAGATGCTGGCATAAGGATAAACGAGAATTTCGGCAACAGATTGAAATAATTTTAAACGAATCTTGACTCGGCAATGATGATAAAAAAACAACATAAAAACCACCACGAAATAAAGCAAAAAAGCAGGAAATATCATCAGAATCTGAAAATGAACTATTGAGACCTCGCTCTACCCCTGCATGTTTTTGACAAATTCAGACTGGAACAACCAATTGCAAATGACTTGGATCCATTTAAGTTGTGGAAGTTACATTAGGTCTAATATGCTGTTTTGACTAAGTTAGCGGAAAATAATTTAACATCCCCTGCCATAACTTTCCATTGTTAAAGTCTCTTTTCTGTTTCCGATTGTGTTGTTAACAAGAAGAGAGCATCACTAGAACTAGACCACTCAGCCGATTTTTGTTTAAAGTTTCGGCTGGCTGACATAATTTTTCGGCTGATAGCCAGATTAGCCGAATTTTACCGTACATTGAGTCAATTGACATGTGCGGCTGATTTTCGGCTTATGACGAAATATTTTGCTAAAATTCGGCTGACGCCTAGACAATAATGAATTGATAAATCTTCAGCAATAAAACACATTTACAATACTTGGGGGAAATTTGTATTATTTAAAACAACATAAATAGTTTTATGAGCAGTCCTACTTATACAGTGCATTAATGCATTCCACTCATTCACTTTCTGCCACTCAATACTTGATAAGATCTCAAAATATCAGTTTATAATTGTCCCTAATAAAACTAACGCAATGTAGGTTATCAGCTGTTAAACTTAATTGTTTGCTGGTCATTATCAAACCAGTAACCGAAATATGCATTCCACTGGTACAGATGATGCTGATGATGATAGGTGAAGACGAGCCATTTGAGTAAGTTTTGGATACTAGGATGATGCAACACTGCTACGCCAGAAAGTGAGGACATCATGAAACTAAACGACAGGCGCCATCAAATAGTTTTCAATTACCACTGCCATCTGAAATAAATGCTCAAAAAATCAAAATACAACAGTACTAACTGCTAGTTTATAAAACATTTCATTATAGTGCACAGTATATGTATTTTAATATTTTACTGCAAACTGACTGGTCTATTAAAAACGAAATAAAAAGAAAACTGTTTCAATGCCATAAATTAACATAGAATACCTTATTAGTACAATAGTATGGTGACTGCTCAGCTCATTCATCAGATCCATTCGCAATCGCTTATATCGGGTTTCTCCAGAAACATGTTCACTGACTAGCTTCAAATTCGATAAATCAGCTTTAGACATGATGAAACCACGGGCTATTACTAACTGTATTGCATTATCCAGAATTGTGGTTGCTTCTGACCGTAGAATCAATGATTTGAAATTTGAAGCAAGCAGCATATGCAGCTTAATGTGGTCCATTGTCCATTTAAGGTTTCTGCTAGTTGTTTTTTTCTATCTTTTTTATTTTTTAAGCTACTTTAGCCATTTTTCGCACATGCATACAACATACCAATTAATGAACAAAGAAATAAAAAAAAAATATTTAAAAATTGATTTAAAAATGTATTTTGTGACATTTTGGGTAAAAAAGTGTAATTTTAAGACATATTTTCAAAAATTTTCAAAGAACCAATTTTAAAAATGTATTGTAGATATCATAAAATAATATTGCACAAATGTTAATGAGTGTGTTACAAACAAACGTCTAATTTTTTTTGGAAATATTCAATAGAATTTTTTTTATAATTTTTTTTTTCTTACCTACCCTCCCCCCCCCCCCAAAAAAAAAGTGCAACTTTTTCTCAAGATAGCTGATAGCCCGGTAGAGATCGGTCTATCCATCAACCATCAGACAAAGTGAATTTTCTTCAGCCACTATAGTTTTGACTGCTGACCTGACGGCTTGGTAAACATCATCCAGGGCTGTTCCAGCAAGTGTTAATAGGTGCTAGTATGTTAAGAGATGGGCAATTAATTTTGAAGAAATCAACAAAACCATCTTTAGCCACATTTTCAAAGGCAAGCAAGTCCCTACAGAACCAGATAACAATATATCTTGTTATCTCATGACTTGATTTTGCCTGACATTGACTGCTACCTTCTTCATACGTACGGAAATATCCCAAAATTTTTATTTGACTTTTCTTCCCTTTGTACTGACACATCGTGCTTGACACTCAAGTGAAGATTCATATAGCCCCTTGATGTTGTTCTGGAAAACTGTGTTACTTTTGAAATGTGACCTTTGTCACCCATTGATTCTTGAGCAGTAAGACACAGATGACAACAAACTCGATCTTCGTCAACATTTCTTACATCAGCAGAAAACAGGCCACCAAAGTATTCCCAGCATTGTGTTTTAGAATTTCCATGTTGGCTAAGCGGTTTAGGCTTTACTTGCAGATTTTTAACGTACTGCCTCTCTTCCCGGTTTACAGGACATTTGTTTACATTTTAGTTATTTTAGTTCACCTAAAATCAACAAATATAATTTTTAATTTAGAAATGTTATTAAACATAAAATTCATTAGTTATTAACTAAAACTATAATCTATTTAGTGTTAGTGGAAACAATTTATTTAGATTTTTTAAGGCTTAACTTTTTAGAAGATTGTTGAGCCATAATTAAGCTATAAATCGTATATTACGACGAAGATTAACGAAAACTTTATTTTATTTATTTGTATTAATATTTAACAAATTAAGACTGTACGATAAAGAAGGATGAAGACAAGAAGACTTATTTAGCCGCCTTTTTATTGTGTTTGGATGAAGATAACTCCTAACTAGTTTTTTCAAGCTTCCGGAGACGGTTAATATAACGGCGAGCAAAATACGGCGTCTAATGCAGCGTCCCGCCTATTTTTCGACAGATTTAATGCGGACGAAAATTCGGCGGCGTAGCCAGCGTACGGCGCCGGCTTAGTGGTCTAACTAGAACCGTCTAATGTGAATAAACTGATTTGTTTAAGCAACTGGCTGAATGAAATAGACTGCTTCAGTTTAGTAAATTGTTCTATCAATCAAATTTATTTTTATCACAATCCATGTTGAAGAAATATTACAAATAATTAAAAAAAAAGTATTTTTTCCCAATAAATATGCTTTAATTTGCGATATAAAATTTTATTATGCGTTAATTTCGATTACATTTAATTACAGCATTTTCGAAAAAAATTGCTCTATTGTCCCCGTTTTGTCTGTCCGTCCGTCCGTCCGTCCGTCCGTCATCACCCTAGATCTCAATAACCATAAGTCCTAGACCCATGATGTATATATCATTTTGTAGGTCTTGGCCTGCCAAGAAATGACTTTTTTTCATTTCGCGATCTGACCTCTCAGGGCCGTAAAAAGGGCCTTAGTAACGTTTTTTACTATATAAGCTATATTAATAAAGGAGCGCTATATCTCAGCAACTATAAGTCCTAGACCCATGATGCATATATCATTTTGTAGGTCTTGGCCTGCCATGTGTACATCAAAAGTTCATTTCGCGATAGGACCTCTGAGGGCCGGGCTTCAGGGCTCCTAAGGGGCTTACATATTATATATACACCTTGTACGTTCAATAGCCCGTTCATTTGGTGCGAAATACTGCAGCACGTAGTTTCACCAAGATTTATTAAGAAACTCATCAAATGAAATAGTAAGCTTGTGTTCTGAGTTTAATTGAAAGTATCAGAGCTTTGCAACAATTGACGGAGTTTTCGGACGATTAAATAACTATAATTTCGAATGTTTTCAATTATGAGTCCTATTTCAGTAACCACAAACCACTTGTAGTTAGATTTAAGAGAAAATAATTTTTTTTGAAATATAAAGAAACGTCTTTATAATTTATTTTTTACAGATATATGCATTACACAATTGAATTTATAAACATTTCCAAAATTTACAAATATTTACTGAAAGATAGCATACGTACTGATACATAACATGAAAATGCGCTAACACGTCCTGTGTCCAGAATGGAACAGGCTTAATTGCTTGTTTTTTTATTGATATCGACTTTGTTTTACAATGTTACTACAAGCTATATTTTGAAATGCTTTGATTTTTAATGATACTACAAGTTATTTTGATTTTCTTTGATTTACAATGTTACTACAAGTTATATTATGATTTTCTTTGATTTATAATGTTACTACCAGTTAAATTTTAAACATCTTTGATTTACAATATTACAAGTTATATTTTGATTTGCTTTCTTTTACAATGTTACTACAAGTTATATTATGATTTGCTTTGATTTACAATGTTACAAGTTATATTTTAAATTGCTTTGATTTACAATGTTACTGCAAATTATATTAAGAATTGCTTTGATTCAGAATGAAACAAGTTATATTTTGAATTGTTTTTATTTACAATATTATTACAAGTTATATTTTGAATTCTGTTGATTTAAAATGTTATTAAAATTATATTGAGAATTCCTTTGATTTACAATGTTACTACAAGTTATATTTTGAATAGTTTTGATTTACAATGTTACTGCAAGAAATATTTTGAATTGCTTTTATTTACAATTTTACTACCACACTCAGTTCCCAGCTAATTCTCGTCATTGGAGAGCCGCACAATCATGTAAGAAATACGGGACAGTAAATAAAAATGAAAAAAAAAAAAATTTTTTTTGCGGCCCAGCCCGCGGCAATGAATTAGGGGGCCACTGTGCTAGATGAGATTAAATTCTACAACAGCTGTCTCATTCTAAAGCACATCGAGACACATTAAAAATATTACCGACAAGGGTCACAAGAATATATTAATGAATAATGGTGTACTACTTGCGACGGTCCTCACAAATTCTCAGTCCTGAACGTCTTTTTACGGTGCACTGACTGCAACTCCATCACCTGGTCATTATTTTTTTTACAGTGGAGAACTTTTTAGAACATTAACATTTTGATACCTGTATTCGAATAAAATAAATTATATTTTTTGAGTAAATTTAAAATTGTATGCAATGAAAAGTAATAAAGAAATGGTTATTGGGGGATTAATTTCTTTTATTGAACTTTAAACTGTGATCAGAAAAGGTTGTTACACAAGAATCTAAGACTCTTAATACAGTTGATATACAATACCCCCCAGTTTTCAGTAATATCAAAAAAATATATAATATAAATATTAGCATTCATAATGGTGATTTTTGAAAAAGTCTAGTTTGGCCAGTTTATGAGTCTAAATATAGTTACTTTGTTAGATAGTCCAATCTGGAGTTACGAGCTAGATTGAGAGTTATATCGGAAAATCCCTTAACATAAAAGTAGCAGCAGACACAAAACTTCACATTTGGAGGACCAATATTTTAAATTGCCAGATTATCATTGAGTAAGTATAATATCGGGAACACCGTTTGAGTTGAACGGTTTCAGCCATTTTGTAGTTTATTACAAACAAAGAATAATTAAAGTAAGTAACTTACATTTTTTAAATTTTTCATTTCTTATTGATTTTCAAAAGATTAAGGTTGGCATGTTCTTTCTCAAGCTAGAAACTAAATCGGGAAAAAGATCAAACAATCCTAAAAGCCAAATTTAATTAAAGTTGCAATATAAGCGAATTTGATGACTTTTCCTTTGTCGGTTATGCACATATTTTTAGTCAATATCAAAGTTGAGATAAGGTTTTTTTTTTCTATACAAAAAGTAAGAGATTAAATAAAGTTTAAACATCGCACTTGCTTTTGCTGGTCCAGATTCTGTATAATTCAGCCTTATCCGCCATCGCTGACCCAATTCTGGCAACGAAAGCATTAGTCTAGCAACGAAGTTAAAACTATTGCCCTGTATGGGTGTGAGAAATGGGCACTTCTAGCAGCAAGCTACAAACATTCAAAAATAAATGCACGTGAAAAATTCTTCGAATGTCTTACCCAGAAAACAAGGTCAATGAGTATGTCTGGAGAATAATAGCAATCGCGGGCCTACACGGAACAATTATGGCTACAAGCAATCGAAGTAAGATAGCATTGTTCAATCCTGTGTTATGGCACACTATCTGTAGAAGGAGGCCATCGCAGAAGGGCTCCAGCGGAAATGTTGGTGACTTAATTTGAAAGAATGGACAAGGCTAGTAATTGATGATTAGGGAATGGATGTTCGTGTGGTAAATCGGTTGACTTTTGACTTGACGAGCATGGCTCGATCTTCTGCGAGGACCAATGTATATTTAAGTTCATGGCTAAGTCCCCGTTGTAAGCGTCCCTTCAGTGGTTTATACAATCAAAGACATTTCGTCTCAACCGAACAGGCTTTTACAGATAATGAATGAATTGGACAGCCGTACAGGATAGGCAGCTTGTAGAATATTTCTGTTGATGTGTACATTCGTAACCCTAACAACCAAACTGGTAAAGGGTATAACGATGATGATTGTGTGCATAGGCTGAAATTCTTTTTCAGAGTTGACAAACATACCGTATGGGATTTATGATACTTTAGATCCATATTAAGGTTACTTAAGACCTTCAACATATTACTAAAAAAGGTCTTTTAATCTAAATCAGTCTAAAACGCACACGCACAGTTATTTTTCGTCAGATTAATGTTCATAACTTGTATCACCAAATTTCAACATGTTTGTAATAAGTACAATTATGAAAAACTAATACGAATGGTTATCGATTCATGCACTCATTCATTTTATATCTGAGCTCTCCAATAACATATATAATACTAAGTTTACATGCTATGTTTCTTTTTTTTCAACATATTTTTTCAGAATTTTATATTTTAATTTATTCTATTTTTGTTTGTGCGATTTTGTTCTGTTATTACAAGCGTCCCAGAGAAAGATGATTAACTAAAAATGTTAATTACAAAAAGATGTGGATGACTTTTTCTTCAATGTATGGGTTTAGCGCATGAATACATAAATACTAGGACTGCAGATTAAACTTCATTAACGCGTGATTAACGCGTCAAAAAATTTGATATTAAAAATTTTAACGCAACACCTAAGTGCGTTAATTTGACCAAAATGCTGAAAGTTTAGAGTAGCGCCACATCGATGAATAACCAAATTTAACTTTACTATTTGAAGTTTAAATAAGTTAAATTACTACGTAATATTCCCACCTCCAAACTAGTTGCAATTCACACACATACACATGACCCACACTCTCACATCCCCACTTCAAAGTATGCGGACAAAAGCCCGACTTGTAATATAAAATGAAGGTGTTTTGTTATATAGAAGTTCGACAAGTAAATACCCGCTCCCTTCCCAGTGGATGTAAAAAAAGAAACGTTTCTTTAACAAGTTTACATTATATATTGTAGTGTATAAGTAGAGGTAAAAGAACAATAAGTGTTTAGTAAACCCGGTTATAATTTGGTCACAATAACGGGATGCTAGAAAAAAAAATTCGCATGATTTTTATCGCATTTGAAAATACAGCATCTAGCTGGTCAAGTCTGCAACAGCTGCACTAATAGTTTCATATGCATTACACGTGTCATAAACAAACATCATAATACCAGTGAACAAAAGCGGGTATGTAGTAACTATTATCACTTTCTAAAGATGAGCCATTTTGACCAATACAGACAGAGGCAACAAATTGAAAATGACTTGGTTGCATAATAGTGGTGGAAGTTTCATAGAGTCAAATACCAATTAGGGCTAATTCAGCGGAAAAAATAATTAACATCCCCTGCCACAACTGTCCATTGTGAAAGACTGTTTCTGGATAAGTTGTTAATATGAAGAGTGTATCATTTTTTGTCGAAGCCGGCACCAATGTCGGAATTCCATCAGCCGCCGAAACCGGTGTTCGTTTTCTAAAAGCTGCTGACACCGAAACGTAGTGTTGGGGGCAAAGACAAGTAACTTGGTATTTTTTTCTTTCTTATACCTCATGCTATATGTAAAGATGGATGTTGAAATATATATTTATAGACTTTTTTATTTACTGTTTTTTTCGATCTTTAATGTATACTTATGCACGTTAAATTATATTGCGCTATTGTTGTTGTGTAAAGGATCTTATCGGGGCGTTAATTTGACGTCGTCACTACGTCACGTGTCAGTACCCTGACCCTAAGAACAACACACACGCTAATACACAGTAGCACAATAATTAAAATATCCAAAATCAGGAAAACAAACAAGGTATTCCTCAAAAACGAAAATAATAAATAAGTTTAATTCCTCAATATACATGAAAACTGAATCATCACAAGAATACAATAGTCCCGACCACTCATGTGGACATCCACAGCCTAACTTCTACAAGCGACTACTACTGGCTGTGACACTTCAACTACTGACCACTGTCCCACCCGAGACTACAGGCTAGTTCGTGTTAACTAGTTCCGGTCTCCTACCGTAAACTCCTTTTACGATTAAAGCACGCCATGTCTTTTAACCCGACAGCTGAGCTAACACAGCTCTCATAACTAGTACAAGACAATCCCCCATACAATATTCTAACCAATGCACAACATTGTTTAGTATATTTGCTTAAATGTATTGATATATATATATATAAATATATATATATATATATATATATATATATATATATATATATATATATATATATATATATATTGGAGCGGTTGTTCGATGAAAAAAAAATTGATCGAAATTAACGCATGATTAAAAATTGTATTCGCAAATTAACGCACTTTTTAATCGACACAATATAATACATTTTGTTTGTATTCAGACTAGTAAGTCATAATATCATAGCATAAAATTGGTATAATAAACAAGTCAGATTAATTTACGAAAGAGGTATAATTAATTGCAACAGGTTTATTAAGCATTAGCACATATGTCTGTTGAGTTAGTAATTGGGACCAATTTTTTTTACATGTATCCATCACGTTAAGTGATGCGAGTTTTTTTTAATCAACAACCATGACAAACAAGTGTTTTTCTCGTACCATAGATTCCAAGATGACGTATTGCAACATCTTCCCCTCTATCCCTGTCGTATTTTGCTACACTTTGCCCCCCCCCCACGTATGTCTTGTTTACCCAACCCTCCACTACCGTACCTACCCCTTCACTCCCCATCCCAAAACAAAATACACACGTTATTTCTATCTCATATGTGCCTTTTCCTTCATAAAATAATAGTATAGCCAGAAATTACTTGCTCACTTATTATTAACGCGTTTTTTTATTCCCACCTTTCCCATCATGTTAGATTTTTGACACAATTAGCAGCTTCTCTCCCCACAAAGATGACGTTACTTATAGCTTACCCAACCACCGTACCCCCTCTGTCCCATTTTTCCAAATCATGGCACCTGTCAATCAAACTAGGAACACGCTATTGCAGATGTTCACTAATGGTATCATTGAGGGTCATAATTAGAATTAAGAATTAAGGCCATGTGGCTGCTATGATTTTATGTCAACGTGGCAGTTGCTGTGTTCGGGTTCTTTTTTTTTTTTGCTTTTTTTTTAAATCTTGTCTGATCTGGTTATGGTTATAGAATTGGGTTAATTGCTGATTACTGAAATGACAACATTTGGATACAATTTAACGCATTTTGATGTTTGCGTTAAAAATGTAGTCGCATATTTTTAACGCATTAATTACGCTTTAATTGTAGTTAAAAAAACAGCCCTACATAAAATAATAAATTTAGCTCAGTGTCACAATAATTCTGAAAAATACAACCACTGTCTCGTGTACAGTCTAGGCCTTGATTGACAGGTGTCATGTATATGAAACTATTAAAGCGATAAAAAAAATTTGCACACAAAATGATGATACAAAATTTCTAGAATCTCGTTATTTTATCTAATTATAACCTGGCCCATGATACACTTATTTTTTTTGTACCTTCAAGTTGACTTCAACAATACACTACAGTATATAATGTAAACTAGTGAATGAAATTTTTCTCTTTTTACATCGACCGAGAATAGAGCAGGAAGTTTACTTGTCGTAGGGCTATAAAACAAATACATATTCATTTATATTACATATGGGGATTTTGTCGACATACCTGGGGGTGAGTGTATGTGTGCGGATTGCGACAGGGTGGGGTGGTAGATCTACTTAATAAGTGAACAAACCTATACACTTCAAATTTGTTGAGTGAAATACATTTATCGATTTCTTGAACATTCAGTATTTTGGTCAAATTAACGCATTTAGGTGTTGCGTTAAAAATTTTAATCGCAAAAGTTTATTGACGCGTTAATTGTAAATTAACGCAGTTTAATCAGCAGCCCTAATATATATATATATATATATATATATATATATATATACTTCTTACTGTCTCAACTAAAATTGATGAATACTTATAATAAAAAGAGGAAAAAATGTTTCAATAAACATTATTGCATAACGTGTGATAAATAATCATATACGCCCATTCGAGAGGTTCAGCATAATACATTTTTGGGCGCACATGCCAAACGTATTTATTACCCACAATATCCCATTTTAATTTGTGAGAATCTTAAAAAAAATGTTGCTACTTAATTCTAAGCATATCGCATGAATTGATAAAAGCTGTACTTTAGATTGATAATTTGACTCTTTAAGGCTCTTAAAGTTAAACTGATATAGTTTCAAGATTGATGTTTTTGTTTTCAGTACCGTGCTGGTAGTATTGCCAGTTATCGATCAGTTGTTCACAACGTAAAAGAAATATTGACAGTATACCTACATCCTAATGTGTATTATCAAATCAACTGGTCATAATCGTGCAAATATTATGCAACTATTAAATGTAATACAAATTGATATACCAGTACGTTTTTGTTATCTTTCCTATTCATTATCTGGAAGTTGCCGCTCTAATGAATAAACTGACTGACCGGCTGTCTAGGCGCCCTCCAATATACACATCACTTCTATGGTACCGGTAGTTTTTATTTTGCTTGAACAAAGTAAAAGGTGTATGTGTATAGTACTATGCTGCTATTTAAAAAAAAGTTTGTCAACATTTAGAGACACAAGCGTGTAGCTTTTTCCACAGGCCGGGAATGCTTGACATCGTTACTAGACATCACACCGCAAGGTGTCCGTTACATAAATCTTTTCCCTTCACTAAGATGTACTAAATAGTAAATAAATATAATTATCAAAGAGCCGAAATAAGATTCATTAGTCATTCAAGACGCATTACTCAAAAGTCAAACCTTTGTTAGCTTTAATTGATAAGCAGATAATAGTACCAGGTAAAACAAAAAATATAAGTTTTTGCCCATTGTCAAGAAGACCGTATCTTGATTTAAACTTTTAATTCCCGCATCTGACAAAAGGCTGAACAAATAGCAAAAGAACCACAGTGGTCGAAAGCCAATCCTTTTTTTTTTTAGATTAAACAAGTAACATTAGAATACGCCTTTTAATACTCATTGAGTTGAGGACAAGATCTCTTGAATCAATGGACATTCTCTAAGCCCAAGATGATCGTAAATATGTGTATCAAAATTAACTGCTGAAATTCGATCTTAATCTTCTTCTAAAAAACTTTTTGAGGTTTTATCCTACGCTATAATTTCTATTGGTGGTTTAGACAAGAGCCAGTCAATTGACATTTAAATTATGGGACACCTCGGAGGCGATCCATTTACCCCGAAAAATCATTAGCAACACGGTCAGTAAGTAGTAGTAGATTCTAAAAAAATGCAACTTAAATACCTATTACAGGTCATAATTTAACATTTCGACCTTTCATTTTCTAGTGCTTTTTTTAAGGGGATTAAATTCTAGGAAAATGTGTACATTTTGTCATTGAATCGATATTAGAGGGGTTATTTGTTCGCAATTAAAAATATGAGATTGGTATGTTAAGATTCGTTGGCCTAGATACACATATACACATTGAAGTGTGCAAGAGTTTGATAAAAATATTCGAGTGTACAGCCCCAGCTTTGTATTCTCTCTAACAGTAATCGCCCCATTTCTTGGGTGCTAATGTAGTCAAGTGTTCGTGACTGTACAATACCTTCAATGTTGAATGAACCAACACTGGGTTGTCGGTGTCAGAACTTTGACCCATTTTCGGAGGAAAAATACTGCACCGAGAAATTTATTTGACGAAAAAAAATTACTCAATATTACATTTTTTTTAAATATCGTAAAAACGTACAAATATTTCTTTAGTCAGATTTAGATACAATATTGGTGATTAGTTGTTGTTGTTTTTTTTAAAATCAGTCCATCGCCTGAGTGTTTCAGGTAAAATCATTTCTAAAAATTATGTTTTGTGTTAGTTCATAAAACATTTTTTCACTGGGCTGTGTTGTAACAAACAATAATGTAGACGAAAATGTAAATACCTATTAGATTTAAGCCGCTAAATGAACAGTGTACAGTGTACACATATTATTGCCCTGGGCAGAGACTTGGAGAGGTTTGTGGATTATAAACTGAGTACCAAAGTAAGTACTGAAAAGAAATGGGCTATTTTGGTAGAGCCCTTATTACGGATATGCCAAATAGGCAACTATTACGGCACTCACCGCCAAATAGCCTTCTAAGTAAACATTCCCATCTAATAGATTGCTATGACATACCTTAAACGTTTATAAGAACTGTATTTTCTTTTTCTCATGTGAAGTTCATTATCAAATGAATTATATCTTAAGATTTAATGTAGTTTACATAGACAAAAAAACTAAGCTCAAAATTAGAACTCATAAAGGAAACTTTGTATTTCATTAGAACTCATGAGGGAATCTTTGTATTGTATTATAACTCATAAGAGAAACTTTGTATTTTATTAGAACTCACGTGGGAAACTGTGCATTTCATTAGAACTAATGAGGGAAACTGTGTATTTTATTGTCTTTTTTCATTACTTGAAATACAACGGACTAACGATGTTCTGTCTAAAGATGTTAAAAAAACACACTTATTAGCCTCTCTGCCCACAAAGATTACGTTATGTATGGCGTACCAATCCACCGTACCCATACTGTCACAAAACTAGTTGACACAGGTACCATTGTTCTAAAAACATGGCACCTGTCAATCAAACTAGGATCACGCGTGTACATATGTTCACTCTTTGTAAAAAAAGAGTAAAGTTCCCTTAACCTGAACGGGCCATCGTGGTAGATGAAATGTAGAATTCATCTGTTTCTATAACCTCCGCATATGAAAGGATTATGTGGCTAGCAAAACGCCCTGCCGCCTTTACTTTCCTAAAACTTAAAATCACGTGACACATTTCAAGCTGGGAGGACTTGGGGACTTTCACCATGACCTGAAAAATATCAGGTTCTCATTGAGATTCAAACATGCGACACTCCGGTCGACAGTCGAGCGTGCTACACAGTATGGCCATCCATCTCCTTTACTAATTGTTTTCACGATTATAAATTAGAATTAAGAAATGGAAAACCGATTTTTTCAAGGTCATATAGCTAGTTTGAATTTATGTAAACGTGACAGTATCTGTGTTTGGGTATTTTTTCTTGTTCTTTTTTTGTAATTTTGTCTGATAATTATTTTGTACATTTTTTTCCGCAACTCCGAAATAACAGCATTTGGGTAAATTTTAATGCAATTAGGTGTTTACGTTAAAAATGTAATAGCATATTTTTAATGCATTGATTACGCTTTAATTGCAGTTAATCAACAGTCTTCAATAAAATATTAAATTTAGCTCAATGTCACAATAATTCTGAAAAATACAACCATTGTCTCGTGTACAGATGTATGAATCAGCCTAGTCTAGACACTGATTACAGGTGTTATGTGTATGAAACTATTAGTGCAGCTGCTAGCAGACATGACCAGCAAGATTCTGTATTAGTAAAATACGATAAAAAATTATGAGGCCAAAAATGATGATACAAAATTTTCTAGCATCTCATTTTTTTTGACCTAATTATAACCTCGTTCATTATGCACGTGTTTTTTTACCTTCAGCAATACAATAAAGTACCTCATCGATACACTTCAGTATATCATGTAAACTAGTAATAAAAAAATTTCTCTTTTTACATCGACCAGGAAGGGAGCAGGGGGTTCACTTGTCGAAGGATTAGATAACAAAAGCATCTTCATTTTACATTACAAGTGAGGATTTTGTCAACATACCTGGGGGTGAGGGTGTGTGTGCGATTTCAACATGCTGGGGTTGGTTGATCTACTTAATAAGTGAACGAGCCTGAACTTTAAACTATAGATTGAAATTCTGTTATTTATCGATTGGTGAACTTTCAGAATTTGGGACAAAGTAACCCACTTGGGTGTTGCGATAAAAGTTTAATCACAATTTTTTTGGCGTGTTAATCGCAAGTTAACACAGTTTAATCAGTAGGCTTAAACAAAATAAAGCTCCCTTAAGCTACTAACGACTAATAAGGGCAGATGAAGTGTAGAATTTATCAGTTTCAGTAACCACGGCAGATGAAGTGTACAATTTATCAGTTTCAGTAACCACGGAAAATGAAGTGTAGAATTTATCAGTTTCAGTAATCACGGCAGATGAAGTGTAGAATTTATCAGTTTCAGTAACCACGGCTGATGAAGTGTAGAATTTATCAGTTTCAGTAACCACGGCAGATGAAGTGTATAATTTATCAGTTTCAGTAACCACGGCAGATGAAGTGTATAATTTATCAGTTTCAGTAACCACGGCAGATGAAGTGTAGAATTTATCAGTTTCAGTAATCACGGCAGATGAAGTGTAGAATGTATCAGTTTCAGTAACCACGGCAGATGAAGTGTACAATTTATCAGTTTCAGTAACCACGGCAGATGAAGTGTAGAATTTATCAGTTTCAGTAATCACGGCAGATGAAGTGTATAATTTATCAGTTTCAGTAACCACGGCAGATAATGTGTAGAATTTATCAGTTTCAGTAACCACGGCAGATGAAGTGTAGAATTTATCAGTTTCAGTAACCACGGCAGATGAAGTGTAGAATTTATCAGTTTCATTAACCACGGCAGATGAAGTGTAGAATGTATCAGTTTCAGTAACCACGGCAGATGAAGTGTATAATTTATCAGTTTCAGTAACCACGACAGATGAAGTGTAGAATTTATCAGTTTCAGTAACCACGGCAGATGAAGTGTAGAATTTATCAGTTTCAGTAACCACTGCAGATGAAGTGTAGAATTTAACAGTTTCAGTAACCACGGCAGATGAAGTGTAAAATTTATCAGTTTCAGTAACCACGGCAGATGAAGTGTAGAATGTATCAGTTTCAGTAACCACGGCAGATGAAGTGTATAATGTATCAGTTTCAGTAACCACGGCAGATGAAGTGTAGAATGTATTAGTTTCAGTAACCACGGCAGATGAAGTGTAGAATGTATCAGTTTCAGTAACCACGGCAGATGAAGTGTAGAATTTATCAGTTTCAGTAACCACGGCAGATGAAGTGTAGAATTTATCAGTTTCAGTAACCACGGCAGATGAAGTGTAGAATGTATCAGTTTCAGTAACCACGGCAGATGAAGTGTAGAATTTATCAGTTTCAGTAACCACTGCAGATGAAGTGTAGAATTTAACAGTTTCAGTAACCACGGCAGATGAAGTGTAAAATTTATCAGTTTCAGTAACCACGGCAGATGAAGTGTAGAATTTATCAGTTTCAGTAACCACGGCAGATGAAGTGTATAATGTATCAGTTTCAGTAACCACGGCAGATGAAGTGTAGAATGTATCAGTTTCAGTAACCACGGCAGATGAAGTGTAGAATGTATCAGTTTCAGTAACCACGGCAGATGAAGTGTACAATGTATCAGTTTTTGTAACCACGGCAGATGAAGTGTACAATTTACCAGTTTCAGTAACTACGGCAGATGAAGTGTACAATTTATCAGTTTCAGTAACCACGGCAGATGAAGTGTAGAATGTATCAGTTTCAGTAACCATGCCAGATGAAGTGTACAATTTATCAGTTTCAGTAACCACGGCAGATGAAGTGTAGAATGTATCAGTTTCAGTAACCACGGCAGATTAAGTGTATAATTTATCAGTTTCAGTAACCACGGCAGATGAAGTGTACAATTTATCAGTTTCAGTAACCACGGCAGATGAAGTGTATAATTTATCAGTTTCAGTAACCACGGCAAATGAAGTGTAGAATGTATCAGTTTCAGTAACCACGGCAGATGAAGTGTACAATTTATCAGTTTCAGTAACCACGGCAGATGAAGTGTACAATTTATCAGTTTCAGTAACCACGGCAGATGAAGTGTACAATTTATCAGTTTCAGTAACCACGGCAGATGAAGTGTAGAATGTATCAGTTTCAGTAACCACGGCAGATGAAGTGTAGAATTTATCAGTTTCAGTAACCACTGCAGATGAAGTGTAGAATTTAACAGTTTCAGTAACCACGGCAGATGAAGTGTAAAATTTATCAGTTTCAGTAACCACGGCAGATGAAGTGTAGAATTTATCAGTTTCAGTAACCACGGCAGATGAAGTGTATAATGTATCAGATTCAGTAACCACGGCAGATGAAGTGTAGAATGTATCAGTTTCAGTAACCACGGCAGATGAAGTGTAGAATGTATCAGTTTCAGTAACCACGGCAGATGAAGTGTACAATGTATCAGTTTTTGTAACCACGGCAGATGAAGTGTACAATTTACCAGTTTCAGTAACCACGGCAGATGAAGTGTACAATTTATCAGTTTCAGTAACCACGGCAGATGAAGTGTAGAATGTATCAGTTTCAGTAACCATGCCAGATGAAGTGTACAATTTATCAGTTTCAGTAACCACGGCAGATGAAGTGTAGAATGTATCAGTTTCAGTAACCACGGCAGATTAAGTGTATAATTTATCAGTTTCAGTAACCACGGCAGATGAAGTGTACAATTTATCAGTTTCAGTAACCACGGCAAATGAAGTGTAGAATGTATCAGTTTCAGTAACCACGGCAGATGAAGTGTACAATTTATCAGTTTCAGTAACCACGGCAGATGAAGTGTACAATTTATCAGTTTCAGTAACCACGGCAGATGAAGTGTACAATTTATCAGTTTCAGTAACCACGGCAGATGAAGTGTAGAATGTATCAGTTTCAGTAACCACGGCAGATGAAGTGTATAATTTATCAGTTTCAGTAACCACGGCAGATGAAGTGTAGAATTTATCAGTTTCAGTAACCGCAGCAGATGAAGTGTAGAATTTATCATTTTCAGTAACCTCAGCAGATGAAGTGTACAATTTATCAGTTTCAGTAACCTCAGCATATAAAAGAATAGAGTGGTTAGAAAAACGCCACGACGCCTTTACTCTCCAAACTTTAATTCTTGTACCAATTTAAAGCTGGTTGGATTGGGATTTTTTTCAGGTCTTGTTATAAGTCCTCAAGCTACTTACTGAGGTTCGAACCGAGAACTATCCGGTCGGCAGTCGAGTGCTCTACATCGGACGACCACCCGATCCAATGTCCATATTATGATGACCCTAAAATTGTTTACTTGTGCGCGTCTGGAAACGCTCACCCACATCCGTCTCATAGCACATTGAGGCATAAAGAAAGATATGGACAGGGGATAGTACTCGGTGTTTTTGTTGTACTACATGCGACGGGCCTTACAATTATGACAGTCCTGAATGTCTTCTTACTGTGTACTGACAGCAACTCCATCCCCTGGTAATTATTTTTTTTCAGTGGGGAATATTTAAAAAAATACATTTATCGATACATGTATTGAAATAAAAAAAGAAACTATATTTGGGTTAGGCCTGTTTTAGGTCACTTTCTCATTAGGGTATTTAGACGGCCTCTTAGTTTGCGTACTTATAGATACTATTGGTAGTTACGATACAAATTCAAAGTTATTTCGAAAAAGATTTTAGTGTATTTAGATAATTGAAAAAAAATAATTGTAAAAAAAATACAATGCATTTCTTTTTACTATATTTTACAGACTTTTAACAAAAGTGATACAAATATAATTTCTTGTCTTATTTTGTTTAAAGAAATGTCCTGTTCATCAGAGTCGAGGAATTCGAGCGCCTGTTCAAACAAAAGAAATATGTCACATGAAGATCAAAATATATCTGAATACAAAAAGGGTGACATTATAGCATTTTTCAGACCAGATAAAAAAATAACTCACTACGGGATCTACTATGGTATGAAATAAATGTTTCACATTTATATTTTCTTTCATATACATAAAAAAATGAACATTTTTATAAAAGTATATCATGTGTGAATAGTGTCTATAGGATTTTCTAATGCATGCAACTAGAAACTAGAATACAGAAATGTCTCGAACTCCATAAACATTAACATTAGCCCTTTGATTAGATACACTCTATGAGTCCGTAACCGATACAAAACATTATCTCAGATAACTCATAAACCTGACCTCTTTGTATTAGCTCAAACGCTACACTGATTAGTACACATTCTACACACGGACGGTCACGCACACATACACACACAACCACATAGTACTACCACTGCATTCGAGATAGTATTCGGAACCTCACCTACTTGTATTGATCAAAAAATTTAACTATAGATCTCATCAATGTACTGTTACTTATTTTTACAGTTAACGAATTTAAGAATTGATGACGTCTACTTTAGTATCTTAAAGTACAATTAATTTAAAAACAAAATATTTTCAGTTGTAGTTATTTTTAAGTATTTCATTTATGTTTCCCAGCACCCCGGATTTCTCAAATGTGGCCCGTATATGTGCTAATATATTTGCTTCAGAACTTAATTAGTCTTATTATGCATTATGCACTATTATATGTGGTATAAATATTTAACAATTATTATCAGAATATGTCATAAAAAATGACGTCTTAAACACAAATATTAGAATTTTCATGAACAAAATTACTAAATGTAATTGCACTGGACTGTTGATTTAACGCATTCATACTTTCCACAAGATACACAAGAATATACCCCACGCCTTTATTCTTAGAAACAGACAAACAAGTAGATGAAACGGGACGTATAAAATTGAATTATAAAAGGGCTAGAGTTTTAAGAGGTCATCCTAGATAACTAATCGTTATAGAGAATATCGTATCCACGAGATCACTGCCAGAAAAATGACAGAAGGTCTTTATCCATAAAGTTTAAGACTGATTTTTAGCATCAACACGCTAAAGCGGTGACATGATAAAGTAGTCCGTCTACCCATTGTTAGATTGTGTCAACTGGACAACTGTCGTATTCCACTTGCGTTCCCACTACAATAAGACGACACAACTCCTTGTAGTATAATATAATTAACAACTAAACTTTAAAACATGATATTTACAAATGAGAATATGAGAATCCAATTAAATAATGTATAAACACTTGAGAAGATGAATCAATAAATCACATGTATCTACACTGTATAATCCTATATCTCACTACACCTTTCTAACAAGCATTACTCTACTGCACGATTACTGGTCACCTAGTCCACGTGTCACCCAGTCTCTCACTGGTCTTCTCCTGCTCCTAGATTTTGCTCTCTAATGATCGTTTTCTGATCCCCTTCTTATAGGTAGTTCACCTCCCCCCACATATTACGCCATTTTTCCCGCAAAGACCAGGGGTCAAATGTGTAGGCAAATGGCGCCAAACCCAGTGCGTGGGTGAATGACACTATTTCATCATACACGCTTGACCTTACAAGCACTTAGCATACCCAATAAGAAAGTAACACAGTAATTAAACAATGCTGGTAGCAAGGGATGGAACAATACCAAATAAGGCAATAACACAATAATTAAACATTGCGTGGTCATAAGGAATAGAACAATACCAAATAAGGAAATGCGATCTCATAAGGGACAGGTGAACAACCTAATACTGTGGAAAGGGGGAGGAGAAGAGGGTTTACAACATGTATCCCATTTGCTCCCACCTTTTGATCATCAGTAACATCTTTCCTCTGACCTTAAGGTCTGGTCAAGGAAATACCCCTCCACCAAATAGGTTGAGCTTTTAGCAGAAAACTGAGAATGATGTGGTGTATAATAAGTGACTAACACATCGTCATCATCCAGAGGTTAGCGTAATTTTTTTATCGTCGAGGATATCTATTGTAGCAAAACAGTAAGAAGAGGAGAGAGTATATGAAAGTTAGAAGTAGTGTAATGATCCTGGTATTGGTGTGAATATGTGTATTTTTAGGGGAATAAACTCTGATGATTTTGTTCAAAAGATAAAAAGACATATATATTTATAATTAATACTACATAATGTGCACTGTTTTTTTTTCTTAAATTATACAGGCAATGAAATTATTATACACGTCAGTGGAGAGAGTAAATCAAATTCAGAAGTAAAACTTGAAAAGTTGATGGATGTAAAACATGGAGACAAAAGTTGGGTAGCAAATGATGACGAAAAATGGGGGTAATGTTTTGTAAAGCACACACACACACACACACACACACACACACACACACACCTACACTCAGATGCACACGACCATAAGTGCCCTCATGATTTTTCCAATATCGTTCCGAATCAGCTAGTCATAACAGACTTAAAACTCAATAAATTACATGTCATGAAAATGTTTTTGGCCTGAACTGTGTGATTTTGTTGGTTCTTTAGCAATCCTGCAAACCCATCAGTGATTGTACAAAGAGCCTTTCAAAATGAAGGACCTTTTCAATATAATTTAATTGTCAACAACTGTGAACATTTCGCAACATTTTGTAGATATGGAGAGCCGCATAGTAAACAGGTAAGTAGATAAATGTGTATAGGATATCATAATATGTTAAGACAGCAAAAAAGACTCAAAGCTGTCAATATCCTAACTTACATTACAGAAATTAAATAAAAAATTTACTTTGTTCCTTGCCTATTTCGTTGACATAATAAAACCATTATTACTAACTGTCGCTACAACGAAATTTTAAAACAGCTTCTGCATTTTGAACATACAATATTATGTGTCAATTATAGGTCCCAACAGTTACTTTATTTCTCGTTAACTGTGAAAATGGGATGTGTAGATTTATTAGTTTTGTAATATGATGATAGTATGCTTAGATTTATTAGTTTTGTGATGTGATGATAGCATGCGTAGATTTATTAGTTTTGTGATGTCATGATAGTATGCGTAGATTTATTAGTTTTGTGATGTGATGATAGTATGCGTAGATTTATTAGTTTTGTGATGTGTTGATAGTATGCGTAGATGTATTAGTTTTGTGATGTGATGATAGTATGCGTAGATTTATTAGTTTTGTGATGTGTTGATAGTATGCGTAGATTTATTAGTTTTGTGATGTCATGATAGTATGGGTAGATTTATTAGTTTTGTGATGTGATGATAGTATGCGTAGATTTATTAGTTTTGTGATGTGATGATTGTTTGCGTAGATTTATTTGTTATATGCTTTAAAAACAGCTTAACAAATGTAAACTTATTTTGGTACTTTTTTTTTCAGACTGAAATTTTAGAAAAAATTTTGCCAGTGAAAAAGTTCTGTCAATTTAAGAAAAAGGCGATGGAGAAAGTAAGTAACGCTATGTGTTAACCTAGCGTATTTAAAACACATTATTATAGGAGTGTCCAAATGTGATCCGTTAAAACTGTCTAATAGTTACACATGATAGCAAGTAAAAAAAATATAGATACTTCAAATGTACTAGTTCTTAAGCAATCGGTGAGTTAAAACTCAGGTTTAGTTTATTTGCTGTGAAGACATTTAAACTGTTTATAGAATAATTGCTTATTATAACACTTTTGTTGCTCTAAATCAGTGGTTATAAACTTGTTTCGCGATAGTACCCCAAAGGGTGTTTAAGTATATAAGCAGGTACCTCACACACGTAAGTTCGCAAATAAATTATATAGAAATATATTCAAAATAAAATGTGCTTATTCTTCTAATGTGATACTTGGTCACGTAGTTTTGTGATGAGTCAAACAGCGAACTTGCGCCCTTCTTCAAACTATTTGTAGTTTTAAACGGAAACATATATAGCTGCTTACCCCTGCATGGCATTTCCCGTACACTTTAACTAATTACAGGTAAATAGTTCTGTTTGTTTGATGCCTTTTATATATAAACTAATGGATTAGCTTTCTGAAGCTGGCTGAACAAAATCCGACAGAAAGGATAACAAAGGAATTTACAAAATACTGCATTAAAAAAAAACATGTGACCTTTTTGCCATGAACAGAATACGATATGAACAGAAATAACAAACAAATGTATAAGATAATGTAATAGAAAAAGATCTGGCTTTTATTGCTATGAACACAATACAATATGAAAAATACCTGCGAGGGAGAAACACGGTTACAACGTATACACCGCACAATATGAAAACTACCTGAGGGAGACACACATGTTAGACTATTATGTATTAAAGGATTCTTCAATATGAAAAGCGCTGACGGAATGTATTGTAAAGACGTGACCAATCAATATATAGAAAGTATATTACGTAGTATTTGCATTAATACAAATCATTTTTCAAAACTTGATATAAAAAGTTTCTAATTTAAATTTTGTAGTGTATCGATTGATAATGGTAACAATGCTACCGATGTAGCTTTGTTCTAAGTTTGTATAATATTTATTGATTTAATGTAGTGTTTTCCAATGTATGACATGTTCACATTTGATGGGGGAAATAAAAAATCCCGGCATTGTGCTATACAAGTCAACTAATATTGTAAAATATGTTACAAAAGTGTGAAGAAACCAGTCACACTCAGCTTCTTCATTCAGAAGATGCTTGAAAGATAACTGTATTCCGTTCATACTAAGCCTAAACATATTTTATCTCCATGATAGATGTTACGGGTCCTTATATTGAAGACACTTGTAGAAGGTGTATTAATTCAGACAACACAAATCACGAAGTTAACTCCAGTGAAGTAACATCAAACAATCATTTAATACTTGAACATAAACTGACATAAATGTGGAATCAGGAGGAGTACATTAGCAAACTGTAAATATGCATCCATCTACATAGATGCCCAAAGCTAGACTCTTAATAATACATTCATCCGCATCCTATGATGCACAGAGCTCGACTAACTATAAAACAAAGCATGTGCTCCCAACTGTCGGCTAATATATGTCATTTGTACCAAATGACGTATACACTAAAGCTCCCAATATTTACACTCAAGATGGCGGAATGACGCCATGGATACTGCGGTGGGCGGAGCCTAGCGAATTGCGTCATCAAACTTAGACTATATTATTTCTCCACAATAGATTATATATGTTTAAACCAGGGGTGGGCAAACTATGGCCTGTCAGAGTATATTATGCAGACCGTAGGAATGTATTTGTTGCGGTCCTATGTCGATATTAATTTTCTTTCTTTGGAAATTTCGCTATATTTTTTAAATGTTATTCCGACTATTGGATTCGCATCTGTGGATATTAAATCGGTTTTATAGCTACATAATATTAATTAGAGCTGATTGATCTTTAAGCAGAATATGACCTGAAGGCGAAGTTCCATTCAGTTCATTCGCTGGAGTTTTGAGGATATTTGTCAGCAACTGCATTTCCACATCTAAAAAAAACATCGCTGCCAAGCTTTTGTCTCTATTTTGGTCCACATACTTATGTTAATAAGCGTTTTCTTGTGTGAAAATAAACAAGTCTCAGCTAATTACATAGGAAGTATATGAAGTTTTAAGTATTTGAAAAAACAATGTCATAAATATGTATACATTTATAGTTGCCGTCTTGTACTCTAAAGTAAAGCGAGTTCGTTAAACTGAATATATTATTATAAAATTATTTTTTAGTTTTTCAGTTATAATTATTATAAAGTACTTGATGTACGGCCCCTAACACCTTGATTTCCTTAAACGTAACTCGCAGATGCTTAAAGTTTAGACACCATTGCTTCAATAAATTTGCAAAGAATAAGCTAATATACAATGAGAAATATAACAAATAAAAATTCTTTAAATGCATTCCGACCTTAGATGCAGTCTAGTAACAAAAAGGCGGCGGCATACGAAAAAAAGGAACTAAGTACTTTTGTGACGAATCAAGTAAGTACCAAATTTAAAAATTTCATGACATAAATAGAATATATTAAGTGACATTGAACCCATTGAACGGTTGCTTGTAAACATCTTTAATTCTGATTCTGAACGATTTTCATATTGGTAAACAACAGGGATTTATGTTTATCAGAGTAATAATATGTTTCTTAAAATCTATCTGCGTTTTCCATATGGAGAAAAGATAATATTCGTAATTTAAAAAAAAAAATATCAAAAACCATATTAAAAATAAGATTTAAAAAATGCACTTTATGTATATTACATAGCAACCATTTTTTTATTTCGTTTTTAGAATGAAGAAAATTTTAAATATCAAGCTCCATACCCAGACATTGACTTCAGTGAGGTAGGTGTAAAATGGATCATATAGTATAATTGTGTATGTATCTCAGCCCGTCTCTTACTTTTTTTTTTTGGAAATTTACTTTCCTTGCGCGCGTCTGGTCACAAACGAAATGGGTAAGCAGCTTCCTAGGCAGCGTATGTCAAGATCTGGCTTTTTGAGCAATCTCAGTGGTTGTCAAGTTCAGACAACGGGGTGACGGGCATAAATGTCCGAAATCAGATGGAGCGGCCGTCCAAAACTGACCGTGGTAGAAGCTTAGGAGAGTCGAGCAGGTTTTAATTGCCCAGTTTTGGACTGGGCATTGTTCTATTGATGCGTACTTTAAGAGGTTGAGGCCCAAATTTCAACACCCTTTGCAGAAACTGCGGGGAAGTGGAGGAAACCGTAGATCAAGTAATTTTCGAGTGCCTCGGGCTGGCGGACCACAGGGTGGACCAGTCCGGAAGCTTGCTGGCCATCGGGCTCTATGGCAGTCTCCAGATGTTGAGAAACACAGCAGGTCTGATCTCACGGGCTCTAAGAGAATACGTCTCAGCCTGCAGTTATTACTGATAGAGTTCAGAGAGAGGGTGTGTGAATGTATGTGTGTATGAGAGAGAGAAAGAGACAGAGAGAGAGAGAGATAGAGAGAGAGAGCGGTTTCTTAATATATATATATATATATATATATATATATATATATTAATCCAATATGCACATATATTACAACAAACTTAACAAAATATGTCATTACCTAATTTCATAAGTAGCTATAATAAATTAATACTCTTTATGTCTGTTGGGCTAACACACTATAATTATAGTAATTATAGATATGTGTGTATATCAGGAATGTTATTATATATTTTTTTTCGAAATTGACTGAAAAGTAAGTATTTTTATTGAGTTTATTTTTTTGTAATTTTGTTGAAAATAAGAATGCATTTATAAAACATATAAATCTTTCGTCGTTTCAGAAACAAAATTGTAGTTAAAAACTATATGCCGTTAAATGAAAAGGTTAAATTTTACTTCTCAGATATATTGTACTTTTCAAATGGTCTCAACTTTACAAGTTAAATAGATTTCATTGTTTCATGTTCTAGTTAAAATTAATTCTATCGTGTCTAAATCTAATGTATGGCAAAAGAGAATTGAAAATGGAGCAGTAGAGTTATTTTTGTCTCTTTATATGTTAATAACAAGCTCATCTTGTAACACTATTTTAATGATTGTTTAACAAAATGAAAAAACAAGCAATTTAAGTCTTTTTCGTTTCGGACAAAGGACATTTTAGAGCATTTTCTTATTTTTTTCCCGGGCGACAGCCATAGATTTTGCTGAATTTTGATTAGCTTTTATTATTTATTTTTAAAATATAAGCAAACAGGTTCTTAAAACGCCCCCTTTTTCGGCCATCAGAGGTCAGATCGCGAAATGGACCAAAGTCTTTTTTGGCAGGCCAAGACCTACAAAATGATATATACATCATGGGTCTAGCACTTATGGTTGTTGAGATCTAGGGTGATGACGGACAAACAGACAGACAGACAGACAAAACGGGGACAATAGAGCATTTTTTTTCTTAAATGCTCTAAAAAGTATGGAAAGATCTTCTGTCATAAATAGCTGTATTGCCGCAAGGGGCGAATTTAAAAAAAAAATAAAATAAATCAGTCCTCCATTTTTCGGAATCTGAGCGTCTCAAAGGTCAAACAACTAGAAAGCTCAAATAAATATATTAAATATTAAGAATGCAAAAATGCTTTGAAATTCGAACACCCGTATTTTCTGTTGTCGTTGTATGCATTACTCCTATCCGTCTGCAGTCATTCTATTATTAGGAGCTAGAGTAGAATTAGAGAAAAATAGAAGTAACACAAAAAATGATAAACAAGGTGACACGACTAACTAGATGGGGAGAAACAAAAGAATAGTAAACAGAAAACGTATGACGACTCTAGAAGTACACTGGAGATGGGGAGGGGGGTCGAAAAGTCTAAAAAAGTTAACAAAGACGATTAGGTGACGCTCTTTAAGGAGTTTAGAATTTTGAGTACAATACTGAAGTAGACTGTGACATATTAAGGGTGTTAAAGGCGCGGACGTTACCAGTAGAGATACGACGGGGCTAGGGCACTTTTTAGTCACGAGAATAGTACATAGATAGAATAGTAACGAAAGTTAGTTGAGCGTAAGATAAAGTAAGTAAAAGTCAAGTAAGGAAGGTTAGAGAATCCTTGGTTAGTCAGAGTAGAGTCATAGTGATATCTCATATATAGACTTAGTGAATTATTGTGTGCATTAGAAGTGCTTTCATTTATGGGCTTTTTGCCTTAGTATGCACATTTATGTAAATACAATATTATGCTAACAACGCATCTGTTTGATTGGTTATTGCGTAGAGTCTAAGGAGTGAGTAACCCTTAATGTTCATTGTCATGAGACAGGTACAGTTTTCTAAAACTCCCCATTGAGAAATAAAGCTATGGAATTTTCAAATAATTTTGTGAAATTAAGTAAATATATATGTATATAAATATGAAACTTTTGTTTGTGAAGATGTTGCAAAATATATGTTCATTTCTTAACTTTAATAAAAGTGAAAAAAGAGTATACATTTTAACATAATTCTGTTTCCAGATCTAATACTTAAGTATTTAGGTGATGCATTAGAGGCTAAGAACGGTGAAGTATCGAGCTCGTTAGGATAACTAACGAATCAAAAGAAAACAAAAATAATTTTTAAAAAAAAAATTAGCTATTCGATTGATTGTCATCAACGCAAGAAGTTCGTAGGGGTTACTGTATCTAACCAAAGTAAAATTATTATTAAAAATCTAGTGTTCAGAGAAGTAGGAATAGATCAATCCGTCTTTGAAGGGATTTTCAAATCACCGATTTCAAACCTTAGGTTCTCTATTGTCTCTGAACAATGCTGAGATCTATTTTTCCTTGTGTCGAGCACAACTATTAGTAGCATATAATAATCTATTCTTGACAAAATGTGAAAATCGCCTAAAGAATATTTTTTTAAAGCTAGTGAACTCCTCAGAAGTAGCAAGATGTTTAGGAAAAATTAAAACTTGCTAATGACAAAAGATTAATTTTAAAATAGTGTATAGGGTTAGCACTTTACACCGCACAACCATCAGTTCACTAAAATGAGATTGTAATAATACAGACAGGTTGGAAGGGGAGGGGACGGATTGTCCTACTATGTAGGGCAATGTCAAATTAATGTCTCGCTCAGAGACCATGAATTTACTCTAGTTCCCAAATCTAGTCAACAAGAAAAAGGTACCTAGCATTTAAATCGTAAAGGTGGATGGGTCATCATGCTATCATTGTTTTCTCTGATGCCTCATGGCCAATGTTCTCTCGATAAACGTGGGAATGAAGGTATTACAATACAGACATCTTTCTATTGGTGGTATTTATGATCTAAAAGATAACATCTCATTATTACACGGATTTAAACAATACACATTCATTTCAAAATGATTTAAATTCTTAAACATTTATTTTCACAGAATGAAGAAGATATAGAAACAGTTTATGTAGCCACTGTTAACAAAATAGTAAGTTATTTGACAAATGATTAGTTACAGAGTGCGGAAACGCTTACTTTCTCTAGGAGAGCAAACACAAAAAGATAATTTTACATTGCAAAATTATAGCTGTCATAAAATACGACTAAAAATTATAAATTGAAAGGCATGCGTAAAACATTTCATTTAAAAAAGGCATAGAAACTTTATATTAATATTGCTTTTTTTCAAGTGAACAAGAATTGTTTTATAAAATCTAAGTTTAGATTATGATGGAAATTTCACCAACAATATTTACCTATTTGCAGAAATTGTATATATATATATATATATATATATATATATATATATATATATATATATATATATATATATATCTCATATATAATAATATTCATTGCGAGTGTGCGTTAAATCGAAAGCGGAAAACAAGAATTCAAAATGGCGTCTTGCCAGCGTTTCGATTCGAGAGATGTTTTTTAAGAATCTACAGTTTTGAATTGATTCTGCGGTTTTCAAACGTAAAAGCCAAATGCCAAAATGTAAAATAATTCCATTTAAATATTTTTTGTTTGTTTTTGTGTATTTCTACAACATATTACATCTTTAAATTGTAATAAAATAATGAAATTATCGGATCTGACCGAAACCAAAAGTAGCCCAGCCTACCCATCAAACCTAAGGGAGGCTATTCAAAAAGCAAAATAAACGAAACAATATGGCGGCCTCTTCATCAGTCGAAAACATATGCATCTTTCTTAAAACAGTTAATATGTTGTTTTTTTTTTTAAAGTAGGGCCTTAAAATGATAAAACTATATGACCACTTTAATAAAATAATGAGGTAAGTTCATGTTTTTATGGCAAGTGTCTTTCTTATTATCAGAATGATTTTAGCTGCGTTTTGCACTTCGACAACGCTGTTGTTAACAATAACATCCTCGACATCATAGACATAGTAGTAAAAATTATTATTCACGAACAGTGAATGACAAGTAAATATAACAAAGACAACGCAGCCTTGCAAATCTTTCGATGATTAATGTCATGTTTATGGAGTTTTTTGTAAATTATGTAAAATTTAGTATTATCTCTATACTATAGTCAGTTATATTTAAAATAAAATAAAAATCTTTGTATATTATTATGTGCATAACTAAGGGAAACTACTCACAATATACTCAACAAAAAGATATCGTCTGCATTATATATTTTCATAGTAATTACACAGAATTTTTGACAGACTGTCTGTTATACTCAGCTTATTGGTGGTTGGTAATAATTATTGCTTTTTGAAAGTTTTTCTGTGCTGTTAAGCCTATTAGTTTTATGAAAGAGTTATGTTTATATTTACTTATAAATTTACCTTAATTAAATAAACTTTCCTTTTAGGTGGTCCTGAAAGGAACTTTTTATTAAAACTCATTCTAGCAAGCGAACTCAAGCTAATTGTAAAATTTTCATTAACCCCGAAAAGGCCTTTGAAGATTCAAAATATGATAGTGGCCCTAAAAAGGACCGTTAAGACACAATAAATAGTAGTGGCCCTAATAAGGACCGATAAATACAATAAAAGGTAATAGCCCTAAAAAGGACGGTTTAAAAAAATATATATTTACTGTTTTAAGCAAGATGCTTACGTTCTCGACTGATGAGGCCGCTATATTGTTTGGTTTATTTTGCTTTTTGAATACCCCCCCCCCTTAGGTTTGATATTTTTGGTTTCGATGAGATCCGATAATTTCATGATTTTATTACAATTTAAAGATGTAATATGTTGTAGAAATACAAAAAAAAAAAAAAAAAAAAATATTTAAATGGAATTATGTTACATTCTGGCATTTGGTTTTCACGTTTGAAAACCGCAGAATCAATACAAAACTGTAGATTCTTAAAAAACATCTCTCGATTCGATACGCTGGCAAGAAGCCATTTTGAATTCTTGTTTTCCGCTTTCAATTTAACGCACACTGAAAATAAATATTATTATATATGATATATATATACATATATATATATATATATATATATATATATATATATATAT